>JANZLC010000007.1:23736647-23758589 GCA_026413385.1 Erythroxylum gracilipes | reverse complement strand
GGGGATGGAAAGTACGAAGAGTGCGAGAAATGAGTGTTATTTCATTCAGCATACGAGCACTTCAAAATTTTCTACAACCAACGGATAATTACATTTTGTTTAGGCAGGCTGATTCTTAACCAATTACAATATCCGGGCGTAAAACAGAAACAGAACCAGAAAAATCACATCAAAAGAAGAAATTAGAGAGTGGGATAGAGAGACAGAGAGTGAGCAACATTGTTCAAGTCATGCATAGCTTTTGGGGAAGAACTTCTGTACATGATTTTGTCTAGTCATGGCTATCCAAAACTTTCAGCCTTCATTAAAGCCATTCTCTACACTCACAGATGTTGGGAGGACTAGGCAGCAGCAAAAACTTCTTTAGGAATAAAAAACACCTTGGAAGCAACCCACTTGGCTCTCAAAATGTGCTTCTCTATAGCGAAAAAGAGATATGTCAGGCCACCCCCTGAAAAAGAGATTCGGGGGTGGGTTATGCTTTTCTTGATTTATATAGTTAGTGCCAGGTGCAGATCAGACTGCACAATCACCAACTGATGACGAGTCCGTCCCATTGGAAGGGTCCTCCCCACCAGCCAAACTTGATAGGTGGTTCTCCTCACCGCTACTTGTTCGAGGTTTTCCTAATCTTGGTCGGATATTGGTACCCATCGGAAAGGGTTCCTGTACAGCCAAGATTTTTTTTTTTTACCAAATTAGTACAGCACATTCATCACATGAGGAACCAGATCCATGTGTAAAGATCTCAAATATTATCACAAGGAAATTGCAAGTATTTTACCGGATCACCAGCATTTGGACCGTCAGTATGAAAGAGTATTGGGCGACAACGCTTGTCCTCATTCATCAAACTTGAATTCTGGAAATGGGCAATAAGAGCAGCTTTACCCTGAATCCTGGCATAAGCAAGAGACGCCACCTTCTCACTGTTAAACTTCTCCCACTTTTTGCCATTAAATGCCTGCAAATGATGTTTTCTCTTATCATGTTGGCTTTTCATTTCTGAATAGGTGAAGAGCGAGAAAATAGTATTTTCTGTCACAAAAGAATAGAATGGAGTAATTCAACAGAGTAAACTTCTTCGATACCTTATAAAACGAAATAATCTGTTGAGGATCAATCATGTTGACGAATGCATATCCCACGTTGCATTTGTTCTGTTTAATCAAATTATTCATTAGTGCTATGAGTGACAAGAGTGTGGGATGGGGTAAATGAATGGTACACCTAAACCCCAACAACCCCTACCCTCCAAAGAAGGAAGTGAGAAAAGCTTGATCCAAAAAAAGTTACTTGCCTTGAAGTCAATTGGCAGATAAAGAAAATCATAAGTTCCTCGGCAATGCTCATCAATTGCAGCCAGAAGCATCTTGGAAGTGTATCTAGTAGAAAACAGAACAGATTGGATAAAATTAATAAAAGACCAACAAACAAAAATGAACAAAAATGAAAAAGTAAGCGGACAACAAATATTTTGATGTCTGAATAGTTTGATAACCACAAATTGAAATTCTTATGGCACAGGAAACTGTAATCACCTTCGTAGTGAATAAAATTATAATGTAAAACTGGTCAAAGCCGGTTGAAAGGGAAGTGAGGATTTTACTTACTTATTAGGAATATTCTTTATCATCAACGTTGTTCGGCTATCTTCACCACGTATAATGCGGTCAACGTCAAGCTCAAACTGTTTCTTATCTGAATTGTTTGCATTTGATTCAATTCTGCGGTGGGAGAGATTTCTCACACATTCATTAGAAGAATCAAAAGAGACTGGATTTGTAATCATTGGATTCCGGCCTGGGAAAATGTGGCGTATCTGCTGACTATGCAGCCCATTACTTTTAGTCAAGTCCATACCATTTCCACCTATATGAGAGAATATGCTGCGGGATGCAATTTCCATAGGATGTGGTGGAGAGCTACCAGGAAAGCCCACACTTCCAAGAGAACCCAAATGGAAACTAGAAGCTTCAGGAGACTCCCCTGAATAAGCGTGCCGCATGTCCCAAAGGGAGGGATTGACAGATGGGGCAGATCCAACATGGTGTTGTGCATGTGCTGCGTTTAACATGATAGGAGGCGCTCTACGGAATCCAGTCATATGTGGAAGTTGGTGAGCATGAACCCCATTAATAAATGACGACGAATTTGGCCAAATCATGTGGTTTGACTGATGCTGTTGGCTGGAGTTACCATTGTTCCACATGTACTGATGCCCAGGAAGAGTGCAACTCCCATTTCCAGGAGATCCAAAAGCTAGGGACAAGTTTCAATTACATCAAAAAATCAGTAAAACATGAACAACATAACAATGAGGACATAAACATGAAAGTCAATACCAAATGCTCTACTTGAATTGTATGTTCAAAGAGAAAAAAGGATGAAGGGTCACATTAAAAACCCTAAATCCCAGAAAGATATTATTCATGTTTAGTCCTAAGTACTGTTTGAAGAATTACTTCAATTCCAGCATACTTTTAATAATTCATGCTGCATTTCCAACCATTCATTAACTGCTATTATGGTTCATTCTTATCTGAATAGGTGGATCAATATATGGCTATGTCAGTCAACCTGTGAGCTGATTACAATCTTCGTAGCAATGCAATTTTCACACAAACCCATATACATGCATACGTTATAATGTCACTTGATGCAAAAGTATACGTGAATGAAAGGAGGAATTTTAATTAGCTGCAGTTGAGGATGAGTAAAGAGTAATTTAAGTCTTTAGGTTTCGATAGCAATCAAAAAACAGAATCATCTGGCACAACAACAAATTTTATAGCAAGTCATCTTTTTATAACTGATCGAGCTTAAGAAAGTTGCAAAAAATGCACATCATATGCTTTTTATTTTCGGCATTGGGCTCGCTATATCCTTCTTTAATCTAAAAGTGCGTTAAACAACATAAAATGGAACACAAAGAAAATCATAATAATCTGAATACCTCCTCCATTAATCTCAAATAGGTGCCCATTCGTGCCCACTCCTCCAATGTTCCTATTGTTGATCCCTTCTGTTATTTTTGAACCAACACTACTTGCCATGCCTCCCATAGAGCTTGACGAGCCGTATGGAAAAACATTTGCCAAACCATCATGATACTCTGGAAGGGAATGAGGATGGAAATTTGGCATGCGTTGCATACCGAATTTTATTTCGTCCAATGAGCGATTAGTTTCACAAAGGTTGAATTGTTTGCCAACAGATGAAAATGACGCAGGAAATGGCAAGTTGTTTGGCACACTAGAACTCTGGTGAGCCTCCATAAATGCAGTCACAGGTGACTGGACAGTAGAATGTAAAACTTGAGCAGATACATTTTCCATGCTGCTAGATGCTATTACACCAGGTGAAAACACTGCCGGAAAAGATTTATTATGAGGACAAAAAAAATACGAGTCCTGTGAAACAACTGAAGTCCATGAAAATGAAGGTTCTAGACAAAAAGTATCATACCCATTTGCCTGGATGATAAGTCATCAAAAGGGCTTTGACATAGGTTGGGCTCCTCATGCTCTAGCTCAGGCTGTTGAATAAAACTGCAAAAGAACATTGATCAATTATTGACATGGAGGTTACATGAGGGGGAGCCAAATAAAAAATTAAGCACATATCTAAAATAGCCCAGGAACAAATTGATACTGCATTCACAAATAAATGTCACGTATAACAAACACTGTCAAAGAAACAAAACTGTGTTTAATATGGTAAAAAGGGGGAGAAAAGCACAAAGCACCGGTAAAAATCAATATTCACATAAAGAGATATTATAAAACAGCGCCACTTCTGTGGCACCCTACCATCTTGTTCCAAATGGATGGCTTAATTCAAGCTTGATCTGCTTCCCAGCAATGTCAGTCCGATCCAGTGCAGAAAGGGCTGCTTCTGCAGCTCTAGCATCATAATATTCAACAACTCTCTGATGAATGTGTGGGCCTTCATGAATCTGAAAACCACATAATGTTAAGAGCATAAATTGGATTTTCTTTTACCTTATAAACTTGAAATCAAATAGCCTCCAATACCCTTACTTGTTTAATTTCTCCATAAGCACCAAAAATGCAGTGGATCTCATTATCTGAAACAGAAGGATCAAGATTGTAAACCACTAGCATGACCTGGTTCATATCCTTCCCTGCTGGATTCTCCTGATATAGTAGAAATGCAAAATAATCAAAGTGAAAACCAAAGACAACGGGCACAAATTAAGGGCATCAACAAGAGCATTTTTATAAAAATAATAGTTCGCATTAAGTACATCAATAACACCAACAAGAGCACTGCTTAAAACCAAGAACAATATACCTTTTGAAAGGAATTATGTAGGTCAACTTTTGTAGATCTTGGTGGAAGTGCTCCCCAAGCACCTCGGGCTGCCCTAATTTCTCCATATCCCTGAGAGAACAAAAGGTAAATGTTAAACAAGGTTGCAAAACAATGTAAGTTCGTTAACTTGCAAATTTAGATCAAATGAATAGCTGAAGAGTATGAATAACATGCACCTCAGCTAGAGCCTTGAGGTCAGAGTCTTCAACTTTATTATTAATATTCCCGACAAAAATTGATTTGGAAGGATTTTTACCAACAGTTGAGCCATTAAGACTCCCTTTGCCATTTGCAACCAACCCAACTAAAACAGATTTTCGTTGGCGCTCAATCGAACTTTCATCCCCTTCCAATTCCATGCCTCCAACACTACTAAATAGATCAAAATCTTCCAGATCATCACCGTTGTAAACACAACCATTTTGACCCAACTCGTCAGTGACCCCGGAAAACAGACTGTCTTCTGCAGGAAGAAGATCACCAATAGTCCGTGCTTCAATTTCTTCAAGAGATTCAAAAGGCTCCTCTTCCTTCTGGCGACTTTGAACAGTTTTAGCAGGTTGGTGAGATTGACTATCAGTCCCCAACCCCACTGCACAATTTGTTACAAGATTTGTCAGTCCTCTGGTTAGAAATAACAGTTCAGTGCTCCCATATTTGAGAGGATAAGAAAAAACTATTTAAGGAGTTGAAAGATGATAATGCAACCCGTTCACTGGCATGCTTAAGACTTCGCCACGAGCAGTTCAAATTTATGTTCTAACATGCCATATAGCTTCATGCAACGGAAACCACAAGTCAAACTGATGAGTTTTACGTATTCAAGGACTTACACTTTCTACTAAATACATCAGACAATGAACTTGAGAATAGACTGCTCTCCCACTGGGCACCACTATTATCAATCAGACTTCTTCCCAGGTTATACGATGCAGGTTGTGCGGACAAACTTGACCAGGACTTCGGATGATGATCCACAGAATTAATTGCTGTCTTATACATAGTAGCATTCATTTCACCCATCACTAACTTTTCTTTCTGATCTTCAGCCAGAACTGACTGTGACAGTCCTGAGCAATCCACTGACTTTGATCCAGTAGATGAAAATCTGTCCAAGGATGATGAAGCAACCAACTTGCTCCCGGGAGTTGGTATCATTCCATCTGTTCATATCAAAAAAATCATTGTTAGAATGAGTTGCATCCAAAGTTTCTAGGTATGACCTGTGAATGACTGCAAAAAAGCATATGCACTCTTAACAAAAAGCTCAAAATGAATACCATAACGTGGCATCAATCTGAAAGATACATGTGAAGGTCTAAAGTTTAGTGTGCAGCAAATATAAATTGGAACATGCTAAAGAGAAATGACACTCATGAATACTAATTCACTAAAGAGAAACCATAGCATTCAAGAGAAACTAACATATCAATCCTTAATCATTCAACTCAAGGAGTCTTCATTGTTAATGTAATCCTAATGCCTAACCATGAAACTTGCTACAAAGTCCTTCCATTTGATAACTTTACAGCCAAATTGCTAGATCCATCAGCGAAAAAAAACTTGAACATCAACAGAGAGAAGTAGCTCAAAAAAGTAGGAATGCCAATGACACTCGCCTTGGTGACCAGGCAATGAATGATGCTTCCAGAACCCAACTTGTCTCTGCCCAATACAATCAAACTACTTCAGAACAGAAACAAAAGATGATTATACTTGTTTCAACAGGATTAGAAAATACAGAACACGAAACCAAAAATAGGAGGCATAATGCTGAATAAATAACAGAGAAGAGCCTACCTCAGCAGGAAAACGAACGTCATCAAAGAAATGGGAGGATGCTGTACCACCCCTATGATCCATTATTTCAAACGACATGGTGCACGCTTATATGAAAGAAACTCTAAAAGTCTACAGTAAAATACACTATATAAAAGCAAAATTGCTGGCTATGTACAGTGCTCATATGTCTTCTCCTGAAAAGTAAGCAAAAGGTCAACAGCTTCGCATAAATGGATAAATCAAGAAATGTTTAAAACACTTTAACAACATTGTATGAAAGTAGGTGACTGATAATGGAAGAGAAACGACCTTATGTGCGTCAAATTCAACATAAAAGGTTATAAATGCAACTTAGGAAAATAGGAACAGTTAACCTACTGAAGAAATCCTAAACAATATTAGGCTGCTAAATTGATGACAAAAACTTTTAAGGGAAAATGTAACAGAAAATCATCCCCAACCTCGCTTGGCTTAGATTTTCCACTTCCCGAAATTTCAGAAACCAAGAAGCCAGCAGTGGAAGCAAAAATAATAGCTCAAAATAAAACCAGGAGAATAAATTATTCAAATTAACCATTTTTAAGATACAGTTCATCATGCTCAACAACGACGGACCTAAATTTACCTAACTACGAATCCGATCGCCCTGGACAATTTTTTTATACTACTTTATGAACTCCATCCCCAAAAAAGTTCCCACCATGTTACAGAACAACCCAACCCAGAAAATTTTCTACGAAATAAATAAATTTTCAGAACAGAATTGGCCAGAACAAAATTCAGAACAGAAAGGTACCTCTCAAAAGAAGTTCATAGACATCACCTCCACCTCCAATTCCACTCTCCCCCAGCTCAAATCAGGCAAGATACAGAATTTGCCGAGGGAGAGAGAGATAGAGAAAGAAAGCAAACAATCCCAGGAAAAAAAAAATCAAGAAACTAACCAAAAGCGAGACCGATCAAGGAAAACTTGAACAGAATTTGAAGGAAAAAAGAACGAACAAGTTAGAGCCAGGGATCTTCGCGTAAGTGCCCAACGCGAACCTCCCTTTCCCTTTGCATTGCAAGCTATTATGTGTTGCCCACCCACACAGGACAGAGACAGCGAGTGAGGATGAAGGAAAAGGAAAGAAAAAAAAAGTAGAATAATTTTTCCCCTTTTTGTATGCTTCTATCTAATCATATCCCTAATAGTTAAAAACAGGAAAGAACAAAAAACCAGAGAGAGAGAGATTCAATTTTAGGATAATTCTCCTTTCATCAATTCCCAACTCTGCAACACCGGCGATTCAGAAGCCAAGACCAGAAGAGGTTCCGACGTGGCCAAAGCGAATTTCCGGCAAGATTTCGCTCGCCGGCAACTCGACTTCGGGTCTACAGAGCAAGGAGGAGAGAGAAGGAGATTGAAGGTTAGAGAGAGAGAGAGAGAGAGAGAGAGAGAGAGAGAGGGAGAGGGTGAGAGAGAAAAGCGAGAGGTGCCGTCAGTTGGCGTTGAAATGAAGACAAACGGAAGAAAATAAAAGAAATAGGATGAGAGAGGGTGGGGTTTGGGTGATCTCAGATGCTGTTGAGATAAAATTTAAGATTCGGATCATAGCCGTTCACTTCTAGGTGGACGGCTGATGATTCCTTAGAATGGGGAGAGGAGAATAGTAAGACTCGTGTCGGTGAGTGGTTGGCTCGTCAAGGCGATAGCGGATGGGCTGAGTTTGCCATTATTGCACCGTTTTTTTCTTTTGTTTTTTTTTCCTTTTTTCTTTTTTTTATTATTAAAGCACTCAATAATAACTTATTAATTTATGAGAATATTATTTATTTTTATCTCAATTAATTTTATTTATGAATTTATTTCAATTTAAAATTTTAAACTAATTTTTTATACAAATTTTGTAATGAAAATTATATTTACAATATTATAATATTGCAAATATGTGATAAATTTTTAATTTTTAATTAAAATTATATGCTCAATCATTTTCTTAAGTAATATTTTAATTTTGAGATAAAATATATATCACAAGTACGTATTGTGTAATTTTAAAATATTTAAATATTTCTATTTTTGATATTCTTAATTTTTCTTTTAGAGGAATTTCTTCTTTTACCCGTAATTTTTTTTGCTTGTTAAAAAGAACCCTCACATTTACTATAAGTTTGATATGGCAATTTATATACTTATCCCTTTTTTAATATAAATATTTAATGAAATAACAAATTCTAAACTATTCAACTTTTTGAGATTTTTTTAATTCATTGTTCAAACTTTTTAATATTTCAATTGAGTGACCAACTTTTAAAAGCCTTAATAATTAAGTTCAAAATATTAGATTTTGCTATTGTAACTAATAGATGGATATTTATGTGACATGGTGGAGTTGGTGAAATGAGAGGCACGGAGTCAAAAGGTTATGTGTTCGAATTCTCCTATTTACACTTTCTTGATCGAGTCTGTCGTACAGAACTTGTGGATTATCTAATTAACATAATTTATAGATTATTGTGTCAATTCGGAGGTTTATCCGGTGCGCATTCAAATGATAGAAGATGTGGAATCTTCCGTTTCCCTTAAAAAAGTAGCAGACGTAATATTTTGAACTGAATTGTTAAAATTTTAAATTAATTGAAAATTTTAAAACTTTAGACAATGAATTAAAAAATCTAACTTAGACACTTTTTAATATATTATCTCTTATTTAACCGTTGGTAATTTTATTATAATTAATACCGTACAAGTTACTTTCGGTTATATATCACAATGCAAGTCTTCCAACTTCCAGCAATGCTTCGACAAAGTTGACGTTATTACATAGACTGTCCTAAAATAAAGTTTAAGATAAAAATTACTATAAAAATAATAGTCTATTAACAGAACAAAACGTTGTAGTTTTAAAGTCCTTTTACTATTTATTGACCTGAGTGCTCTAATAAACAGGTCAAGTACAAAGTCAATTTTTGGGAGAGTTTGGTATTAGTGGTTATGAAATTTTGACAAAACACAATTTACCGTACTTACCCTTCCCCGCCCTCTATCCTAACGCTTACCCTTCCCCGTACGATATCCTAACACTTAGCTAAACAAAAGGAAATCCCTGAAAACGAGTGTCGTGTACGGAAACGGAATTTATGGGATCAACATGCGCTGGGTTTTTTTTTTTTGTGGGTGTAAATAAATAAAAATTAATATGTATGAAAAAAGGGATTATGTAATAATTAAATAATATTATAAAAGAATAAACAATTATCATAAATGAGTAAATGAACTCAAATCATAAAAAATTGTAATTGATCCTATTTTTTATCTAATAAAAAATATAAGATAATGAAAAACTAATTAATGTTAAATGCTAATAATTCAGTTTATAATTGACTTTAATTCTTTTTAATATTGACTTATTATCTCTTTGAAAATATTTAGATCACAAATTTTAAATTTTAAATTTCAGACTAGTTGAATTTTAAGATTAATTTATAATGATAGTTGTATTTAATAAGCTGGTTAGACTTTAATAAGAAGATAAAATTTTATATCTTATAATAATACCTCATTAAAAAAAAGCTTTTGTTTATAAAAAATAGATCAAGAAAAAATTTAAAAATTAGATAGATTTAACAACAAAACAAAATAATATATTCATATCATGATAACTAACTTTAAACTAATGGTGGCACTGGATTTGTCAAATAAGGCCCGCCCAATCCGACAACTATTGTTACGAGTTGGGTCAAACAAAAAGCCTAATCGGGTCTGAGATAGTCATGCTTCAACTTAAACTCGATCGGGTCTAGGGCAATTTAAATTAAGCCTAAATTTGACTCTTCTGAAAATAAGTTCGTACTATGTACCCTTCAAAATTGATCTTAATACTCATGTAACTAAACACGTTAGGTTAGGTGTAAGGATGATTCATTAAGAAGGGCAAAAAATAATTAAATCCAACCATAAAATCATAGCTATTAATGACATGAAAACGTTAATTAGCTGGTTTTAAGCCGTGATTAGTAAAGTAATTAGACGAAGCCAAGCCGTTGAGCCGGCTAGCCCAGAACCACAAGACAAACTTGATGCCTGGTCGCTGCGTATAAAGGATTAGGAAAGCATTTAGTATCGCCACGTGTCTTCCAATGATTTGTTGGTGCGGCGTCATTTGATATTTCCGATTCTTTGTTTACATTTAACAACAAAAAAGAATTTCATAAAAAAAAGCAAAGGTACTTTTACCTTTATCCTTATTTTACAATTTATTTTTAAAAACGTTAATTAAGATTTAGACTTAGGTCTGCCCGATCCAATCCTCGCATAAAGTTAATGATGTCGATCCGAATCGATCAAATTTCAAGTAAGGTTCGAGCTTTTTGTTAATTTTTAAATTTAAAGTTGAACTCGAACTCAAATTACTCAGCTTAGTTTGGTTTAATTCAAATTTTAAAATTTTAAGTAAAAATAACTTTTGTACTATCTATTTTTAAATTTTTAATTCGACTTCATGGGCATAGGGTAGTGGTTGACTTTTTTCAATATTGTATTTTTATAAACTTTTTCTTAGCCTTTTATGGGCCAAACATATGATAATCATAATAATAATAATAAAGCTAATGTAAGTTAATTATGGAGTCCAAATGTCTTAATCCTTATCATTTTACGTTAATTATGTTTTCTGCTCTTTTTGTTTATTGCTTTTTATTGTCATTTATTCCATTACATTATCAAGTATTTAATAACCAAAAACTTTATACCTTCACTAAAAGTCAAATATAAAAACATACTGATACAATGTTCTATATTTCATTTTATATCATAATAAACTATCTCGTCTCAGCCCTGGTTGGATTGGCCTCGGACAAGACATTGGACCCAACCCAGGTGTCGTTTTTGTATTTTCAATTAAAACATTTCGGGTCGAGTTGAGTTGGACTCATATTTGAGCCTAATTCTCTTTGGCCTGGTCAGGTTCGAGTTCAAATCTGTGATCTTGGACCCGATCGAGCCTCAGGTCGAGTCCAAGTCTCATTGTCAATCCTAATATTAGATATTCTTGAAAATTTTTATTTAATAGTTTATTACACTAAATTATTTTGTAAATTTAAATTTTATTTAAAATTAAAATTTTAAGTAATGTTCATCCGGTATTATTTAGATGCTACTCAACCTTTTTTTGCTGAATTCTATTATTTTTAATTTATAATTATAAAACAATCTTTAAATTTTAATGTTACCCCCTTTTAGATAAAAAGTGCAAAATAAATTAAATATAAAAAAAATTACGTAATAAATTAAAAAATTACATTAAAAAAAGTCAATTTTAACTTTTTGTTCAATACCCACATTTTTAACTTTTTGTTCAATACCCACCATAACAGACAAAACTTTTATATATTTACAAATTATTAAAAAATGATACATATCATCATCATCTTAATTGGTAGGGTATCCATCATATGCTAACAATGTAATAAATACAAATGCCTCGAGACTAAGTCCAATTTGGACCTAGAGAGCAACTCGTATTTTTTAAAAACTAATAAAGGAATTAATTAAATTTTCCCATTAATAAACAACAAACTAAAATTACATTGTTTAAATAAAATCCCATTTTATAAATGGCGTGAATTGCAAAATCTTATAAACAATTGCCATCTATCAAAATCATGAAAAGTTCCATCTAAATCCCACTTGCAAGAGGAAAAAAAAAAGGTTTATTGCCATCTGATGATGTATGAGAGGATACAAATTGATCTTCATTGGATCTGGTGCAGATGGATTTCACAATTTCATCTTATAAGGTCTTAAAAATAGATAGAGTAGTGGTGTGGAAAGAATGTTTGTAAGAGGCATGAAATACTTTTTGATAATTAGTGATTCATTCAGTAGGCGTCAACATTTCAAGGTTTGCCTATTTTGAGATCTGGATGATGATAGCATGACCATGAGCTCTATCTGCTACCATATACAAAGCATTAGAAGTAAAGTTTGAGAAGTAGAGATATATGATCCGATTTTATAAATGATAAATCATTCAGTGGCGAAGAGTAGTCATAATAGTTGTAAGATCTTGCTTTGCTCAAATGATCTGGATTTAAAATTAGGTACTAAATAACTTAATTGAATATTTTTTATTAATGTTTTAAAAATCAGACCCAAAATTAAACCGATAAGACAAGATGTTTAATGTTTAAAAAGTCTAATCAGCATTCAACTATCTTAAAACTGATTAAAGATTGAATAAAATTTAATTATTTGAAATATGATTAAAAGATATTATATTTACTCATCGAACAATTTGAAGTTTAATTAAAAAATTAATTGATTTATTTTAGTTTATAGGGATTTATCAATTTCCGAAAATTGAACAATTAAACAATAAACTGATCGATTTATAATAACAATAATTATTAAAATAAATTAAACAATAATCTATAAAATTAAATAAAAATATAGACAGTTTAAAATCCTTACGATTGAACCATCCGCAATGATTAGGTATTTTAATCTTTGCTTTTTATATCCTCCCCACTTCGTGCCAATTTAGTGTTGGTTGTGAACTGGAATTTATTTTTCTTGTTTTGGATAAACATATGAGTTAGGTGAATAAGGATGACACGTGGACGTTTCATTATTGGATGAAATCTTCTAGACGTAGCTGTACCTGTCCCACACTTTAAGCGTACCAACCTAATAATGCACTTAGACGGTAGGGTACGACCAACACATAACATGGTTAAGCCTAATTTTTGAGAAAGTTGGATAATTATCAACCCAAAAAGTCCTTTTAATCCAATATATTTTTGTCCAAAATTAAAAATTGTTTTATATCTTTATAATTAGATGATTATCATTTTAGAAAGTATTTAAAAGTTAGTAATTATAATACAACCTCAAATTTTAAATTTTGGATAAATAAATTATTACTGTAATATAATGAAATGATTTGTGTAATAATAAATTAATAAAATTTATTAATTTATAATGCATAAAAATAAAAATAAAAGTCAGACTAGCAAAATTTAATCATCATCATTATCATCATACTTAATCCGAAGTCCAGCAATAAAATAAAGTATGGAAAGGTCTGATAGTATACAGTCTTATCCTTACATAGTAGAGAGACTGTTTCCAGTAGACCCACATGTAAATGTGACAATAAAAGAATGATGCAGGTTAAAGAGTAAATAAGTAAAACTGATACGCTAAATAATTATGTAAATAAAATAACAATAAATACATAAATAAAATTTTTACATATTTGCATGTCAGTTTTTAATAATTTAATAATTTAATTAAAATTTTTAATAATTATAATACCACATCATTTTAAAATTTTTAATAAATAAAAAGTATTAGAATATCACGAAATAATATATATAATAACTAAATAATAATTACTTATAAAATTAAAAATTAAAAAATAAAATAACAAAATAAATCAATGAGAAATGCTTTACTTATCATCGCCTTTTTTTGTTCCTTCAATAGAAAAATAAGTAATCTACAATTTTAAATAAAAAAATGTAGATTACTTATTTTCTAAAGCTTTAACTATGAATAGTTGAATTTATAAAGTAGTACGATGATAAAACTTATCAAATGTCTAGTCAATTTCTGTACGTTTCATTTTGAGTATCACATCAAATGATATGACTTTGATCATATCAATGTTGAGCCGCTTTTAGAAATATTGAATTAATTAAATAAATAATAATTTTTTAATTTTGTAAGATAAAATATCACGTGGTGATGATGGCCCACGGGTCGTTAGATGTACAGCCTGTGTTGCGTAGCATGAAAGCGACAGCGGAACGGGTTAGGTTAGGGAGAGAGCGCATCGTTGATGGTGCGGACGCGGCGGTTCATGGACACACCCGTGGAGAATCGAAAGTTCAGTGCCACGTGTTAGCACCTCTGGGGGATTGGGAAGGACGGGCTTCCGTTTTTTGGTCTTGTGGGCATAAAAATTTACACTTTCATTTTCATTTTTAATTTTTATTTTTATTTTTCTTTCAAATAAAAATAAATGTTTGATATTACTATAATTACATATTTAGTACTAATAATAATTCTATATAAGATGTATATAATATAAATAAATTATTAAATGACAAGAAATTAAGTTAAAAAATCGTGTAAGTTAAAATTAGTAGAATTTATTTTTAGAAAATGTTAACATATTATATTTATAAATTTTTATAAAATTAAATATTTAATTTATTATATCACCTAATTTACTATTTAAAACAAATTCTAAATGAACTAAAAAATTAGTGAAATCGTTGTCAATTAAATATTATATTAATATTGACATAATAATTAATCAAAAAATAAATCCCACAATTACGTGACAGTGAAAGCCACAATTTATATATTTCAGAGTGTGAGTCTCACTTATCACGTAGTGAAAGCCACTATTTATATATTTCAGACTGTGAGTCTCACTTGTTACGTAAAATGAGTTCTACTTGTCAAATAATAGTAAAGCTTATTTTTTATTAAAAAATAAAAAATAATGTCACGTTAATATTAACGTGACATTTAACTGACGAATAATTAACTCTATTAAATTTTCTATTCTTTATATATATATATATATATAATTCTAATATACTCTTTATGCATATTCTATATGTATATTATTATAATATATTCTGAGATGTGATATGGTTCTGAATGATAAATTGGATAAAGATAATTATGATAAGATTTCTTTCTTGAATAAAAAATATATTTTTTGATTTATTTCGTATTTTATGATTGAAAAAAAGAAGTTTTTTTATTGTATAACAATTTACATTTTTTGTTTTTTAAATATAAGATTCTTTTTTGATTTTTTGTTTTATAATTACCTATAAAATTTAAAAATTACCATTATCCTCCCTTGCATTGTTGGGCATTGCCATGGGCGATTTTTTGCTGAATTGACAGTTTTTTTGGGGAAAAATTATTGATCAAAAAGAATAAAAAATTATAAAAAATGAGCAATATCAAACTTCTTGTTAGAACAATAAATTGGCTGTTGCTTCTTTTTCTTAGTAATATTTTTTGTTTTGAATGTTTTGAAACCGCTAAGATTTAATTTTAAGGCTTCGAAATATTACGGTATTTTATATATTTTATTGTAAATGTTGATGTTATACTTTATCTTTAAAATAATATCTAATCAAATAAAACAAGATCAAATAGTAAATATAGGTCAATTGAGTTATGATTATAAAAACTGTACGTCGTACAGGGTATTTATTAGCAGTTTTCAACTTTCAAGAAAGACTTCAACATTGACACGTATCGTAATAATTGAAAGGACGACCACATGTTACAGGTGTTCAATTAAAGTTTTTAATTGACCAATAAAACAAAGATTTTAATAATTCAGTCGATAATAAAAAATAAAAAAGATATTGATTGACAATTTTTTATTAAAATTTATAAAAATAAAAATAACCTCCGACTCCACAATTTAACGAGATTAAATCTTTCTTTCCACTTTCTTAGTGCCACTTTGTGTTAGAGATGTGGATTTCGTACCGTTCTGATTGTTATTGGTCGAAAAACGATACCGAAACAGACATATAAGGTATTGGGAATGAATTCCGGTCGGTATCGACCGGTACCGACCGGTACTGCCAATACCAGAATATTCGGAGCCATTCTGTAAAAAGAAAACTTTGAGGGACTATTTTGCAAATAAAAGAATTTAAAACCTAATTTTATCTAACCCCCCCCCCCCGCGCCGCGACTGCCGACTCTCTCTCTCTCTTCGTCTTCTTCTCTCCCTTCTATCGTCGCCTCGCCTCCGGCCTTCAACCGTCGTCTCCACCTGAAGACGTCCACCGCACACCGTCTTCGCGTCACTGCACGCCCGAAGACGTTGTCCTCCTCGCGCTCGCACACCGCACACCGTTCGGCCTCCTCCGTTGTCCTCCTTCCGGTCGCACACTGCACACCATCCGGCCTTCTCCATCGTCCTCCTGCCGCTCGCACACCGCACACCCGACGTCGACCCATATTTGGTGAAGACCGATTGATATTTGATTTTTGTTTAATTTATGATGGCATTTTGAAATTTATAATTGATTGATTGTGTTGGTTGTTAGATGATGGTAGATTTGAAGTTAAAAATTTGTGTTGTGTTGGATTTGGAGAAAATTTTGAAGTTGATTTCGGTGTTGGATTTAGGGAAAATTGTGAAGTTGATTTCGGTAAAACAAAGTGAAGTGTGACTGTTGAAGTCTTGAAGATGTTTTGATTGGCATTTTGCATTTTAGAAATAGATTGGTCATTTGATCCGAATTCGATTGGAAATTAAATTTGGAAATTGGAATGGTGATTGTGGTTATTATTTATATGTAAAATATTTAAAAATTATTGTTATTTCAAATTAATTATCATTATTGTTTATTATTAAGATTTTTGAAAACATGGTTGATGTAAACAGTAAACTAGTAAAGTATACAGTACAACTGTATAATATATCAATATGAATTATTTCACAATTTTTAAAAATTTTAGGGACTATTTTATAAATTTTAAAAAAATTTCGAAATGATACCCTGTACCGACCGGTACCGGTACCATTTCGTTCCAGAGTTCAATTCGAAACCAAGCCCGATACGATATTCATAACATTGCTCTGTGCCCTCTCCGTCCCATCCATCTATTAACATCCACATTTTAATAGGATCAAATTTTTTGTTCCACTTTTTCAGTGTTATTATGTGTCATCTTCATAATGAATGAATGGGATGGAGAGGGCAAATGATGACGCTAATAAAGTAGAACAGGGAATTTAATGCCATTAAAATATAAGGATAGATGAGATGGAGAGGGCACAAGTTGGCACTAAAAAAGTCCCTGTGCTCCATTTTTACGGCATTGATTGTTGTTGTTATTATATATAAATAAAAAATAAAATAAATAATATAATTTAAGTTTTAATAAAAAAAAAGTTAGAACAAACTCTTCAATTTCTAAGTATATCATGAACATTTCTTTTATATTTTAATACAGATTCGTTAACAAATTGTATGTAAAGCAAAAAGGAATAAACCCTAGACTAGACCAAATCAAGCCCATCAAGCATATCCTTCAGACGACAAGTAAGATTCCCCCAATATTAAAATTAGAATAGCAACTTGACAACTCAATTAGCTTTTAAAATAAGCTTAAGTTCTTAAACCTACATTAAGGTCACTAAATGACCCATTAGTACCTACTTTAGCCTATACTAGATTCCTAGCGATTATGATACATTAATATGATTCAAGTCTATATTATTAAGAAAGTCTTTATGCTTTATTAAATAAACTTATATTTATTGACACGTAGATAGAAAATCATAAAAAAGACATACATATTTAATAAAACATAAAATTTGATAATGATATTTGTTTCTTATTTTTTACTACACGTATTTTATTATTTTAAAATACTAAAGAAGTTCTTAAAATTTATTATGATCAGTTGTACAAATAATATTAAGAATGACAAATTAAATTTAAAAATTGAATATATATATATATATTTAAAAACGAAAGAACCCGTAATCGCTATCTTTTAGATACGCACTAGATAAACCTCCGAATTGACGCAATAGCATGCAAATCATATCAACCAGGTACTCTGCACTAAGAAAGTTTTGTACGACAGACTTGATCGAGAAAGTGTAGATAGGGGAATCGAACACAAGACTTTTTGGCCTCATGAAATATATTTAATAAAATTATATAAAATACTATGATTTAATTTTAAACTTAAATTTAAATCAAAATAACATTATTTTTAAGTTTAAAATAGCATCAAAATAACATTAAATTTTGTTGGGATGGAAATTAAAATAAGATTATTTTTGTTGATTTGCATTTTATGTTTGTTAGGATTAGTGTTTTAAAAATTGAATTAGAAGTTAAATCAGTAAAATAAAAGATTTAAGAATTAAAAGGTTTAACTGGTATTAAAAAACTGATCAATATTGAATAAAATTAAAAATGAAACTATTTTATAAAAATTAATGAATTTATTTTGATTTATACGAACAAATTAGGATTTAAAAACAATCAATTAATTAATACATTAATTAATTTTTAATAATAAAAATTATTAAACTAAATTAAATTAAAAATTTAAAAATTTGGTTAGAATGGAATTGGAATTGCATGGCCTATTACGAATTCTATTTCGGAGACTCGCACCCTCTTCAAATGCCAAATCCTAAAGTACGATTGCCACGTGGAAAGCGGAGTAGAAAAATGCTTTACTGTGGTAAAAGAAACCGATCAATGCCAACTCAGCGCACGACAGCTATGGCGCGTGTAAGTGAAGAAGCCCAATAAGTTGCCAACTGCCTCTCTGATGTTGCTGCCTTACATTCCAAAAGGCGCGTTGTGTTGGAGAGACCAAGATAAGAAACTAAAGAGAGAGGGGTTTTGAAACTAAACTAAACTGAACTGAACTGAACTTGGATTAACTTTTTCGTACTTAGTTACTTTTACTCTGACTTTCACCTGCCGCTGCAAAAAGGAACCTCAGTTTCGTCAACCTCGAACCAATTACCTTGGACTCTTTTGTTTCACTTGTAATAATTAATGTAGTTTGGTTTCAAGATTCAATGTTTTGATCCCAGGCGAATACTTTGGAAATCGACGTTGAAAATAGTTCCCGCCCTTTTTACTGCAGTAGGTGAAGTATAAGGGCACACGTTAGTCTTTCTTTTCCTCTTTTTGTTTCAAGTTGGTCAGACATCGAATCGAATTCGTTCAAACTAAACTAAACATTACTTTCTTTGCGTTGATTTAAGTACGTTCAAATTATTTTTTTTCGAATTCAAACTTAGACTTTAATTTTATTAAGAGATAACATTTTGGTACGTTCCTTACTTTTAGGGATGACAAATGTGGCCTAGCTTAGCTTGATTTTTACCCGAGTTGATCGGGCCACGAGTCGAGATAGTTTGGCCTTATAAGAAGGTACAAAGAAGAAGAGAGAGCTACAATAGAGAGAAATGACTAATGAGTTAGTTTTGGACAAAGCTTGAATGAAAAGATAGGATTTGAGAAAACCATAGGCCCAAACCCATTTTGCTGAATGCAATATTGGGCTGGCGCATAATTGCAGCAAACCCATCATAGCAGTCAAGATAAAACCAAATATTCTATATGTTTTGAATTTTTGATTCAACTTAAAGTTAAAATATTAAATTTAGTTCAATTTAACTCGAATTAAATTTAGCTCGAGAGCAAGTCAGGCTAAACACAGATCGACTCATCCCGATCTAACTCATTGTCATCATATATTCCTTTGTTGACAACATATTCTTAGGGGGAGAACATGTTTGACCACTTTTATCATATAGTTGATCGTTGTAACTTCTTATTACTCTTAATCATGCATGAGGCAATTTATTCTGATGAGCCACAACATTAGTTCAAGAATTTGTGCTCGTCAGGTTCTGTTTTAAGTGGTCTTCGATTCGCTTGAACTTAAACAATCTTATTATGCTTAAATGCTGTTAAAAAAACTCCCAAGATCAAGAACAGTCGATGAGTTCACATTTAGCAGAACGAAACATGAAGAACAGAAAGCTTGGAGCAGACACAGTTACCCACAATGGTCAAGAATCATACAGTTGCAGGATGAATCACAAAATTTGCTCAGTAGGTACCGATTGTTAGCTAAATACACGATCAGGTGTTGCTCAGTACATTTTCATAGAATATGACAATCCACATGGAAACTCGAGGGATCTAGAAATGGTTGTTGCGAATACTGTATCGGAGCTCGCTAGTACTGATACCATACGGTACACATAGCACTGTTTCTAACCGTATCTATCAAACAAATCAATCAGGTATATGATAGAAAGAAAGCTTGAATCTGATCTCTCTTCAAACTTTTCAGACAGGAACTGCTTCAATAAGGTTGGCAAAGTAGAACTGTGTACTAATAAGACCCCTCTTCCTGATCTTCCATCCAAGCTTTCTCAATGCTCTCTCAATATCTCCCTCAGAATGCAGATACGCTCTCGTTGCCTTTGACGGCCCGGGGAACAATTCTCCTATTCTCTTTAACATATCATAGTAAAATGTCTTCGGTGCAAAACTTAGAATTAGCCGATTCTCAGCCAAGGAAGCCAGATGAGCAATCATACCATCAGCTTTATTCTGAGGATAATGTATCAACACATCTAGGCAGATCACTGTGTCATATTTCCCATCCAAGCTCTCCAGATCTCGCACCTCAAATTTCGGCATTATAGGTGCCCCATTTTCACTCTCAGATTGAAGCTGCTCTTTTGCCTGCACCAAATCAAAATCACCTATTACCTTCACTACCCTATCATTCAAATGCAGCTAGTATTCATAAACTTGGCAATCAATTTGTGTCCACATTTCCGAAACTCTGCTTTTATATTCAAGGACCATTCGGAACTCACAACTGACGAATTACACATTGGACAAGTTACTAACTCAAAGTCAAGAGACAAACTGAACTCAAATGTTGACAGTAGACTCTAATCACAGAGCCAACATGCCTCTTAGCAGGAAAACATCCTCTGACAATAACATCTAATATGGATCAATCGTTCTTATACATAACCTATAACAACCTTAATTGACGAGTTGGATTGGTAATAACAAGTTTAATGCTGCCTGCTCACAGATACAAACACGTGCATTTCCTAATTTAGCAACTTTGACAGGAATCAGTTACAAAACAGTTGAATGTAATAAAGAAGAGGCAAACAAAGACAGAGCCAGACCTGTTTCTCAGCCTCAGCCACCATAGCAGCAGAGATATCAGTAGCCAGTACAATAGCACCTTCTTTAGCCAACGGTATCGCCAGACTACCTGTTCCGCAACCTGCGTCGCACACAGTAACCCCCTGCAAAGACCCTTCATCTTTCAACATCATAATCGCATTCTCAACGGTCTTCGAGTGACCGAGTCTAATGTCCCGCTGGACCCTGTTCACGTCATCAGTCTCTCCGTATATCTTCCTCCAACGCTCAAACCCGTTGTTGTTGAAGTACTCCCTCACCACCTCCTTGTCGTCGCCGCCGACTTCCTCGGCCTGTAAGCGTCTTCGACGTTCAGGGTCGGTGAGGGAGAGAGCCGCCGCGAGGGCGGCCACTGAACCTCCGCTGATGACGGCGATGGCGGTGCCGTCGAGTTCGGCAGGAACGGCGGCGACAGTCACGGTTCTGAGTGGTTTGAGTTTGGGAGAGAATCTGTGGGTGGTGGGAAAAGGAATGGGAGTGAAAAGCGACGATGAGAAGGTCATTTTCTGATCCTTTCTCGTATTGGGTTTCGCTCACCGGCTGGCAAGGACAGGGTGGTGAGGTTCGTGGAGGAGATGATGAGTGGATACTACTGCTACTGCCACTACGGATGTTGAGTTGTGTAATATTTTGGATAAGATAGATAATGTTATCACCACTGATTCTTATGGGTCCCACTTGGGTTTCTTTAACTGAGGGTTTAAGATACAGCGGGGAAAGTAGCGTTTGGTTAACGTCTCACTCTTATGCTGCGTTTAATTGTTGTCTCCGATAGTTAGAGACGAAATGGAACAAAAATTTAGAGACGGAACGGAATAAAAATTAGAAATAATGAGGTGTTTGGTTATGGTGGACAGAACAAAGAAAACTGTCTCCGTCTCAAGGATAGAATATGTTTGGTTGTAGAGGACAACGAAAAAACAGTGCAAATGACGAATATGCCCATGATCTTTAATACGATAAGTACTATGTAATTCATTGGTACTTTTATTATGAATGGTTTGTATTAGTTAAAAAACTAACAAATAATAATAATAACGATTTCAAATTAATCACGAA
>JANZLC010000007.1:23711108-23736547 GCA_026413385.1 Erythroxylum gracilipes | reverse complement strand
AAATTGTAAAAAATATATTGCAACAATTATAAAATAATCAATGAATTACATCTACTATTCTTATTATACTACAGGGGCATTTCCGTCATTAACACTATTTTCTGTTCTGTCTCCGGCAACCAAACACATTTTTGTACTCAGGACGAAAACAATTATCTCTGTTCTGTCCACCGCAACCAAATATCTCACTGTCTCCAATTCTTATTCTGTTCCGTCCTGTCCTGTTCTGTCTTGTCCTGTCCCTCCATGTTGAAGACGCTAACCAAACGCTACGAAACAGAACATGTACGGTTTATAGTGGCATCAGCCTGCGACTTAATCGAAGGAAGGACCATTGATGACCATAATCGTCTCTGAGATTTAATTTAAAAATAGGCAGGACCTAAATGGATTAGGGCATTCCTGTGGCTAATGACTAAAGGAAAATTGTTGACCAATCAACAACGAGTGATATGTCATATTGCTACAACTAGCAGTTGTCACCACTATGACCAAGAAGAATCCACTCTCTATGTCATGAGGGACTATCCGAAAGTAAGACTGCTGGTTACTATAGCTTTGGAGAAATAAAAGTGTCTTTGAATCAGACTTCACTTGGCTAGTAGAAGGTGACAGAGCAGTGATGGAATATGTAGAATGGATTGAAAGGGCACGGGAAGCAGAAAGTTGTGTGTTTCCTACACAGGGCTTACCTATGGGTAGTCTCGTTGGGTGGACAAAACTACCAACGAACTGGGTCAAGTTAAACACAGATGGTTCAGTAAAACAAGGGGCTACTATTGCTATTACTGAGGGGATAATTCGCAATTGGCACGGTCAGTGGTGCGGTAGGTTTCTTCAACATATTAAAAGAGGCTCGCTGATAACTACAGAATTATGGGGTGTTCACTCGAGTCTCAATCTGGCTCGGACTCTGCGTTATAGACGAGTCATCGTAGAAGTGGATTCCCTAGAAGTTATAAACATCCTGTTTTTATCTAATCCAGTTATATCTTATGAGAATTTTTTAGTGACAGGTACTCGTGGATTACTCCAACGAGATTGGAAGGTGCAATTTCAGTACGTGCATCGAGAAGGAAACCTGTGTGCAAACAATCTGGCCTCAATCGCAGCTCTCGTCAGTCCAGGACTACACTTTCTTTAGGAGTCTCCGTTGACAGTAATGGAGCTCCTGCACCGAGATAAACAGGGAGCGCTGTATCGCCAATCCATGCGCTAGTTAGCTTGTTTTTGGCTTTTGGCTTTTTCCTTTGTAAAAAAAAAACTTTGACCCCTTGAGATCCTACATAGGAGGAACTACAGTTTCTTTTCTGCGGTTCTTCTAACTATTTTTCAAAATTTTCTTTTAATAACAGTAAAATTATTTTAACGTGATATATTAGTAGGTTAGATCTAAAAAATAATATTAAAATTTACTAAATTTTATAATATTAGATTATTAGTTCAAAATTTAAAAAATGTATTAAAATGCTCCATTCTCAATTTGAAGCAAAAGTAATCAGATGTTAAATTTTTTATTAAACTCATTATATCAAATTTATATATTTATAACGTGATTATCACATAAAATAATTATGTCACATATTGAATTTATTATTTAAACAATAAATTAAAGTATCCTTAAATATTAACATATTTTTAATTTATTAAATAATAAAATTTGTACATGATATTAGAATTATATGATAAATAAATAAAACTAACATGACTCGACAAGTTATCTAATTTAACGAAAAATTTAAAATTGAGCTATTTTTGTTATAAATTGAAAGTTAAACTATTTTAGTGTAATTTTTTAAAACTCATATTAGTATTAAAAATTGAGTAGTTTAGGATTATTTTTATAATTAACCCTTTAATTAATATAATTTTTAAATAAATAATTGTTAATAAAATTAAAAATAACTAATTAATTATAATTAATATTCAAAAATAAAAATATTATTTTGTAATTTATTATTTTTAAATCATTAAAATAATAAATTTTCAAATTTTTATATTCATAAAGATCATTTTTTAAAAGGGTAATTATTTTTTAATTTAATTTATATTTACATTTTGATACCATACATTATGAAAATTAGAGCTGAAAATTTTAAGAAATTAAATAATAATGATTTTTATTCTTTTGTCATTACACTGTGAATTCTTTTATTGGATTGGAATCTCTTATTAAACAATTCCTTTTGGTGTCCATATTCAATTTTAAATTTAAAAGAATGAATAAAAATTGGATGTTTTTGTTAGGGATAAGATGCTGATTTTTTTATAAATACAACAGCATCATTTTTTACGTTACGGTCTGCCTATGATCTAATTGGGCTAAATAATTTTGATCCGTGGACTGATTAACTTGGGCTAAAATCAGGCCGAATCAAAATTGATATTCTTAATTATTTAACTGAAAATCATACGTATAAGTCTTTTATTTCAATATCTTACGAAGTTTTGAGATCCTTGTAACTATCCTCTATCTTTTACTTACTGCATATTGTAGTTAACCTAAGTGCTAATTACTTATTACTCGTATTAGTATTATTATTATGGTTATTATTATTAGTATAATTATTAGAATATTTAGAGTATTTAATATTCTCTTTAGTGGTGTTAGTATCATTATATCTATGATTATTAGTGTTACTATAATTTTTATTTTTAATAATATTTTATTTTATCTCTTTTATTTTTTTAAATATTAAATATATTTTCTATTATTTCTATATATTTATTTATTTTCCCTAATATTTTTTATTTTTATTATTTATTTATTTATTTTCTAATTTTATAGTTATTTATTTATTTAGATTTTATTTGTATTATTTGTATTATTTTTATTTTCATTTTCATTCACACATGCGGGGTCATTTAGAAACAATCTATCTACTAGTTAGGAGTAAGGCTGCATACTAAAGGACTTCTCAAAATCTTAAGTTCTAGCAAAATTTATACTAAGTTCTAGCAAAACAGTGTTGAAGTTATTTTATATCCTTAAATCAGACGAAATTCACAACAAAATATAATCAATTAAGATTTTTTGGTATATATTATTTATTCACATGTAATTTTAGCTGAGAATGATAATTCAAGTTTGATATAGATTAACTTTAATCGACTAAATTTCGGATCAAATTTGACTATAAGAAATTAATTCCAATTTTGACTTGAACAATTGGATGGTACTCTAATTGGAAGTTTGAATAGACTCAAATTTAAATACAAACTGTCCTGTTCAATTTTAATTAAATTTTATTTGAATTCGAATTAATATTTTAAAAATTAGACCAAAAGTTAAATCAATAAGACAAAAAGTTTAACGTTTAAAAAGTTTAACCGGTATTAAACATTATAAAACCGATTAAATATCAAATAAAATTAAAAAATTTAAAATATAGTTGAAAGAATTATTAAATAAAAAGTAATCGATTTAAGTTTATAAAAACTTCTTAATTTATTAATTTTTAATAAAAAGTTATTAAAATAAATTAAAATTAAAATTTAAAAATTAAACTAAGATATTGATCTATTCAAAATTTTAATTATCTTACCCATTTCCATATCTATTTAAGCCATTTATACTTGGAAAGAGAAGAAAACAAGTCTAAGATTGATAAGCACTCATGCATGGAAGTGATGAACCAGAACAAGGCCCCAAAACTGCTACCTAAATTCTGCCATTAAAATACCTTCCCCAAGATATTATCCACACATTCCAACAGATACTGCTGGCCTACAAAACAAAACAAAACTCCATTCCATATCCTCGTCAACAATCCAGAGAACAAGACAAGATAAAGACAGGACAAGTTGTCTCTTTTCTTGTCTTCCTCCACAACACCAACACTTCAATTATTATACTCGGTCAAGTTCACATGATATCTACTCTGCAAAGCTAAACCTCAGCTCACATGGCAATCCAGAAATGGTTTCCACTATTTCTGTTACTGGTTCACATTCTGTGCGTTCAAGCGAAGTACATAGCTTACAACACAAGTTCAAGAATAGTTCCAGGGAAGCTCAACGTTCACTTGGTGCCTCACACGCATGATGACGTAGGTTGGTTGAAGACAATTGATCAGTACTACGTTGGTTCCAACAATTCCATTCAGGTCCTCCCCTCCATTAACGTAGTTTTACTACATAGTGGTTGATTTGAGAAAAAAGTTGCTAACTTTGCTGCGATTTGTTGGTCGGTGGTGTGTTCTACAGGCAGCATGTGTCAAGAATATACTGGATTCTTTAATTCCAGCATTGTTGGCAGATAGGAATCGCAAGTTTGTATATGTTGAACAGGTTTTTATAGTTTTGAATGACCTGAACATTTCATTCTTTGAAGATAGTTTTCGATTTTTGTTACCTTAGGGATTTAATTTCCTGAAAAAAAATCATGAAAAAAAGGTTCTGTTATCTATGCTACAGGCATTTTTCCAACGTTGGTGGAGAGAACAGAACAAGAAAGTTCAGAATAAAGTCAGGAGGCTTGTCAGATTCGGTCAACTTGAGCTAATGTAGCATAAAATCCACCCATACATACACTTTTTGTTGTTTATATTCATTCGGATTGGTTATGTAAAATGAGATCATATTATCACTTTTCCTATGTATAGAATTGGATGCATTGTGTTCTGGGAAGCTTGTGATGTAAATTGTTGTTCTGGATCTTCCGATTGCAGAAATGGAGGCATGTGCATGCACGATGAGGCCACAGCACATTACATAGACATGATTGATCAGACAACTCTGGGGCATAGATTCATCAAACAAGAGTTCAATGTGACTCCTAGAATTGGTTGGCAAGTCGATCCCTTCGGACATTCTGCAGTTCAGGCTTACTTGTTGGGTGCACAGGTTTCTAATTCAGATGAATATTTCTTTTTTGATCTTCTCATTGATCACTCGTCGACAAGTTTGATCTTTTGGGATTTGCTTCTATGAGTAGTTAGACACAAGGGGACTTGTTGGTAAATAAAAGCTGCTATGCAGCTTCATATCCAGCAAATTTATTGAACACAATCTCTGGTTTCAGGTTGGATTTGACTCTCTTTTTTTCGGACGAATCGACTACCAAGACATGATTAAACGGAAAAATGAGAAGAGTCTTGAGGTTGTCTGGAGGGGCTCTAAAACTTTTGGTTCGTCAGCACAGGCTAGTATCTTCACCTGTTTCCTCTTTGTCTATAATGCAGTCTAAGATGCCTGATAATATAAGCACACATCCAAATCAACAATTATCTTCTTTTCAAACGTTCCTGCTCATTACTTTTTGATTATTCATATTAATTGTCTTATTGAGTTGCATTTGTGTAGATATTTGCTGATGCATTCCCTGAGGGTTATGGATCTCCAGGTGACTTCTACTATGAAGTGAATACTGAGCATTTTGATTCCCCCATTGTCCAGGTAAACCACAGGTCAGACTCTTCTGGTAAATAATTCTTGGCAATTCACTTGTAAGTTTATATTTCTTCAATATGGTGATTCTTGTTGCTCTTCTTACGTCGAAGGATGATACCGATTTGTTCGACTACAATGTCCCCGAGCGAGTGAATGAATTTATATCTGCTGCAATGACTCAAGTAAGATCATGATTCTGTTTCTTCACTTTGATTCTTGAGCTCTCTAGTTTGCTCTGAAGACTTCTATTCAGATTCAATAGCATATCACCTTCCATTCGTAGACTTACTGACTTGAAGATTGAGGACCATGTATCTTATTGATAATCTTTTGTCTGTTACAAGTATAGGAGTTGAAGCTGTTGTAAGAACTACTTGATTCTATCACCTTGCCTACAGAATTACTTCTTTAATCTTTGTTGCTACTCCAGTATCGTGCTTATGTTAATAGTAAGTCTTACCATTTCCAGGCTAACGTAACTCGAACGGATCACATCATGTTTACGATGGGGACGGATTTCCAGTATCATTATGCCGAGACATGGTTCACGCAAATGGACAAACTTATCAACTATGTAAATCAGGTTAGTCCTAACTGAGACAGCTCATGATATCTAAAGAGGCAATGAATAGTTAGCTAGCTTTCATGTGTTGTTCCATGTTCTTTATGAGGTGCCCGCCCAGCCCTTGCCTAGGGCCGTCCCTGATTCTGATAAAAGTCCTTTATGATGCTTTCTGAAGTCATCTCATCATATTAAGTTCCTAACTCATGATGCTAATGGAAGTTCTGGATTGAAATGCTTGCAGGATGGGCGTGTCAATGCCCTGTACTCAACCCCTTCAATATATACCGATGCTAAGCATTCGACAAAGGAATCCTGGCCTCTCAAGACCGATGACTACTTCCCGTTAGTTCATTCAAAAACCGATTGCATTTTACTTGCATTTAGGCTCTCCCTGCAGTTTTAACTTGTCCAATATGGTTCAAATGTATCAGCTATGCGGACAAAGAAAATGCCTACTGGACAGGATATTTTACAAGCAGACCAGCCCTCAAAAGTTATGTTAGAAAACTGAGTGGCTACTATTTGGTAAGACCAGATTGATTATCTTGGGGAATTCTTGAACAAATTATGCTCACTGAACAGCAATGACCATACAGGCAGCGAGACAACTAGAATTTTTTAAAGGGTTTAGTAAAGCAGGACCTAACACGGAATCTTTGGCCGACGCTTTAGCAATGGTTCAACATCATGATGCAGTTTCCGGCACAGAGAAGCAGCATGTTGCTAATGATTATGCAGCACGGTTGTCAAAAGGTCATACAGAGGTTTGTTTTCGCTATTCCAGAAGCTTTTATTGCTAAATTTTAGTCAAGTCTAATAATGTTTCTTTCAGGCTGAGAAAGTGGTTGGAGCATCTCTTTCTTGCATAGTAGATTCGTCTGTGAAAACTGGTTGCATCAATCAAGTGAATAAGTTTCAGCAGGTAAAAGAGCTATTCTGCTTAAATTCTGTCTTGTTTCACTTTGTATCAACCCCTTACTTCTAAGGATTTGGTAGACAGTAGACACTGATCCCTTATTTAGATTGTACTTCCGGCGGCTGATTTTGTTGGAATTTACAGTTTCACAAATTTAGATATAGAAGTACAATCGTCGTTCATTCCAGCCTTGCAATTATGAGAACTTGCATGCCTCATTTATCAATCATCATGAACATAGTTGATACATCCTCGAGCTATATTGGTAGTAAAAGTTTTCCAGTCGGACTTTATGCTATATTTACATGTGGCTCTCTCTTTTGTTTCAACTGTTTCAGTGCCCTCTTCTGAATATAAGTTACTGTCCTGCATCAGAGGTTCATCTGTCAAATGGGAAAAGCCTGGTAAGGACTAAGGAGATAGAATGAAATTTCACAGTCTTGAGTAGAATTGTCATTTCACTGCACTAAAACACATATCGTTATGATATCTTCTGTAGGTGGTCGTTGTTTACAATTCCTTGGGATGGAAAAAGGAGGATGTTATAAGATTTCCTGTGAGTTCGAAAAGTCCGATCACTTCCTGAATAACTCAGTTTCCATGGAGAGAAACCACTTTCAACTAGATTGTATATAATGTGTATATAGTCCTCATGAATTGCCTATTGTTTCAGAAACTATACAGAAACTAACAAATTCTGGAGAAAGATAGACAGCTTCACATGTATAGTGTTTATGTTCTATATGCAATCTTCTGACCTGGCCTAACTTGATGTAGGTTATAAATGAGAACGTCATGGTTAAAGATTCAAGAGGAAACAGAATTGAATCTCAGCTTTTACCTTTATTGGATGCCTCCATAGGCATAAGAAACTATTATTCTAAAGCATATTTGGGCATCTCTCCCAATGTCACTCCCAAATACTGGCTTGCATTCTCTGCATCTGTACCTCCTCTGGGTTTCAACACCTATATTATTTCGTCCGCTACATCAATTGATAAGCAAGGTGGTATGCATGGTAATTTTTGGACCTGAAATAGCTATTACATAGAAGAAAGGTTTTTGTAGATTTTAACGTGAGAGATCCGGTTGCTCCTTTTCTCTTTATGCCTACAGCTGCAACTTCTGACATGCAAAACCTCAGAACAGAATCACCAAAAACAGACGGAGTCCAAATAGGGCCAGGAAATCTGAAATTAATTTATTCCAGGAAAGAAGGAAATCTTAACACGTACATAAATAGCAGAAGATCGGTATGTTACCTTCTAATTTCTTCATCCCGATATGTTTGTTATTCATGGATATTTATCCTTAAGTTTTAGGAATAAGGTACATTTCTAAAAAGAGCTTGCACCTGAGTAGTTTGAATCTGTACTTCAAGGTAAAAGCTTCTCTGGAGCAAGTATATGGCTATTATGCAGGGTATGGGGCAACCAAGAACGATACACAGGTATTACAACCTTCTCATTCGATTATCACCTTTTTGCTGTATCATTGTCCCATCAGGCATGGACAAATTTGTTTAATACTATGGAATTCAACTTTCTGAAGGCCTCTGGAGCATACATCTTCCGTCCGAATGGGAGCTATCCTATCGAATTTGACGGAAAGGTAGAAAAGATCCCCTGGAGTGCTTAACTCATGAAGAGTTTGTTTTTACTTTCAATGAAATGTTGAGCTATATTTCAGGTTGATATAACTATTTTGCGAGGGCCATTGCTCCATGAAGCACATCAGAGAATAAATTCGTGGATTTATCAGGTATTTTGTCTTATTCCACAATTGATTATGAAAATCAAGTTGTAAGTTTCAAGTTTCCAAGTCCAGAAATAGAAATATTAGTATAGTAGATACATTATGTAAGGTATCAGGCAGGTTGTGTACTTATCATCAGCTTGAAATGGCAACTGATGAGCTGAGGGAAGGTGCTAATTCAACCACAGTAAGGCAAAGGACATAAGGACATCTTTTAACTTACAGTCTACAAGAGAAACTATTTCAATAAGAAAAGTGTCTCTTACAGTTCAAAATTAAAAGTATCAAAGATTTGTGATATTATATAGCTATTGCTTTCTGTGACTGATCCATAGTTGCATAAACAGGTAACCAGATTATACAAAGGAAAAGAACATGTTGAGTTTGAGTTCACTGTAAGTCTAATAAAATTTTGTTAAATGTAAATCCGTGCTTTCACCTTTAGTGTTTCTCTGAAGAGAGTAAACGGTGCCATAGGAACAATTCTCACCAATTTTGTCAACATCAGGTTGGACCGATTCCGATTGATGATGGTATTGGCAAAGAGATCATAACTAAAATCATAACAACTACAAAAAACAACAAAAGATTCTATACGGATTCAAATGGCCGTGATTTCATTGAAAGGGTATGTTCCTTATTTGGTGAGGTAACTTTTCAAAAAAGGCCATTGTCACATTGCTATTTTGTGTTAATGAAAATTTCTTTTGCAGGTTCGAGAATACAGAAAAGACTGGGATCTGCAAGTAAATCAGCCTGTAGCAGGAAATTATTATCCGGTACAAATGCTTTATGATTGGATTACACTTAGTTACTTGATCGTTTGTCCTTCTGTTAGAAAGTTGTCACCTAGTAACCTCCATGACAGACACCTTCTCGGACCATAGTTACTAATTAAGTGCTTTTCTGCTTGGAAAATGAGTGAATATGTTGTTGCATAAAGTCCTAGATATGTAACTTCTCAAGAAATCATCTTATTGTGTTCTGTGGAAATTATTGATAATACATAGCATATCGCTAGCCTAATGGAACCGCTAAATTTGGCTACTGAATTACAAACCGAGAGGAAATTGAGATGCAACTGATGAAGAAAAATGATAAGGGCTTTAGACAGTAGTTTAGTAGTACTTTGACCTTTTTCACACCACTGAAGTTTTGCTTGCCCATACTTGCTTAGTTGATTATTTTTTCAGCCATCCTTATGTTTGTTTTCATCACCTCAGATTAATCTTGGAATGTACATGAATGATAACACCTCAGAGGTATCCATTCTGGTTGATCGAGCTGTGGGAGGGTCAAGTATTGTTGATGGGCAATTGGAAATCATGGTCCACAGGTTCTTCCTAAAATCTTTTTCTGCAAGTAGATAAGCTAACACTATCGTCGAACTTCTGGAATAAATGATTTTGTTTTTCCTATAGGAGGTTGCTCAAGGATGATGATAGAGGTGTATCAGAGGCACTGAATGAAACAGTTTGTGTTCATAATGAATGTACAGGATTAACAGTAAGCACATTTCACTTCTGCAGTATAGACTTCTCTTTAAACATTCTGCTTAAGTATATTTTACTTGCATTTACAGATTGTGGGAAAGTATTACCTCAGAATTGATCCTGTCGGAGAGGGAGCTAAGTGGCGTCGATCATATGGTCAAGAGATATATTCTCCATTCCTCTTAGCCTTTGCAGAGCAGGTGAAACTCAGGGCACTGATGCATTTAGGTTGTTAAATTATGTTCACCTATTCTCATGTTATTATAAACATTTTGTAGGATGGAGATCATTGGACAAAGTCCAATGGTATACAATTTTCTGGGATGGATTCTTCTTATGTTTTACCTGACAACGTGGCAATTATAACTCTTCAGGTGTGTAACTTTCTTTGGTATTGAAGACTGTCTTAGGCATAAACATAAAATCAGTAAAAGTTAACTCCGGAGGCCTGTGTTTTTCAAGCAGATTGTTCAGTCTCAGTCTCTCAATTCAAAGCCAGAACTCATTGATTTTTGTCAAATAAGCTACCTTGCCATTAATCTTTTTATAGTTCAGTACCTTACTCATTCTTAAACTGCAGGAATTGGAGGACAGAAAGGTGCTACTTCGGTTGGCACACTTGTATGAGGTATGTACTGATCAGTTTCTGCTTCTTAAATTTCATATTCAGAGATCCCCCACTTTTGTTCCCATTTCAATTTCCAACTAGTTCTTTGCTTTAAATACAAGATTGGAGAGGACAAAGATCTCTCGAATATGGCAAGAGTTGAGCTGAAAAGGGTCTTTCCTTTTAAGAAGGTAAGAGAAAATGGCTGCTCAAAGATGATATTTTAAAGGCTTATTAGCACCAGAAGTATATGATTATAAGTAAAGTTTCAATCTTGATTGAATTATTAGGTAAACAAGATCACAGAAACAAATTTATCTGCAAACCAAGAAAGAGCAGAAATGGAGAAGAAGAGACTGGTTTGGAAAGTAGAAGGAGATTCTGGGGAAGAGCCAGAGGTGGTGAGAGGAGGTCCTGTAGATCCAGAAACACTAATCGTTGAGCTTTCTCCAATGGAAATCCGTACCTTCCTCATAGAATTTGCTTCTAAATAAGGTCCATGCAAGGCAATGCAGATTAGACATGGATTTGCCTCCACGTTGAGTACACCATTTCTTGTTTTGTTACAGTGAAAAGACTAAGTTGGTCTCAATCCAATAAGTTCATCTGATTAAATTAACATCTTGAACAGTTTATGAAATCGTCCAAGGACTTAAAACTTGGACTGGAATTGTTGGCTGTAGTGTAATAAAGAATCATATAATTCATCCATCCAAGAACATCAATTCAGAAGGAAAACGATATAGACATACAAAAGTTCCATAATCTCTTTATCAAACAAGAGCAAAACAAAAACCAGTTCTCTATCTTCTCGTCTTCTTGCATACACTTCAATGTTTAAACCTTGGCCAATGCGCAAGTTTGACCTCCCAAAACTTAGCTACTCTCCAAGCTATAACATGGAAATCCATACATGGTGGCCTGTATTGTTGTTTCTGGTAACGACGATGCAGATTCTGTGTCTTGAATCCAAGTACATCACTTACAACACGACTCCCAGAATGGTTCCAGGGAAGATCGACAGTTCACTTGGTGCCTCGTGTTGGTTGATCGAAGACTGTTGATCAGTACTACGTTGATTCCAACAAATCCATTCAGAGTGACTGATAAATCTTGAATGTGTTCTACAGGGAACCTGTGTCCAAAATATACCGGATTCTCTGGTTCCTGCCTTGTTGGCTGATAAAAACCGCAAGTTTGTATATGTTGAGCACGTTTTTTTCATCAGTTTTTTATTGAATCCAGTGTTTCTCAAAGATTTCACTGATAAGACAAGCTATGAAAATATTTCTTTTATGTACTTTACAGGAATTTTCCCAGCGCTAGTGGAGAGAACAGAACAGCAGAGTTTAAAACAAAGTCAGGAAGCTTGTCAGATCCGACAACTTTGAGCTAATGTAGCATAAAACCCACCTACACTTACTTTTCTCCTTGTTCATAGTCGATATTGTATAGTTTAGATTCTTCAGACATGGAGATATCAGTTATGTGCACGCATGATGAGGCAACAACACATTATATAGACATGACTTATCAAACAACTATGGGACATAGATTCATCAAGCAAGAGTTTAACATGACTCCTAGAATTGGTTGGCAAATTGATAATTTTGGACATTCTGCGGTTCAGGCTCATCTGTTAGGTGCAGAGGTGTATAAACCCAATTATGATTTCTCACATATCTGTTCAATGATCTAGTTGTATCACTCATCAGCACACATACGATCCTTGGAGTTTCTTACCCAGCCTGCCTTACTAGTTTAGTTTCTTCAACACATAGCTTCTGGACTTAGGTTGGATTTGACTCTCTCTTCTTTGGACGAGTTGATTAAGACTGGATTAAACCAGCAGTTTCTTTGAGGTTGTCTGAAAAGGCTCCAAAACTTTTAGATCATCAGTAAAGGCAAGTGTCTTTATCCATTTCCTGATTGCTTGTAAGTCTAATTATTCAACAGTAATTTCAATTCAGGTTTAATAAAATTAGACATGAAAATAGTTGATTAAATTTATAAAGACTTTCACATCTTTTCTCTTTACTGATATAAGATTGTGATACCCGACTTTTTATGTGAGATTTCAAAGTCTTCTCCTTAAACTCTTGATGTCATTACCAAAGTCTGATCCACAATCCATAATTAAAGTTGTTTGATCAATTTAAATATAAAGTAAGATGGAATAATTATGAAATCTTACATGAAAAATGAATACTACAATTCAGAGAGGTGAGGTAAAAACCTCTACATATTTACAAAAGAGATTACTAATTAAAGATGATGGAAGAGGTGTATAAGAGGCATTGAATGAAACAGTATGTGTTCACAAAACTCATTCATTTCAGCATCCTGGACTCCTGTTCACATATGTTTTACTTGCATTTACAGATTGGGGGAAAGTATTACCTTTGGATAGATCCCATTGGAGAGGAAGCAAAGTGGCGTAGATCATACGACCAAGAGATATATTCTCCATTTCTCTTAGCTTTTGCAGAGCAGGTGAAACTGAGGGCACTGATGCATTTCTGAGCCGGTGCAGTTAACGAATGCTTTCATGTAATCTCATGTTATTATCAACACTTGCCAGGACGGAGATCATTGGACAAAGTCTCATCTAACAAACTTTTCTGTGGTGGATCCTTACTTATGTTTTACTAGAAAAGGTGGCAATCATAACTCTTCAGGTGTGTAACTTTCTCTGCAATTGTAGACAACATTATAGAAAACCAAAAAATGTCCTCCAGTGATTCGTCTATAAAACAATTCTGCGAATTAACAATTCTAACAGTCCAGATTTTTTCTGGGAAAAGAATGTTTGGAATGCAAGTGTTTAGAAAATGCTTTCGACGGAAAGTTAACTGATCCTTGGCCATTACTCTGCCTTGAAGATCTAAAGCTTTACAGGTTTTCCTTTTGAAGTTGTTTTATCAAAACCGCAAGAGTTGGAGGATGGAAAAGTTCTACTTCGGTTGGCACACTTATATGCGGTTTGTACTCAGTGAGCTCTCCCACTTTGGTTCTCATTTCATTTCCTTGGCAGTTTCTCTCATTTGATGCAACTTTAACTACAAGACTGGGGAGGACAAGGACCTATCAACTACGGCAAGAGTAGAGCTGAAAAGGGTTTTTCCTTCTAAGAAGGTTAGAGAAAATGACTGCATAAAGAAGACAACTTTTAAGGCTTAGAAATATTTGGTTTTAGTAATGCTTCAATCTTGAATGAATTACCAGATAAAGAAGGTGAGAGGAAGGAAGTCCTGTAGATCCAGAACTGCTAATTGTAGAGCTTTCTCCAATGGAAATCCGTACCTTCCTCGTACAATTTGGTTCTAAACGCTGGCAAATCTGGCGTTAAAAGAGATCAATGAATGACAGAAGATGCATTCATGACAAAACAAGGTAAAAAATTGCACGAGAAGTTTGTTCCCGATTGTTTTACTTGTGTATTTTGCTGAAATTCCCTCTTCAGAAACTTTAACCATGGTTTTTAAAGCCTATCAAGCTTATACTTTAGAAATGCTACTGTTCTCAAAGTTGCATATATGGAAAATGGGATGAGGAAGGACAAGAAATCTTAATATTTAGTTGATTTGTACCTAACCAAAGAAAAATACTGGATTTCATGATGAGATTGCGATATAAGAGGATGAGTTCTTGTAAATTCTATCAAGTTTCACTGCTCAATTTGCAATGCTCTTGATTTCGAATGTTGTGAAATTCTGAACTTGCTTGATTCAGTAATTCTAGCACAGAACAAACAAAAGTACCAGTCTTGAAGCCTATCCACCTTAGGGTAACTGTAATTCACCTGCAACCATTTTCTTCAAACTCAATCCAATCCTGTTCTACTCTAAAAATACCCTATGTAACGAGGAAACCACAAAAAACCCATGTCTATTACACTTCAAAACCCCATCTTTACACTTCAAAGCTATCGAATTTTGAGCAAAAAGCCCTTACCCCACTCAATCTGATGCAAAAAGCTCTTCAAGTTGTTCATCAGTCCACTGCAAGATTGAAGCTTTGGAACTCTGCTGTACACTATCCTTAGCTCCATCATCATTACCAATCTCTTTGCACCTATGCATATCAACCAAGTCTCCATCTTTAACTCTTTCTTTTTCCATAGTAGCAGAACTTTTTATGAGCACCTCAGCCCCTCTATCACCACCATCTTTGCTCTTCAATGTTGCTGAACAACCACTCTGTGTCAATAAACCTCCACTATCACCACCAACACTTTCAATTTCTCTCCCGTACCCAAGACTCTTCATGATCACCTCATTCCCTCTATCACCAACTTCTTTGGTCTTAAATGTAGCAGAACAACCACTCTGTGTCAACAAAGCTTCACTATCACCAGCAACACTCTCAATGTCTCTCACATTAGACTCATACCCAAGACTCTTCATGATCACCTCATTCCCTATATCACCACCTTCTTTGCTCTTCAATGTAGCAGAACAACCACTCTGTGTCGACAAACCTCCACCGTCCTTAGAGATCACTTTCACCACATTCCTTACAGTTATATTCAGGTAATGTACATGACGAGTAGGTGCAAAAATGGCAACGTTTTTTAGTATCATCACGGCTCCAACAGATATGTCCTTCCCGAACTCATTGTTGGAGACAACTCCTCTATGGACACTGGCGTCAATACTAGCAGTTGGATCTTTTAATGTCACCATCAGATCGCCGAGTCCGTTAGGTTGACAAGACTTAACAATGGCCACGACTTGTGTCACCTTATCATCCAAATTCACTATTCCATTCTTAATCGCACTCAATGGGACTCCGATAGCTCCGTCGCCGTCAATCACCAAGCCTTGACGATGAATGAAGTCCACGGAGGCCAGCCACGGGCCGCGGCTGAAATCGTCGTCCTCGTCGCCGACGCCGTCCTCAACAGCCCGCTTGATGTACTCTTGAGTTGGAATTGGGTCTTCGATTTGTTGTTTACGGCGTTTCATGGCGGCTTGCACGACTCCGGCGGGTCCAGGGATGAGGCGAGGAGGAGAGTTTGGAGATGACAAAGTTTGGCGGTTTTGGGAGGGCAAAGGGAGAACTGAACAGGGTCGGAGAAATGGTTGAGGGAGAGAGACCACGGTGGCTGTCTCCGCCGTAGTGGTTGGTGTCCGGTGGTTTTGGTGGCGGAGGGATGGGAGGTCGGAATCGTCAAGGTCGAGCGACTCTTCCCATGGCTCGTCGTCCATGACTCTGCGGTAAGTTTCTTGGACTTATGTCGTCAATAGCCGAAATTAGTAGACGTCGACGTTTCGCTGATTGTGGTCCAAAGCACTTCTTGATATGTTTCTAGACTTTGCATTTTTGACCCGGTCCAAAACGGATAGAGTTCGGTTTAATTTGATCACACTTTGGTCTGGGTTCAGACCTAAGAGCTGGCTCAATCCGAAAGAACGGAATTAGTCTAACTCAAACTAGCAAAACTATATCGTTTTAGTCAAACATGAAGTTGAATTGAGTCGAGTTTGCCCAAGCTCGAGTTCAATCATCAAACTCAAGTCTCCAAACCTAAGCTTCTATCATCTCTTATTGTTGAATTCAAAGATCAATCCTCAAGAATACTCCAGGCAAGCCATTTTAGTGGCAACTGCTTCACTGCAATCATCATCTTGGATGGCTGAAACAAAAGAAACACAATTTCTAAGAATAAATGTTCAACTAATCCAATAACTACAAGTTTGTGCTCCCCGAGTTAGTGATTCAATCACGCAGAAACTAAGAAAAAAGGTAGAGTTTCAGATTTCTCAGGTGACCTTCTTAGTTTATTACACGTAGCAAAGAAAAACCATGTGGATGTAAAATTATAGAAGAAAGAAGATGACAAAAGAAGATTATGGAGGAATTAATCCGTCTCCTTTATTCCAGAAGAGTTGAAAGAATATTTATACATAAACAGAGCACCAAATGTGGGTATGACAATTGGCAAAACTAAAAACAAATTAAATAACTAATTTGTAACTATTTATATCTCAACATTCCCTCCTCAAGGTGGAACTCGGTGAAAATCACAAAGAGCAAACTTGGAATGAAGTCTACGAAAAACTAGAAGAGGCAAAGCTTTAGTAAACACATCTGCGATCTGAGCATGGGAAGAAACATGAGCTGGAGAAATAAATCCTGCCTTGAGTTGATTGCAAACAAGGTGACAATCAATCTCCAAGTGCTTAGTTCGTTCATAAAAAACAGGATTAGATGCAATATGAATAGCAGCTTTACTGTCACACCAAAGAGGAATAGGCTTAGGCACCTGTACCTGTAAATCTGCAAGCAGAAAAGACAACCATTGCAACTCACAAACTGTAGCTGCCATTGCCCTATACTCTGCTTTAGTGGAAGACCTGGAAACTGTCACCTGCTTCTTAGTTTTCCAGGAAATAGGACAAGAACTCAAATAAATGATGTACCCAGTTAAACTCCTTCTAGTATCTGCACACGAAGCCCAATCCGCATCACAATAAGCAGTGAGTTGAAGAGAATTCTCAGCTAGAAAATGCAATCCCAAGGAAGGAGTGCCTTTGAGGTATTTGAGAAAGTGAAAAAACCAACTTAAGATGAGAATCCCTTGGTTGATGAACAAATTGACTGAGTTGTTGAACTGAGTAAGTAATATTAGGTCTTGTGAACCCTAAGTACAATAATCTACCCACAATCCGTCGATACTCCTGAGGATTAGATAACAAAGTCCCTGTATCAACGGTAAGCTTCGCACCAGAAAGAAAAGGGGTAGACTTAGGTTTCGTGCCAATAAGCACAACATCAGAAAAAAGATCCAAGACATATTTTCTTTGGTTAGCAAACAAACCAGAAGAAGAAGTAAGGATCTCTAAGCCAAGAAAATACTGAGCAGAACCTAAATCCTTTATGGTAAACTTAGTATCCAAGGATTTCTTTAAGTGATCAATAGCAACGTTAGAATTCCCACTGATTAATAAATCATCAACGTACACCAATAACATCAAGAAAATATCATCCTTGGCAAAAGTAAACAAGCAATGATCATGAGATGATTGCAGGAACCCATAACCAACTAAAAAAACAGTAAGCTCACAATTTCATTGCCTAGATGCATGCTTAAGACCATAAAGAGACCGCTGAAGTTTGCATACCAAACCAAGAGTAGCCTTTGCATAACCAGGAGGGGGTGTCATATAAATTTCTTCATCCAAGAAACCATACAAAATTGCGTTGTTGACATCCATCTGTTGCAAAGGCCAACCTTTAGAAGCAACAATAGTGAAAAATAACCTGACAATGACCACCTTAGCAACTGGTGAAAAATTGTCTGTATAATCCTTGCCAACAACCTGAGTAAATCCCTTTGCTACCAAAAGAGCATTGTGTCTATCAATAGACCCATCAGGCTTAAGTTTCAATTTCTACACCCATTTACAACCTATAGGCTGCTTATTAGGTGGTAAAGAAGTTAAAGTCCATGTTTGATTCTTCTCCAAAGCGTCAAGTTCAACTTGCATAACCTTGACCAAATCTGCATTTCCTTTTGCTGCGTTATATGAATGAGGTTCCTGAATTTAGGTAATGTTAGCCAAGAAGTGAGTTGTTGTTGTAGACAAACCAGGAGCCTTGAGAAAAGGATAAGTAGGAGGCGTATGTGGTGAAGAAACAGGAATTACACTGTGAGCTACAAAATCCTGTAACCAATTGGGTTTTTTTCGAACACTACTACTGCGAACAACATGCTGCTCAGGAATTACAGGTACATCAATAACATCAAGAACAGGATCTATACAAGATGACAAATCTACAGAAACATCAGCTGGTGGTAAAACAACAGGTAAATCAGAAAGAACTCCAATATTAGGAATAGGAGTATCATCGGAAGGAAGCAATGAAGCTGTACTATGAAAAGGAAAACAGTCCTTATGAAAGACAACATCTCTAGAGACCATCAAAGACTGAGAATCCAAGTCAAACACCTTAAACCCTTTTCGTCCAGGCACAAAACCCAAAAAAATGGATTTACAAGCTCTAGGAGCAATTTTATCTTTAGAACGCTTGGTGTTGGTAGCATAACACAAGCAGCCAAAAATTTTAATGGGCTCATTATCAGGTGAAACTCCAAACAACAACTCATATGGTGTTTTCCAACCAGTAACAGCAGAAGGAACTCTGTTAATCAAGAAAGTGGCCTGTAAAATAGCTTCTCCCTAAAAAGTAGTAGGCAATGAAGCTTGAAAAAGCAAAGCTTGAGCAACCTGCAGAATGTGTCTATGTTTTTGCTCCACAGTACCATTTTGTTGAGGACTATAAACACAAGATCATTGGTGAAAGATACCATGAAAATCCAGAACATCTTGACAATACTGACTCACAAATTCACTGTCATTGTCTATTCGAATGAACTTAAGCTTGGCCCCAAACTGAGTCACAGTCTGCTTAATAAATCGATCCAGCAACTTAGGTACCTGAGACTTGGACTGCATCAAAAAAGTCCATGTACTCCGGGTACTATCTTCAACAAGAGTTAAAAAATATCTGGCTCCTGTCAAAGAATGCTACTTATAAGGTCCCCATACATCTAAGTGAACAACCTCAAAAAGAATAGTGCTGTGACTAGTAGCAACAGAAAAAGGTAATCTAGTTTGTTTAGATTTTGCGCAAACATCATAAATAGGAGAAGAATCAGAAGAAAAAGGAATTTTATTGATGGAAGACAAATGTTTCATTACATTTAAGGAAGGATGGACTAATCTTTGATGCCATAATGACCAAGAAACAGATGTCACATTATTGATAGAACAAGGCATTACAAGTAAAGAGGATGGAAGAACAACATGAGACTTAATTAAAGGAAGATATTTTTGTATAGTTACAGAAGAAAAAAAATCATGGTCAAATATGTACAGATTGCCTTTAACCTTTCCAATAACAAGAATGTGGTTAGTCCTCTAGTCTTATAAGACACAACAGGTAGGAAAGAATATGAATATGACAAAATTATATCTTGTAACTTTACTAACAAAAACTAAATTGTGTTTAAAGGATGGAATGAACAAGATATTTTTAAGTAAAAGTTTACAAGGAAGAGACACATCACTAACTGAAGTAACAGGTTGAGTAGAGCCATCAGGTAAAAGAACAAAATTAAGTTTGGAAGGAGGAAAACAATTATGAAAGACATGTTTAGAAGCATTAATGTTGCTACTAGCACCAGTATCAATAATCCAACAATCATTCTCACCAATTTTAGCATAAAGGACATAAGAGACTTTACCAGCAAAGTCTTGTGCAAAGTTAATACTTTCTGTGTGAGCCACTTGTTTCCCTTTAAGCAACCGAGAAATTTCTTGCTGAATCAATTCCTTCATTTCTTGCTGAGTGAATATTGCATTGGGGCATATAACGACATCTTCATCACACGGAGTCTCTGCCATATTAGCCTTGTGTGCTCCAGGTTTAGGCAAAATGCCTATCTACTTCTGCCTTAGTTCTTAGTACCATTCAGGATAACCAATCAACTTAAAACATGACTCCTTTGTATGACCTTCAGTCTTGCCGTGTGAACAATATCTATCCCCTTTCTTCATATTATCCCTCTTCTTGGATTGTTGATACTTAGTAACCCCTGCATTCTTGGTAGAAGCATACAACGCACTGTTGTCTAAAGGCTCATTAACAGACATATTAATCTGTAACTGTTTCTCCACATTAGAAATCATCGAGTAAACCTTGTCAAGATTAGGTAGAGGATCAAGAAGCATGATCTGGTTAGCAAATTGCTATAACTATCATTTAATCCAAGAAAAAAATGAAGAATCATGTCATATTCTTGAAACTCTTGTAATTACTTGAAAGCACCACATTTACAGCCACATGGACATTGTGGTAAAGGCAAAAAACACTTCAACTCATCCCAAAGTTTGGATAACTTTGTGAAATACACGGAAACAAAACTATTTCCTTGAGTAGTAGCATTAAGTTCTCTTTTGACCTCATAGCGTATAGGACTATTGGATTCACCAAATCTCCTTTCCAATCGATCCCATAGATCTTTAGCAGATGTCGCATAAACAAAGGAATCGTAGAGATCCTTTGAAATAGAACTCAAAATCCAGGAAATCACCAACGCATTGTTGCTACACCAGTCCTCAAATCCATCAGATTCCTCAGCAGGTCGAGGAATTTTCCCAGTAATAAACCCTAACTTTCGTTTAGCAGCTAAGGCAAGCTTCATAGATTTACACTATGTGAGATAGTTCGTTCCAGTCAACAGAACAGACACTAAAGAAGTACCCAGATTATCAGACGTAGCAGTTGCCATAGAAGACAAAGCTTGATTAGCTTTATCATTCATCGTCGAAAACAAATCAGAAGAGCAGGAGAATTGCAAAAACAGAAATAAAATCAAGAATCAAAGATGAATAAGAGAAAGAGAATCAGCAATTGAACAGAGATTAGATCAGTTAACAATGGATCGCCATGAACGAACTTGTTCTTTTGTTTCTGATACCATGTAAAATTATAGAAGAAAGAAGATGATGACAAAAGAAGATTATGGAGGAATTAATCCGTCTCCTTTATTCCAGAAGAGTCGAAAGAATACTTATACATAAACAGAGCACCAAATGTGCGTATAACAGCTGGCAAAACTAAAAACAAATTAAATAACTAATTTGTAACTATTTATATCCTAACAGTGGAGAGCTCTGAGGATTCCATTTTCAATCCTCTAAAATCATGTTACAACAACAACAACAATATTTCAGTAGAAGTACGCAAAGATAAATCCTCTAAAATATGACGTTACTTGACAGAAAAATTGCCTTAAAACATGTTCCAACACAAAATCCAGGTGACTGCAAACATATTGGCTCAACTGATTCAAATTGTCTGTTCCAAGGTTGTTGTGCTCATCAAAAGATTCCTGCCTAGGACAACAAACTTTCCCACTGAGAAAACGATGAGCGGAGAGGTCTTCCATTCCTCTTCTCCAAAACCCTAATACCTATTTGTCAAGAAAGAATTTCCAAGGCCATTACATTTCCAGAGCTATGAAGTAGGACCTCCCAGCAAAAAAATGATGGCAAAATTAAGGAATATTTATAAGAACTACCATTACTCAAAACAAACAAAACCGACTCAAAAGGGCTAGCAAATAGCTTGTGAAAGATCAACAGTACGTCAGGAAGAAGAAGAAGAAGAACCTGGTTTCCGTTGTCTACTTACTAGAAAACATATGAGTACTGAGAGCATAAAGGAGTGATCTTTGGGTGTAATGAAGAAGAAGATTGATCGGTAATGGCAAAAGGTGGCAGAAACAGGTGTAGATTAGAGCAGTGGAGTTTGCTTATTTTGGAAAGTCTGTACTGTTCATTCACTCAAAGTCAGAAAGCCATGTCTTAAGAAATAAATTTTAAAATATTTATTAAACTTTTAAAAATAGGAATAAAATTAAAATATTTATTAAATCTAACATAAATTATTTATTTTTAAAAATAATAACTATTAATCTAAATATTTTATATTTTAATTGAATTCTTTAATTGTTTAATATACATTTTTTCAATTTTTATAGTGACATATTATATTTTAATATAATATTATTTTATTTTGAGTATTATAATTTCAATATATTTAATTTAATTAACTTATAATAGAGTCTAATATAAAATAAATCCATATGTAAGTTCTCTGATAATATGTTAGTGAAGGTATAAAATTTAAAATTTTAGAGTAAACATAATAAATTTATTTTAAAAACCAATATTCTTTATTTTTAAATTATAGTATGTGATTTTAGAAACCATATCCAATCATATTTCTAGATTGATGTGATCTATTTAATTTAATAATTAAATTTAATAATTATTTATAATTATATTTCCTTTATGTTTCAAACAAAGTTTTTTGAGAAATTAAAATTGATTATTATAAATATTAAACTAAAAATTCATATAAAATAAGAGCATATGAAAAAATTAGACTCGTAAATATATAAAAGATTATAATTTAAATTAATTTTTAATTAAGTATTTCAATTTTGAAAATTTAAAAGATTATTCAAAATGTTATTCTCATATATTGTTTATGAGATTATCTAAATACTAAGAACTAAAAAATTGTATGATTTTTTTTGTTTTTATTAATATAATTATTATCTTCATATGATAAATATATTAATGATTATATATTTAAAATATGATTATTTGGTTAATACATTTAAAAATAATATAGATAAAAATATCCTACTTAATTTTTGTCAATTATATCATTAACCAAGTAGAGGGTGAGTCTTGGAGCAACTTGTAAATTGATCCTTTGTTATTATAAGGTCATAGGTACGTTGACTTTTAGTTAAGGTAAGGGTGCATATTAATTTATATATTTTATTTTTAAAAAATTAGAAATATCTATAAATACCAGTAGAGTTATAGGGGAAAAGATCCTTTGTTCCAAGCACCTAATTTCAACCTTGTTTCCATATATTTATTTGAATGTGCGGGTAAGATTAGATGGAACATAGGTCCCATTTGGTTGTTAGCCGATTAGCTATTTTTTAGCTGATTGACTTTATCAAGAAGCTACTTAATTTGTTTGGTTATAAGTAGGTTGGGTTGGCTGATTCAACTCAACCAGCTAATTTTTTAGAAATTTCTTGTAAGGAGCGCTTAGGGCAATCAGCTGATTACCTTTTACTAAAATGTCGATTTTTCCCTTAAGTTTTGCCCAGCTCATTATCGTCTCATTTCTCGTTTTCTCTAGATTCTTCTTCCTTTCTTTGGCTAAGCCTTACATCTCTCACAACTCTCACATCTCAACCAGATCATTCATCAGTTTCAGATCTATGTAGCTTGTATGAGAAACTAACGGTTTCGGATCTGTGTAGCTTGCATGACAAACCGATGGTTTCCTCTTTTCTTGTTTCCATTTTCTATTGTACACCTTTCTTTGTTTCGTTCAGATGTACATTTAGAGCTGCCAATCACACTAGCCTCTTCTCTCTGACGCTATCCCACGGCGGCGATTGACGGCGGTGACTTAACGAGGGTTTGTTTTCAGGTTCGTGATCGGAAAAATAACCTTAACCCTTTTCTCTTTTCCTTCCCTTCTCTTTATTTGAACGTGTAATTGTATGTTTATTGTGCGAGCATGCTTGGTTCTTGAAAAGTTGTTAACTTGGTTATCGATTCGCGGGTTTTTGTTGGATGAAAGTTAACTACTTGATTAAAAGTCCATGACTAAAAGAGATTAGGAGTGGGTTCGTGTTTTTCTTTTAAAGCTTGTTTAATCAGAATTCTCAAGCTTATGAGAAACTAGGCTTAGTTCTTAAAATTGTGTCTTTACGTTGGCGCCATACTATTGAAGCTATATGGGGTAACAGATGGGCTTGATGTACAATTGGTGGAATGAGTTGGAGGTTGCTCTGAAATTGTGTCCTAGGAGTGCAGATGGTTTGGTGCTAATATTGTTGTTTGAATACCAATTTCCATCTATTCATAACCTTCTCTGTTTCCTTTTTTTTCAACAATTTTGACTATTATTTTTCTTCTTCATTTCAATTATTATTTTGTGCATTTGTTGTTCTTTACGCTGCTTAGATACCTAAAGAATACTTGGGGTATCTGAAATTTGAGTACCTTCAGTAGAGATATTACAAATATGGGTACATCAGTTGTGATACCCTTTTAAAAAAATGTATTTAGAGCCTTATTTTCCTCTTCTGTTGGTAGAACAATTAAAAAATTGAGTTTGTCACTTTTGATGATGAGCGTTGATGACCCTGTCCTTTTTTTGGGTAAGCTTGATTCTTTGTTTTAGTTTTGTTGGCCCTGTGATATGTCTTTGATGAGATTGTTAGGCTACCAAGGTTTTGAAATTAAGGTCAAAAGAGAAGATTTCTTCAGAAGGTTATATAGTTTGAAAGCTATGCATATTTTCCTTCTTTTGTATCTGTTTTGGAACGAATGCAACCTTACATACTGTAGAGGTGCTCTAATTTTCAAACACATAAGTGAGGTTGAACAATTATTGGGTTTTCCATGTAAAATACTTGGTTTCCTCTGGTATGTTATTCTTGTACCACCTGGTTACTTGTTTCTTTACGTTGCATCTATGATGATTCCAATTCTACTTTTGCTTAATCAATTTATGCAACAAATGATACATAGTGGTTGTTTTGATGAATTTGCAAGTTAGGTCTGGGTAAAGTGGGAGCAGAAACGCTTGTCCACTCATCTCAGCCTAACAGGTAACTTATCCTGCAATATTTCCTTAGACTATCTGTTGATTTCATAAGTTATCTAGTTGTAACTTTGTTGTAACTGTCTGTCCATTATAATTATCTAGTTTATCCTACAAACTATCTAGTTGTAACTAAATTTGAGATTTAATGAAAGTATATCTGAGATAGATGTTTCATTAAATGAAGTCTGATAGTAGTTAAGATATAAATGGATTTGCTGCAATTGAACAACGAAGTATGTTGCAGAAAGTTGCATTAATTTTATGGGGGTTGTAGCTACTTTTTTAATTTATTGCATTTAACTTCATTTATTACTCACAACTGCCCACCGGCTCTTTTGCACCTATAAAATGGAAAAGCTCAACACAATTGTTAGTTGTTAGTCTTTACAACTTGTTTTTTTATAAACATCATGTTCTTCGGAATCATCAAGCTAGGCAAAATACTTCACTTTCTCCCATATATAAGGTACAAACTGCTTTTATTTAGTG
>JANZLC010000007.1:23697140-23711008 GCA_026413385.1 Erythroxylum gracilipes | reverse complement strand
CTCAATTTGAATTAGCAATGAAGAAGTTACTATGATTAAGAATAAAAATTGCTTTATGTGAGGGAGGGGTATAAATAGTAACCACTAGATTGGAATAAAAACTTGATACCTACCTCCTTTGGAGGGTTTAGTAGATTCTTAAATTTAACGGAATGAATCCATTCTCTTAGAATTGAAAACCCCAAAGTAAACACTACTTTTTACAATGATTCAATTCCTTCATTCTCAAACCCTCAAACCAAACACCCCCTGAGTTTCACTATCACGGGACACTAAGGGTTCATTTTTTGATTAATTTAATAAACTAATTACATAACAATGTTACATTTTTATTTAAAAATATAAAAATATCATATCAATATTAACGTGATATTTAATTACCAGATAATTGCTTCGTTAAATTTTTCATCTATTTGAGGTCCGTTTTAAATGTTTTGAAAACTTTAGAATTTAATTTAAATACTTTAAATTCTTAAAGTTCAATTTATATTTTATTATAAATTTTGAAGTTTAAAATATACTTTTAGCTTAAATAGTAATTAATATTATTCATTGCATATTATAATTATATTTATGGTTATAATTTCATAGTTTTGATTAAATTTTACTGTGATTTATGGTAATTATGTCTTTATGATTTGCAATTATAATATATAATCTATTGTAATTGTATATTTGTAATTATTGCATAACTTGCAAATACAACATTGTAATATAAAACTTTAAAAGTTTGATACAAATTAATTATTATTATATATTGATAACATCTATATTTGATACTTTTTCATTATGGCATGTAAATTTATAAATTATATAAATCTGTAATTTAATTCTAAACAACATATCATAATCAAATGGTATTAATATTAAAGGGCAAAGTGAGTTGTCATACTCCATTTAAGGGCTTATGTAGTTCCATATCTAAAAACAATATATGAGTGGTTGCAGACAGTGTAGTGTCGCCGGCGCCAGGAGCATCAGCCAGCAGAGGGAGCAGTCGCTTCTTGGCACGTCACCGACTGCAAATTTGGGGCCGCTTATTGGCACCTTGTCACCTACACTGTAACGTATCTTTGTCATTCTTTTATTACCCGCCGTTTATAGATTCTGTCAATAATAATATCTTTATTTTTTATTTTACTATTATATATGGTATCTGTGTTCTTATTAATATTAGTATTATTATTTGTCTTATCCTTCGTTACTTTTTATATTTATCTGCATTTTTTATTACTATTATTACTTTATTGTTCTTTTTTATCTGTATCTGTATTATCATGTCTTATATATATGTGGGCCACTTAAAAATAACCTATCTACTTAATAAGGGTAAAGTTACATACAATTAGACCTCCCAAATTCTGCTTCTATACGAGAACTTTTGGAATATGATGATGAGAATGACGATTACCGTAAGCTAGCTAGTAATGGCTCAAACGAGTTTGACTCATTTTAGAGATGCAATCAGACACATACCGTTATTTTAGGATTATCCAAAACAAAGTTGTTACTTTGACAAAATATAGACAAAAACAGTTACGAAGATGCATTTATATATAGAAACAAGTCAAACAACATCAATTCGCAGAACTAGACAATCAACAACTGCTTTTTTCTGACATTTTCTTGCGATTTCAAGCAAACCTAAAGATGGCGAGATTGGTGAAGAAACAGGCAGCTTGCGTGGCGGTTATGTTATTGATAACTCTAATTACGACGATAGGCTTGGCGACGGAAAGCGGTGGCCGGACCGAACGAGGTGAACGACCAGAAGTGGAAGTCGGAATGCCTCTTTATAGAACACAGTCCGGCGAGGTGAAAGACACCAAGGAGAGTCTGCCTCTGTATTTTTCAGAAGATGGTAAGATGGTTCAAGGTGAGCCCCTGCCGCTTGACCGGTGATGGTTATGAGTTGCTGAAATGTGTCGAGTCGTTCGAAAAATAACGACTGCAATGATTAATTTCATTGAAACATTATCGTTACTGATGTAATTTTAATTTTCTTTATTTGATAACGATAATAACTAACGTCGACTAAACTTGAATATGAATTACATAATTTGAATATAAATCATAATAGACAAAAAGTGTAATTTTAATTTTAGTTTTTTGCTAAAATATAAAATAAAATTTAATGTTTTGAAGCATTTAAAATAAATCATGGTATTTTCAAACTATTCAATTTAAATTATAAATATAAAAACATTAATAAATTTATATCTTCATTTTCTATGTATTACAATATTATTAACGGTGACAACAGGTCAGGCCGGCCTTTGCCATGAGCAAATGGCCCGTGGTTTGACCTAACCATGAGCTATCTAACCCAATTTATTAAATTTTTAAAAGAAAACTAAAAAATAACATTATTTTTTACAAAATGATGGTCTAATCATGAAATATTCAGTTCAATTTATTAATTTTTTTAAAAGATAAAAAAATAATATTTTTAATAAAATGACATCGTTTTATCACTCTCAGTTGGGCCTAAATAGCCCTGAGCTGAACTCGGTCTATGACCTTTTGACTTCAAGTTGGGTTGAGCCCGGGTTATATTATCATCCCTAAATATTATTGACACGACACACATGTTTTGATAAAAATGTTAAAATTAAAATTTCACTTTTTGACAATGTCTCTGAAAATGACAATTAGGGCTTTGACTCTGATTTGAAATCAGTGAATTATACCTGAGAGTTACAGACTTAACCCAAAAGGCTTGAATGATTTATTATTATTTCAAAATGGTATTCTTTTAAATAACTAACTCCGATAACGCGATACGAGTTTGTCGGAGTTTTTAATTAGATTTGAACTAATTAAATTCGAACCACATATGTTAAGGGTTGGAATCAGATTGGTTTGACGATAAGTACAACCTGAAGTATTATCATATATAAATGTATCAAAGATTATGATTAAAAGTGCATTTCAAACTTGAACGCTTACAACACAATACATAATAAATTGTAACATTTTGAAGCTTTTTTTTTGACGAAACATTTTGAAGTATTTAAATTAAAATATAATGTTTTAAAAAATGTTCAAAACATATCGTAAATAAATGGAAAATTTAACATCGTTAATTTTATGTAAGTTCAATATCATGTTAACGTTGATGTGATATTATTTTTATATATTGTAATAAAAGTTAGGTCATATTTTTAATTAATTTTTAAAAAAGAACACATGATATTGAAGTTTATTTTTTTAAAAATATCATGTTAATATTAATATAACATTTAACTAATTAGAAGTTCACTTCATTGATTTTTTAACTATCAAAGGTTTATTTTAATGTTTTAAAAATAACCTGAAAACTTCAAAATATTAACACTCTAAGTTGTATTATATTTTAAATATTAAAATTTAAAATGCATTTTTTACCCAAGACTGTTAGAAACGTTACGACAAACATCTCATCCAAGATTTTTGGAAATTGAAGACCGGCTCAAGTCAACTAGCATCCGTCCAGCCCATTACCACAATTAGATGTTTCCAATAATATTGGATACGTTAGACAGACATCTCATGATCCAAGACTACAGGAAACGGAAAATATGAACACAAAAGACAAAACACCTGTCTTTTTCTATAAGTTCCTTTATCCAATATCCACGCAAACGAACTAAACCAATCGGGACAGCATCAGATCCTTAGCGTCATAGCTCCACTACCTTCACATTCCTTAAATGTCCGACCAAACCCCATCAACTCCCTCACTCCCTTCCTCACTCACTCACTCACAATGTCACCAATCGATCCTCACTCGTTCACCGAGTCAGCTCACCCATTCACCACCCACGTCTCCCTATCCCTCTACTTCGACTTCCCTTCCTCCATCATCCACGCCGCCGCTCTCCTCTCGCTCTCCCGCCACCACTCCGGCGATCTCTCTCTGGACACCCGTTCTCTCTCCGTCCACAAAGTGCTCGACCCACTAACCTTAACTCCAATTCCTTTCTCTCTCTCACAACAGGACCCTGTCAAAGGTCAAAACCTCACTGTCACTCTGAGTCACCAAGACTCTCTTCTTGTTCTCTACTCCACTTCACCGTCCTCCTCCGCTCTTCAATGGCTCTCTCCGCCTCAGACGTTCAAAAAAACTCATCCTTTTGTTTACACTCAATGTCAGGCCATTCACGCTCGCTCCGTTTTCCCATGTCACGACACTCCAGCGGCGAGGATCCGCTACTCTGCCCGTTTGAACATACCTCGGCAGCTCTCTGCCGTGATGTCCGCCAAGCACTGTGATCGCCGAGACCCAGTTGCTGGCGACGTGAGTGAGGGTTTTGCCGATGATGTGGGGTTCAACCTTCAAGATTTATGGTCTGCAAAAGGGAGGGTTGTGGAGGAATTTGTGATGGAGCAGCCAATTCCTCCGTATTTGTTTGCTTTTGCTGTTGGGGAGTTGGGTTTCAGAGAGGTGGGTCCAAGGACTAGAGTTTACTCAGAAGCTGTGAACGGAGTGTTGGATGCGGCGGCGAAGGAGTTCGCGGGGACGGATGAGATGATAAGGCAAGGAGAGAAGTTGTTTGGAGAATATGTGTGGGAAAGATTTGATTTGTTGGTGTTGCCTCCGAGCTTTCCTTATGGTGGAATGGAGAATCCGAGGATGGTGTTCTTGACTCCTACTGTGATCAGAGGTGACTCGAGCGGAGCACAGGTGGTGGCTCACGAGTTGGCTCATAGTTGGACTGGGAATTTGATCACTAACAAGAACAACGAGCACTTCTGGTTAAATGAGGTAGGTCAATGATTGGCTTGTGTTTACTATTTGGAATTGGAGATCTGTGCAAATTCTATAGCTTTCAGCTAGAAATACACGTACCTTACAACCATGGAGTATACTTCTTGCTTGGTTTTATGGTAGAGGATGTGTCTGTATCATCAGTTTTTACAAGTTTTTAATGGTTTTAGATGATGTGTCTGTTTCTTCAGTTCTTACAAATTTTATGGTTTTAGGGATTTACAACATATGCAGAGAGGAGAATTGTTGAGGTTGTGCAAGGAGAAGACAGGGCTACACTTAATATTGGAATTGGTTGGAGGAGTTTAAATGAGGAGGTGGAGAGGTTTATGGACAATTTAGAATTCACCAAGCTCAGAACCAATCAGGAAGGAGTGGATCCGGATGCTGTTTACTCACGAATTCCGTACGAGAAAGGATTCCAATTTCTGTTTCGGATTGAGAGTCAGGTATGATGATGAATTCCTATCTGATCATGGAGATAAATTCACAACAGCGTAGTTTTTTGATGTTTGTGTTTTATCTGTGGGAATGAAATACTTAGATTGGAAGGGCTGCATTTGATGAGTTCATTAAGAAGTACATTTCCACCTTCAAGTTCAAGTCAATTGATACAGAGACATTTCTTGATTTCCTGAAAGCAAGTGTCCCTGGAATAGAGAAAGATATAGACCTAAAGTTGTGGACTGAGGGTACTGGCATACCCCCCGATGCATACGAACCGGTTTCTGAACTTTATGGAAGGATCCGTTCACTTGCAAATGAATTTAAGGCAGGAAGGATACCGAGGGAGGATGAAGTGGCTGATTGGAAGGGGCAGGGATGGGAGCTCTACCTGGAGAGCCTACCCAAATCTGTTGAAGCTTCTCAGGTACTGAAAGATACCTTTGAGTTGCATGCCATACTTAACAACTTGTTTCATCTTGTTTTCTTGAATATAATTATATGACATTCCATGTCCAGATGTGCTGCATCCCCCCTTTTTAAGCAGGTTTCAACACGCTAATGCCGAGTCTCAAAATTCGTGTGATACAATAATTTCTGATAAATAGAAATGCTTTTCTTTAGCTGGCAGGATCATTAGGATCATCCTTGCCCTTCATTCAATCAAAACAGATGAAGATATGATGTAATCTAATGTGATCTAACTACCTTTAATTAAATTAGAAAACAACTAGGTAACTACAAACGATCCTTGGTATCAATAAGATTCGGGATGGAAGAGAAGAGACTACACAGAGCTCATCATCTCTATGCCACTTGAATATCTGTGTGTGAAGCAAATTGTTTCAGGATGACACACTCATATGAATCTGTATTCATATACAAGTTTACAACCAAAAAATCCCCAGTTTCACTGGTATCTGAACCAACTGGTGAACTTATTATATTGATCCAAAACTAGTAAGTTCTGGCTCAATGTGTGTGCTCTTAACATGCATTAACATTTGTTCAAATCATGCAGGTCTTAGCATTGGATGCAGTGTACAGGCTTTCAGAGTCGAAAGATTATGAGATCAAAGTAGCATTTTTGGAACTGGCCATTTCTGCTAGATGTCGACATTACTATGGTGAAGTTGAGAAAACTCTGAAGGAAGTTGGTAGGATGAGGTACCTTCGTCCACTCTACAAAGCTCTTGTTCAAGGTACTGAAAATGAAGAAGAGAAGGTTTTGGCTAAAAGGGTTTTTGCAGAGGCTCGTAAGTGTTATCACCCCATAGCTCAGGGTATTGTGGAGTCTGTCTTTGCCAAATACCTTTAGGATAGTCCATGATAATACGTTATCTGAGACTTTGATCCAAGGTTTTAAGTATGGCTGATATGATGTATATATATGTGTGTGTGTATGTCTGTAAGTAGCAGCAGAGTTTTGCTGCAATGGTGGCTTATCCAGCTATCAATAAGAAAATAATGTTAATGCTACTCATTGCATTATCGGATCACCTGATATCCTCCTTGTCTGACTGTACATTTTGAGTGGAATTTGAGTTAAATTAAAAATTGGAAATGCTAAACCCCAACATTGTTCTTATATTCCTTTTATGTTACCTTCGGGCATCTCTCTGTTTCCTATCTCTCATGTCCAAAGATCGTTACTTTTCAAACAACAATGTCTCTTCAATATGTACATGCCCTTTACATGTAGAGAACAGAGCGAGCGCGCACAGAACTCACTGTCACAATCGAAAATGGACGATTACACCAGAGAAATGATGGACCTCAAGACTCTCGTCACTCGAATCCTATAGAAGAAAGGGATTCTAGCTAAGATCCGGGTAAATTTGTTACGGCGAATTTGGAAGATGAAGACATTTAAACATGGAACGACGCAGTAAGGGAGTTGTCGAGTATTACGCAACGTTTAGCAATAAGAGTAGAGAACTTATTGTGTATGCGGTGTAGGGGATCAATGTGAGAGACCATATATCATAGGTTTTTGAGCATTGTACGTTATGTCTGAGTTGTTATCATTGTCATGCTCTTAATCCTCTTCACTCTGTAATTCTTTTGTTTGTCCTTCTTACAACCAATCCTGTATCTGAATATGCGTAAACATGTTCCGGTCAAAGTTATTATTAATATTTATAGCAATTGGTATCAGAGCAGAGTCGACTGGGATCATCAATGGAGGAAGGAACAAGAGGAGCGGAGTTCAGGCGATTGGGGGACACCTTGAAAAGTCTTATGGAAGCACAAGGGCTGCATAAACGGTTGTTGTTGTTGATGCAGGATAGAAGCGAGAAGTTATTGTCGGAGGTACAAGGGCAAACTGAAAAACTGAAGAAGGACATAGGGGGGGCTATGGTCGACGTTCTCCATGGAAGGATAAACAAGGGGAGGGCAGTAGCCTCTCGGGTTCTCCATCAAAAACTAATCCTGTACCACTCGATAAGGACGACAATGGCGGCTCCATTCGACTAGGAAGAATCGAGTTCCCTTCGTTCGACGGCGACAATGTCAAATTATGGCTGTATCGATGCGAACAATTTTTCCAGATTGACCAAACTCCCGAGCATATGAAGGTGAATGTCGCCATCCTACACATGGACGAGTGGGCACAGGAATGGTACAGCTTATTCCTTCGAAACCGACTTAAAACTGAGGTGGTTGAATGGATGGAGTTTACGAAGGCCCTTACACAACGGTTTGATGCTAAGATGTTCGATGACCTTGTAGGCGATTTTAAGGAGCTGCAGCAGACTGGGACGACGTTAGAATACTGTGCCCAGTTCGATCATCATTCCAATCGGTTATCACTTTCAGAGGATTACCTAGTAAGGTTCTTTGTGAAAGGGTTAAGACCGAAGTTGGAGTATTGGTGAAACTACATGAGCCACAGTCATTGCATCAGGTGTATACGTTGGCAAGGAAACAAGAAGCCATATTGATGGCGACAGGAGTTTCCATGTTGAATCGTACACCACACACTCGGTCCACGATCAGCGGGAAGCCACCAATGCCACGTTGCTGCTTCTCACCGTCAATCGAGTGCTGATGGTTTATTACCCACACCACCCGTCCCCCTGCATTCTCCAATGGGACGTTACAAGACACCCCGTGCCATCAGTATGAAGGATTTCGATGAGAAACGAGCGAAGGGCCTATGTTTTTGGTGTGACAAGAAATACACGTTTGGACATAAATGCCGGAAGAGGCAACTCCAATTTTTTGTGGTACCTGAAGATGAACCAGAGACAGAATTAACTAATTCCGCAGGAAAGAATCAGGCTGTTGGTGAGGAAGAGGAAGAGTGTCCGATGATATCGATGCAGGCGATGACTGGGTTTGCTGGTGAGGCTGAATTCAGGCAAATGCGTTTGATTGGGGTTCATCAACGGAAGCAAATTCATATACTCATTGACAATGGCAGCACCCACAAATTTGTCGATGTGACAGTGGTAAAAAAGGGGGCGTGTGAAGTGTGGGAAATTGAACTGATAACCATTATGGTGGGTGGGGGTTTACAATTGCAATGTACTTAGTGCTGTAAGAATTTTGCATAGGTGATGCAGGGGATATCATTTTGCATGGATGCATTGATGATAGCGTTAGGAGGCTGCGACGTCGTTCTGAGAGTTCAATGGCTCATAGGCTTAGATGATGTCTTATGTAAATTCAGAACTAGGAAAATGAAATTTCGATGGGAAGGGAAGGTGGTAACCTTAAAGGGAGGTCCGGACAACAAGTCTAGGGTCATTTCTAGTAATAGCCTTCAGAAAACATTACAAGGAACTAGGGGGCTGCTATTCATGCTGCAACTGTCAACTCCAATGGAGTACCAGTTCCAGCAGATGAGATTAACGGAGAAGCAAGGTAGCGTGTTCGACGAAATTAATGTGGTGTTGGTTAATTACGCAAAAGTGTTTCAGGTGCCAACTCAGTTACCACCTAATCGCCAGTATAATCACTAGATTGTGCTACAGGATGGAATCGATGCTATTAACGTAAGACCATACCGATATACGGGAACGCAAAAGGATATCATAGAGCAGGAAGTTCAACAGCTCTTGAAGCAGGATTTTATATGCCATAGCTATGGCCCGTATGCATCGCTGATGGTACTCGTCAAAAAGAAGGATAATTCATGGAGAATGTATGTCGATTATCGCGAGTTGAATCGGTATATAGTGAAGGACAAATTTCCAATACCCCTAATTGAAGAACTCCTTGACAAGTTGCATGGGGCGAGTTGGTTCTCGAAGCTAGACCTACGTTCGGGATATCACCAGATCCCCATGCAACCCGAGGATATTCCGAAGACAGCCTTTAAAACGCATGAAGGGCATTACGAATTTCTGGTGATGCCCTTCGGTTTGACAAATGCACCTTCTACGACGGGTGAAGAATGAGCTATTTAAACCTTACCTCCGTCGCTTCATTTTGGTTTTTTTCGACGACATTTTGATCTACAGTTCTTCGTTGGCAATGCATGTAGAACACTTATCAGTGGCACTTAATACACTGTTGGACAATCAGTTGTTTTTAAGAGGAAACAAATGCATTTTTGGGGCTCGTCAGGTTGATTATTTGGGCTATACAATTTCAGAAGCAGGGGTAGCCACCGATCTCAGGAAGGTAAAAACAATCGAGGATTGGCCGACACCCAAATGTATTAAAGACTTGCGGGGGTTCTTGGGTATCACTGGGTACTACCGGAGATTTATTAAAGGCTATGGATCTACGGCGAAACCTTTGACAAAATTGCTTACCAAAGAGAAGGTGGACAACTGGAGTTGGCAGCAGGAGGAACAGGGAGCCTTTGAAACACTGAAGAAGGCGATCATCACTGCTCCAGCACTGGCATTGCCCCACTTTTCCAAAACCTTTGTAATTGAAGAGGATGCCTGTGGCCAAGGAATAGGAGCAGTGTTGCAACAGGAAGGACATCCTATTGCTTATCTAAGCAAATCTCTAGCACCAAGACATCAAGGCTTGTCTACATACGAAAAGGAATTCTTGGCAGTCATAAAGGCCATCAAACAATGGCACCATTACTTGACCCCTAAACCTTTCATTGTTCGCACCAATCACCGAAGTTTGAAGTACCTGTTGGAACAACGGTTGTCTACACCATTTCAACAATCTTGGCTGCCGAAACTGTTGGGGTACAATTTTAAGGTGCAGTACCGCAGTGGTAAGGAGAACGCAACCGCGGACGTACTTTCTAGAATTACGAGTGTCGAGATGTTGATGATGGCCATGTCGCAGATACATAGTGAAATGTTAGATGGCATCAGGAGAAGTTGGCAGGAGGACAACATCATCCAGGAATTAATTAAAAGGTTAGAAGAGGGTACTGCTAAAACTAACGTATATGAATGGAAGGAAGGATTATTGAGGTGGAAAGGGCGTCTGGTGATCGGAGCTAACCCAACCCTTCGTCAACAGATTATACGCATCAGCCACGATGACGCCATGCAGGGGTGGTGGCGACCACTAAGAAACTGCAAGCAATGTTTTATTGGAAGGGAATGGACAGGGACGTGCGAGTTTACGTGCAAAATTATATGACATACCAGCGTAATAAGGACGACAATTCTGCATATCTTGGGTTGCTTCAGCTGATCAGCATACCTGAGGGAAGCTGGAAGGAGGTGAGTATGGATTTTGTTGAAGGATTATCACATTCGTGGGGAAAGTCGGTAATTTTGGTGGTAGTTGACAGGTTTACGAAGTATAGACATTTTATTTCGGTGAAACATCCTTACACTGCTTATGATATTGCCGAATTATTTCTTAACAATGTGTTTAAGTTGTATGGGATGCCTAAGTCAATAATTAGCGATAAAGATCCAGTGTTTTTAAGAAAGTTTTGGCAGGAATTGTTGTGGTTACAAGGAGTTAATCTGAAGTTTTCGACTGCGTATCATCCACAGTCAGATGGTCAGACCGAGGCAATGAATAAGATTTTGGAGACGTATTTACGATGTTTTTGTGGTGAATCTCCTCAGAAGTGGGGGGAATGGTTGGCTTTGGCAGAGTGGTGGTACAACACTACCTATCGGACCGCCATTGGTCCTACACCATTCGAAGTTTTATACGGGTACCCACCTCCAGTATGCACACCGTACATTGTAGGGGATTCCAAGATAATGGAGGTTGATCGAGTTCTACAGAGTCGGGAAGCAATGCTCAACATTACCAAATTTCATTTGCAAAGGGCTCAGAATTGGATGAAGTAGTATGCGGATGCCAAACGAACAGATAGGGAGTTTCAGGAGGAAGATATGGTTGTGCTGAAGCTACAACCATACAAACAGTTCTCACTCCAACGTAGAAGCAATCATAAATTAGCACGATTGTATTACGGTCCTTACAGAGTGATTCAAAGGATTGGAAAGGTGGCTTATAAATTGGAACTTCCAGCTTCTGCATCGATACATCCAGTTTTTCACGTGGCTCAACTTAAAAAGGCTCATGAGGGTCAGTCTTGCACTACTACTACATTGCCGAAATTCCTGACGCTAGCAGAGCGGGTGCTTGTGGCCATCCTGGATAGACGAATCACCAAGAGAAACAACAGAGCAGTCACGCAATGGCTGATCCAATGGTTTGACAGGGAGCACTGTAATGCTACCTGGGAATACGTTTTTGAACTTCAGAAGCATTTCCCTGAGATTAATTTGATTGACAAGTTTGTTAAAGGAAAGGGGATTGTTATGGAAAATTTGGAAGATGAAGACATTTAAACATGGAACGACGCAGTAAGGGAGTTGTCTAGTATTACGCAGCATTTAGCAATAAGAGTAGGGAACTTATCGTGTATGCGGGTGTAGGGGATTGATGTGAGAGACCATATATTGTAGGTTTTAGAGCATTGTACGTTATGTCTGAGTTGTTATCATTGTCATGCTCTTAATCCTCTTCACTTTGTAATTCTCTTGTCTGTCTTTCTTACAACAAATTCTGTATCCGAATATTCGTAAACATGTTCCGGTCGAAGTTATCATTAATATTTATAACAAAATTTCGTTTCTTTACAATTTGCAAAACCTGTCATCTTCTTTTGTATGTTGAATCATTTTGTTTTCTCGTTTTCCTCTCTGGGTTGTTTCTGAACAGTGCTAGTAAAGGGAAAGTTTTCAGAGAGTGGTGATCTCTATCTGTTGAATCTCGAGTTATGATGGAACAATCAAGATAATTTCTTTAATTGGATTGTGTGTTTTAGAAGTGTTTTGGACATTATCTTGTTCATCTACGTTCAAATTTGAATTCCTTTTTCTTGGTGATGGTGATGATAAACTGTTGGTTAAAGGGTAATAGTTATAATTTAAAAAAAACTACACTTTTATCAAAATTTCCCAATATTCCAAATTTTAAAAAATAGCAATAAAATATTCTAGCTTTCAATTTTTTAAAATTCTAACCCAACATTTATATCACCTTATCTGATTAGCAAAACGCCAGTTAGTTTCTTGATGATAGTAAAACGAGATGGTTCAACTAAACTCATACCTTTATCTCATGGTCAATTATGGAGTGATGGTAATGATAAAGATGATAGCTTTTACATAAAAAGACGCGTGGAACTTGCAAGGAAGGCAATTGGGTTTACCAGTCCTAATCCCATGGTGGGCTGTGTTATTGTCAAGGATGGCAAAATTGTTGGTTAAGGTTTCCACCCTAAAGCTGGACAGCCTCACGCTGAAGTAGCTTGTCCATTTACTCAATTTTGCATGATTATATACGCTATTGAAACTTAGTTCTTGCGGAGAATGAATGAATTTTAAGAGGGCACTGAATTTCTGTACTGTTTATGCTAAAGCCAACATTGAACATGCTTTTGGATGAAGGTAACAGTACTGAAATCTTAACTATATAGCTGCTAATTTTGATTGAATTGATGAGTTTGGTATAGTTTGATCATTTAAACCCGTGTGTGGGAGAGAGAGTGTCTGTATGACAAACAGTTATTGGAAACTACCTTCAGGTTTTTGCTCTCAGAGATGCTGGTGATTTGGCAGAGAATGCAACGGCTTACATGAGCGTAGAACCTTGTAATCACTATGGAAGAACTCCACCTTGCACCGAAGCTCTGATCAAAGCTGACGTAAAGAAAGTGGTCGTTGGAATGGTTGATCCCAACCCACTTGTTGCTTTAAAAGGATTAGATAGACTTAGAGATGCAGGAATTGATGTCGTCGTTGATGTGGAAGAAGAGTTGTGCAGAATGCTCAACGAGGCTCTGATGCTGCATGCAAGCCTTTCCTTACTCTTAGGTAATTATCCATGATAGTTATTTGAGGGTCAAAAGCAAATTCAGTCAAAACCTTATACATCGGATAATACATAGCAAGCCGTGATTTATCAAGAAACGACTTTGTTTTATTAATCAGAGAAGTTGATTAGTGAAGGTTGTTGACATATGATAGTATTACGTAAGCAAAGGTAACAGTGAGACAAATGTTGATCTATAATTAAAAAAATAAAAAATTTGAACATTTTATTAATACTTTTTTAAATTTGAACTATAATTACAAAATTAAAAAAATAGGCTTTTTTTTAGTAATTAATGTAAGGATTTTTGGTCAAAACTGTTTCCTACCTAATTCCCTACCTTAGTTGTATATGGTCCATTTAATAATGAACCCTTACCTTTACATTATGTTGTCGCCCA
>JANZLC010000007.1:23682213-23697040 GCA_026413385.1 Erythroxylum gracilipes | reverse complement strand
TTATTATTATTATTATTATTATTATTATATGTTCTATGTTTTTTATTAGAGTTATAAACTTAATTTTTTAGACTTAAATATCTAAAATATAAATTCCTATAAGAATATTCAACGAAATACTAAGATATATAATATTCATATTCTTAATTTTTCAAAAAAATTCATGTCCTTATAAGTCATTTTATACATAAACAACTAATATTAAACAACTAATTTTATCAAACATCTCTAATAAATAGCTAATTCAATCTGCAGGTTAAATCAATTATCAGTTAATAGCTAATGCAATAAAGCATTAGGTAACTAGAAAGAATATATCGCATAAAGTTAGAGTAGGCTTGGAAAGGAAGGAGATCGTCTGTTACATATTTTCTGTGCCATGCCATCCTGATCTATCCCCTCTCATCCATATGTTTTACACTATCCATTTATTTATTGTGAAACATGCGAATGGAAGGGATTGACACAGGAATGGAACAGGTAATGTGAAACAGACGATTTCAAGCAGCTTGAAAATAAAGGAACAGATCATCTACGAATTTATGTGGACTTAAAAAATGTATAGAGCAGATGGAATGGCAAAAAGTAAGAATAGGATATTTCGTTTCATTCCTGAAAATAAATATTCAGCGACAGCCATGAAAAGTCGCAAAGAAAGAAAGAGCTACGGAGCTCCATTCTTCTATACAAGAACCACCTTAACCCGTCAATTGCGTTGCGGCCATTAACAAAACAACACAAATCCCGAAGCACCAACCGACAACACCAGCAAGGCGAAGAAGAAGAACCCTTTTCGTTTCAGAGCAAAAAGTTTCGACAAAAGAGGTTGACGAACGAACATGCATTTCTCGAAGCTCGACGACTCGCCGATGTTTCGGCAACAGGTTCAATGCTTCTCCCTCTTGTTTCCTACTTCTGGCTTGTTGAAGTTTAAGCTTAGTTCTTGCTTTGATGGGTTGGTGGTGGTGAAGCAGATACAGTGCATGGAAGAAAATGCTGAGATATTGAGAGGGAGATGCCTCAAGTTCTACAAAGGATGCCGCAAGTATACGTGAGTCTGTAAAAGTAGAGTTAAGTTTCATAAGATTTGATTTTACAGTGTAAAGGACACGTTGTTGTTCTCTGTTTCAGAGAAGGACTTGGAGAGAGGTACAATGGAGATATAGCTTTTGCCTCTGCCCTTGAAATATTTGGAGGAGGACACCATGACCCTATTTGTGTCGCTTTTGGAGGTACCCATTACTATGATTGTTTCGTTCTTCGATTCTGGTGAGGATGATCGGTTCAATATGTTAGGATTTTGCCTCGTTAAGTTTCGTCAGAAACTACTTTTTCTTTTCATTTTGATGAAGCGAATCATTCCTTCTGTCTTCTCTGTAACGAGAAGAATGTTATTATCTTGTGAACTTCATGGAATCTATTGTGTAGAAGAATACTTTCAACCCTTGTTTCTTCTCTTCAGGACCTGTTATGAACAAATTTACAATTGCGTTAAGAGAAATTGGGACATATAAGGAGGTTCTTCGATTACAGGTAGAGCACATGCTAAATGACAGGTTGCAACAGACCATCAATGTTAACCTTCAAGAAATTAAGGTAGACCTGAAATGGTGATTTAATCACTTGGATTTATATAAAATATCTCGTGATTCCTTTACATAAACTTTCCTCTTGTCTGTTGGTTTATGACTGATACCTCAAGTTTTTGCAGGAAGCCCGGAAGAGATTTGATAAAGCTTCCTTGGCTCATGATCAGGTGGGTATTTCATTTGAATGTACTTGTATGATTGCATGTTAACTGTGTTATGGCTTGCCCATTTCTTTGAAATGATCACGTGGGTTTTTTCATTTGAATGTCCTTGTACGATTGCATGTTCACCATGTTATGGCTTGCTTTTTCTTTGAAATGCATCGTTGTTACTTTGTTAGAGTTGGCAATGAGCCTCCTCGGAAAAAAATTTCAGGCTTGAATATTCAAGTTTGAACTCGAGTCTGATCCTATTTAATATAGTTAAACTCATCGAATTCAATACAGATCGACCAGATTTCACATAAATAATTGGTCTGAAAAGCTATATTAAATCTGAGTTTGAGTCTATTGATTTTGGGTCAAAGCATTTCCTGAGAAGATTTAGCTACTTAAGTTGTTACTTTTTGCAGGTTATTTTGTGTGTGTGTGTGACTGGTCATCTCTTCCAATGTTGTTTGATGATTATAGGGTTTGTTTCTGATTAATTTCTGCTTGGTCATGACACTTAATGCCAATGTCAAGTTGTACTGCAGGCCCGTGAAAAGTTTCTCTCCTTGAGAAAGAGCACGAGGATGGATGTAACTGCTGCCATTGAAGAGGTACTCCTAACTTCAAACTACTCTTCACTGGTGCATCGATTGATCAGGTAGACTATCATGGATATCCAGCAAGTGGGTTCTAATTTCTTTTTTAGAGATATTCCAGGACCTCCACAATGCAAGATCCACTTTTGAACGAGCACGCTTTAATTTGGTAAGTGATTCAATAAAAGTTATGCAGAACACGTGATTTTGCAGTTCATTATTCTGGAAAGTTTATGAAGGGAATGGGTTTCTGCTCCAGGTTAGTGTGCTTTCTATTGTCGAGGCCAAGAAGAGATATGAATTCTTAGAAGCTGTTAGTGGGACAATGGATGCTCATCTTCGATTCTTCAAGCAGGTGTTTCTAAGATCATGTGATGATTACCTGTTGCTTCCTCCTGAAGATTTGATAGTGCATGTTCATGGTTTTTTTATTTCCTGATTCTTACAGGGTTATGAACTATTACATCAGATGGAGCCTTTCATTAACCAGGTAATTTCCATCTTCAAGATTACATTGCCACCTTCCAGCTCCGCCCCGATGAGGACTTTCATAACCCTTATGTGATCATTTGGTTGCACTACACTTGCCTCAATCTCACTTATCACGGGGGGAATGAAATTAGGGGGGCCAATGAACTAGACTCGATTGAGTTTTGGGTTTTAGGCTCTTATTAGAACTTTAAATTTTTATTAGGACTTCAGGCCGACAACGTCGGGTTTGAGCCAGATGCCTGAAAAAATTTATTAAGTCTACACCAAGCCTGAATCAAAGTCAACGAGCAAACCAGACCCTTTTGCCACCACTAGTCAGAATATTACCATCTATACTTGAAAGGATTGCCTCCTTGTCATTCACCTGATAACATAATTTGTCCAAGAAACAAATTGATAAGAATGCTTACACAATCTCATTTATCATACATAGTAGTGTCATAGAAGGCATTGCACGACCATTCTTTGAAGAGAGTTAGAGATTACAGTTCCCTTAGATTGCCTGATTTGTTCCTACAAATGCATCAATGCTTTACCAGAATAGAGGACACATTTCTACAAGAACGAACCTAAACAGTTATTTACTGGTCTTTATTGAGAATGAAAGCCATTTAAGATCTCAAAATCCACCCTTCTCTGTGGAGTTTGTAAGCAGCCTCGAAATTGGTTTGGAATGATGAGTCAGATACTGTCACACCTTACTACACCATGGCTCGAAATTGATTTCTTTCCTTTAAAGCAGAGGATTCTTCAGCAGATAGCCGTATAGAGAAAGGGAAGTCCTAAATCTTTGCCTTTATATATAGTATTATCGTCTATTACAGGTCTTGGCTTATGCACAGCAGTCTAGAGAATGTTCTAATTATGAGCAGAAGGCTCTTAATGAAAGGATTGAACATTACATGAGACAGATTGATCGGGAAAGTAAGCAGTCTTTAAATGGTAATTGTTCTCCTCGTGCTGAAGGTGTCCCTCCTTTCCCTAGGGCTTCTCATAAAGTGATAGAGGAAGTTGTGCAATCTGCAGCATCCGGGAAGGTAGTTCCATGTGTAACTGTTCTTTCATAATCAACTTTCTTATTTTGTAATAGTGCAAATTTGCTCTCTTCAAATGAATGGACTCATGACTGGGTAAGTAATCATCTTAGACCACTGGATACAACACAATATGCAGGTCCAAACTATCCGAGAAGGATATTTGTCAAAACGTTCGTCAAATCTGAGGGGTGATTGGAAGAGAAGGTTCTTTGTTCTTGACAGTCGAGGGATGCTTTACTACTATCGCAAACCATTCAGTTGGACAACTGTAAGTCACCAGTGTGAACACAGTTTGTGATTCTGAGAGTTGTATGTGCTGCTCCTTTATGGCCAAGCATGCAGCTTACTTGATCGTGTTGTTTCAGGCAGGTGGTAGTCAATCTTCTGCACAAAGTAGTGTTTCTGAAAATGGTCACGGGTTGCTTAGTCGATGGCTATCTTCTCATTACCATTGTGGTGTTCATGATGAAAAATCTGCTGCACGTCATGCTGTGAATTTACTAACATCTACAATTAAAGTTGATGCCGATCAGACAGATTTAAGGTTTTGCTTCAGAATCATAACACCAGTGAAAGTCTACACTTTGCAGGTGCCTTCATGAAAATAATAAAAATTGTGTTTTTACGATTTTTCTCATTAGAATCTGGTCATCAGTTTGAGGATTCAGATCATACCTCCAGCAGTTCTTAGCTGTATTTGCTTGCAACACAGGCGGAGAATGCAGCGGATCAAATGGACTGGATTGAGAAGATAACTGGAGTTATCGCTTCATTATTGAGTTTTCAGAATCCTGAAGAAGTAACTTAAGAAACTTATTCTTGGCTTAGTATTCACAGATTCAATAAATTGATTATGGGTGCCTCAAATCAATTTTCAGCTTCTTTCTGCCAGTATGGATACTGGTGATTGTTGCTCTGTCAGTGATGGTAGCTCAATAGTAGATATTCCTGACATGGATCAGCAGGATATACTAGAGTTCACAACCACAAATCTCACCACCGGAAACCATTCATCCAATTTCCAACAACGAGAACATAGTGTGAGAAGCGGAAAGCCAATTGATCTATTGAGAAGGGTACCTGGAAATGATAAATGCGCTGATTGTGGGGCGCCTGAACCAGACTGGGCATCTTTGAACATAGGTGTTCTTATTTGCATTGAATGTTCTGGTGTTCATCGTAATCTTGGTGTACACATCTCCAAGGTAATTTACTATCTTTGGTGTTCATTACTTCTTGGTCATCTCATAGTGCTTCAAATGGTGTTCTTGTATGAATCACAGATACTTGTCATGTTCTTTTCGTTCACCTTGCATTATCGTTAATGTTTTGTTCCTTCTGCGCATTTATTTAGTCTTGCACATAACCTTCACTTCAGGTAAGATCACTGACACTGGACGTGAAAGTATGGGAGCAATCTGTCTTAAATTTGTTTCAGTCACTAGGCAACATTTACATAAACTCAGTCTGGGAGGAAATGTTGCTGCCAAGTTCGTCTCCACCTGATGAAATAGCTAAAGGGTACGTGAATCTTAATCCATTGATGCCTGGCTCTGTATCTTATGTTTTCATGAAAGCTGATAATATGTTGCTAGTCTTTTATTATGTAGCTTCCCAGATTCTGATAGAAAGAGACAATGCAGAATAACAAAACCAATTCCTGATGATCCAATTTCAGTAAAGGAGCAGTTTATTCATGCGAAGGTATATCTACCATTGTTTAAATACTCGGATTCAAATCAACGAGCGAATCTCCGTGGTTGATCTGATCAACTTTGTAACAAATACTTGCTTTTTTCCTTTTGCAATGCAGTATACAGACAAAATGTTCGTCCGCAAAATGAAGGACAATCCTCATCCCCTTCATGTGGCACAACAGTTGAATGAAAGCATCCATGCTAATGATATAAAAACAGTTTACCGCAATATTATCTGCTCCACTCCAGATATCAATGCCATACGTGGGTCAGCATCTTTAGGTAAACCCCATCAGCTCTTGCTGCAGTAGCAAGAGAACACAAAAGATCCTGATATTGAGCATTGTTGTTTTGAAGGTGATAATATTGAAGTTCCAGTCACAAAGGAAATTTTTTATGGATGCTCTCTGCTTCACCTGGCCTGCCTAACTGCAGATATTGGCATGGCAGAGCTTCTACTCCAATATGGTGCACACATAAATGCCTGTGATTCGAAAGGTCGAACTCCGTTACATTATTGCATTATCAGCAGGAGATCTAGAATTGCAAGATTGCTTCTTATGAGGTGGTTTTCTTTTTTCCTCTTAAGCGTTTCTTTTACTAATATCTTCTGATAATATCTAAATGTTTCCCCTGCTGATCGCTCATTTTCATGGATAGATTCCAAAGGTTTTCCTGGTTCACCATAATTTATTTATAGGCTCTGTGATACGTTGAATGCTTATTCAACCACTTCAAGTAGTTACCATTGAGCAGAACTTTTTCAACCGTTGGTATCTAGCAGTCTTCACTATTGTTAAAGAATCATCTTCCCTTTACTAATTCCATCAGGATTTTCTGGCATTAGGGAATCAGCTTACTATCTTACGGTTCATTATCTTACCAAAGGTCACTCATGACTATACCAACCATTGCAGAGGAGCCGATCCACGAACTGCAGATGAAGAAGGTAATACTGCTCTTCAACTTATTAAAGACTCGGCCCTCAATGACAATGAGCTTCTTGGTCTGTTAACCGACAAGCAAATGAATGGCTAAGTCATAGCCTGGAGACAACTAAATGATGGATCCCCAAAATGCAGTGAAGTGGTTATGCATATCATAGTCTTGAAATTGGAACGTCTGTTCCATGTTACAGAACAATGTGTTTTGGCTAGCTAGGACTTCCAATTTCAGGATAATTTATGGGATTAGTATGTATATAAATCATCTTTCTAACTTTATGCCCTAAGGGTTTTTGTTATTGCAGTCTTAGTGAACACTACCGACATCAATGAAATTCATGTGATTAAATTGTCATTGACAACATTGCTCGAGCAACTATCAGCACCAAATGATATTGCCATGCTATTACAAAGTGCTATGAAAAGTGTCACACGTTAATTGCCCAAATATATGACAAAACAAGTGAGATGGACAAGAAACACTTACCACAAAACATTTCTTTATAAATTTACATAATGCTGGTTGTTTTTGCACCAACAGATGGCTCAATGCCCTCCCTAGCTTGAGTTTGAATTCTGAAAAAAATGTTCCAATTGAAGAGGAAGCACATCGGGACAATAAGTTGTGACAGCAAGTATAATGCCAAGTTGCTAAAGTCAACCCAAAAATATTGATGAGACAGAAAAAAGGCATGAACAATCAATTATTACCTAGTTGGGCATAAAATGCAGCCTCAGTTAGAAATCTGGGGAAGGAAGCTGCACATAAAATCAGACAGAGGATGAGCTATCAAACTTTTTATGATGAATGAATTAACAGCATAGGCTTAACGTCCTGTAAACAGCCTTCCCGACCAACAGTCATGCATATTGCCACAGGGCTCTAGATGGGATCGACAGACATAGGCTTAAATCCCTGTAAAGAGCCTGTCCTGGCCAACAGTTACGCATATTCCGACAGAGATGCAGGTAGCAAAAGCGTTCAAAACTTTCCTTCTTCAATAGCCAGGTGCCATTTGGTTATTAAATTGCTGTTTGTTTTAAGAAATCACCAAAACTCTTTAAGTTATCTTGATTTTCATTAACAAAGTTCAGTGGCAAGCTGGACTCTGGAACCCATTTCAACTTGATCATATTCTCCGAGACTTCTGCCGCTACGTCCATCTTTCCTGTTTCACAAAAGCCACAGAGCAAAGTTCTACAAGTATCCAGACTCAGCTTAAATCCTTGCTTTTCAATTTCATGAAATGATTTTAACAAATCAGACACATCTTTTTGGCAAAGTCTTTCAATTAGCTCCTTATGGAGAGCTTCGCTCATCTTCACACCCTTCAACATCATTTCATCAAAGAGTATCAAAGTTTTGCTCAAGTCACCTCCTTTCAGGTGGGCATTAACCATCTCACTCCAGATTACATCATCGACCTCGATATCCCTCGCAACCATCTCATCAAAGAGAGCAAACATTTCAGATCTGTTCCCCATGCTTTTATAGCCATTTAAGAGACTTATGTAAGTTAAAACAGTTGGCATCAGATTCCATTTTTTCATCTCCAAATATAACTGCTCTGCCTCCTTTATCATTCCTCGTTTACAGTGATAATCAATCAGAGTTGTATAGGTTGTGTGATCTGGCACCACATGTATATCAACCATATCTGCCAACAACTTATTAGCTTCAATCAGATTTCCCAATTTGCAGAGACCACCAATCAAAGCATTGAAAGAAGAAGAAGAGGCAAATCCCTTCTGCACCATTTCTAAGAATAAAGACTGAGCCTTCTCCATATCTCCACCATCACAACATCCATCAATAAGGATGTCGTAGACAAAATTGTTGGGTCGAATAGCCTCTAATTTCATCCCATCCCACAATTGGAATGCCTCCACTAGACTTCCCAGTTTGCAATACCCATCCATAATCATACCATAAGTCACCACATCACGGGCCAGACCTCTTTCAGGAATTTCATCAAACAGTTCTCTTGCTCTTCCAATGTCACCCGCTTTGCAAAGTCCCTTTATTAAGGCATTATAAGTGGCAATATCTGGACCGATTCCCTTCTGGGACATGCCCTCATAGAGTTGGAAAGCCTTCTCCATATCACCTTGCTCACAAAAGCCAGAAATGAGAGAGTTGTAGGTAAAGGTGTCGGGTACCAGACCCTTGTCAACAAGTTCAGATAACATTTGTGTTGCTTCCTGAATTATCCCATTTGCTGCAAGACCATGAATAAGAACATTGTAAGCTTGCAAATCCGGTAGCACTCCGTATTCAGGCATACATCTGAAAATTGACAAGGCGCCCACAGCGTTGCATTTTTTGCAGTATCCGTCTATCATTGCCTTAAATATAATGTCATTTGGAGTTATAGCAGATTCAATCATCTTTTTGAAATACTCATGTGCAACTTGCATTTCACCTGCTGCACAATATCCAAGAATGAAAGACCCAAAAGTATATAGGTTTGGCTTTAACCCCTTCTCAGCCATTTTAACAAGATAATCATTAGCTTGTTCCATTTTTTGGGCCTTGGAGAGGCCTCTTATAACAGTATTATAACAGAATACATCAGGAGGAACTCTGTTTTTCTCCATTTCTTTCAAAATTCTAATTGATTCTTCATATTTACCTTGAAGGACATAACCTTTGATAAGAGTAGTATAAACTACTGCATTTGGTTTCAGACCCCCAGAGATCATCTCCTTAAACACATAATTTGCCCGTTCAAGATCTTGACAATGGCAGAGGCCATTAATTAACACACCATACGTGAACACATTGGGCTCCAGGTTTCTCTTCTTCATCTCAAGTAGCTGCTGATAAGCCATCATCATATTTAACTCCTTACAGTAGCCCTCAATCAAAAGATTATACGTCTGAGTATCAGGTTTTAAGCCCATCTCAGTCATTTCTGCAACAAGGCCTTCTGCCTTCTCCATGTTACAAATCTTACATAGTCTATTAACGAGTAAATTATAAGTGAAATTACTCAACTTATTTCCACGAGCAACCATTTCGTCCTTAACCTGAAAAGCTTCTTTTACACAGTTTTGTTTCAGAAGTCCATCAATCAAAGCAGCATATGTAGCTTCATCAGGTCTTAATCCCATTGCATATATATCATCCAACAACAATTTTGCCTCTTTCAATCTCTTGTGTTTGCAAAGTCCATCAATCAGTATAGTGTGAGTATATTTATCTGGAACCAAACCCTTCTCTACCATGTAATTCTTCAGCTTAATAGCTTCCTGAATATCCCCAACTCTACAAAATCCACAAATTACCACATTATAAGTAACCAAATTAGGACTACAGCCTTTCTCTTCCATTTCAAAGAGCATGCGTTCACCTTCCTTAACATTACCTGCTCTGCAATGTGCATTGATCAAAGTAGTATAAGTATATACATCAGGTACCATTTCAGCCTCCAACATACCATTGTACACTTGCCAAAACAACTCCATCCTATGACAGTTCAACAAGTCCTTCAACAATGTATTGCAACAAACTAAATCAACCACAAAGCTATTACTTTTGGCACCTAAGAACACACCAGCAGCTTCATTCAATAAACTTCTTTTCTTATAAACATCAATCAATATCTCAAAAACCACTACACCGCTCCCATTAAACTCTCTATAACACTTTACAACTGAATCCAGAATTTCCGCATGAGGTCTCCGGGTCTCAACCATGTTATCTAAAACGGCATGCGCATGATTGAAATGACGAGAATTGCACAGAGTTACAGCAAGTAGTGAGAACGAATCGAGATTATAAGGAACACCCTTTCGATATTGAGCCCAGTTGAAGAAACCCAATAGGCGTTGAGGCTCAATTACCTGGTTTCGCTTGAGAATGGAGTGAACCACATCAGGGTCTAAACTCTTCGATACCGGTGAGCATTGCAAGAGATATTGCCAATTGGCGCGCTTAAGAATCGCCGTTATTTCCTCGACAGTCTCGTCTTTATGCGTAGCGGAGCAGAAAGATTCAAACTTTACATGGCGGAATCTCTTTCTAGGGTTTATACATGAACTCCGATTCTTAAAGAATTGAATGTTTCGATGGTAGCTTCGGACCATCCTCATCGGAGAGCAGTCAAAGAGGAGAAGAAACACAAAGTGAAGGAAACAATCATCACTACATATTTTCACGGGGACACTACTTCGTGTTTTTAAACGACAATGTTTTAGTGTCGTTTTAACATTGGGCTCTGAAAAGAAAAGGGTCAACATTGAGGCCCAATGGGTTACTTTCTATGGGCCTTCACTTCACTTCACTAATCCGGTTAGAACGGATTTAAAACAGGTCGGGTCAGAACCACGTGTTAAGGGCATCAGACCTGACTCGATTGAAGAGTAAAACCGTAAAAATCAAAAGCTAGTTCAAGAACAGCCGTCGCCACTTTCAACAGAAAAAAGGTTTCAGACAAGCGTGCAGTTGAATTAAGGTAGACATCCTTCTGGAAAAACGATAAGATGGTGGGTGCAACTACATTTTTCGGCAAACTAGGCATTACATAACTACCTCAAACACAAAAATCACACCTCCACTACATCGGGGTCCCCCCATTAGATTGGAAGGCAAAAGACCGCTGTCGACGAAGGAGACACTCCAAAGTTGCGACATGTTTAAATACTTTTCTAAGTTAAAAAGGTTCGACCCATATTAAACTATTATAAAATTATTACTCTTTTTTATTTAAAATAAGTGTCATTTGTGACTTTTTATGTATATTTATTATTTTATTTTTAAAATTACCCTTTAATTTCTCTCCAATCTTAATTACACATATTACACAAATTATATTTTCAATGCACTTTAATATCTAATTAATAAGGATATATTAGACATTTCATTAACTTTCTTAATAAGTGTGCATTCCTCTAAAACGACACTTATTTTAAATAGGAAGGAGTATATAATAAAAAATTAATAAATTTTAAAATTTTAAAATAAAATTAAAAAAATATTTTTGTTTAATGAAAAAGAAGAATGTTAAATTTAAATTTAATTACTTTATTTTTATTTATAAAAATCAGTTAGTTTATAAAAAATGACTAATTAAATAATAAATCAATCAATTTTTAATAAAAAATATTAAGATAAATCGAATCAAAAATTTGAACAATTCAAAATTTTTACGATTATATCGCTAATCAAATTTGAGTTTTTAATCATTAAAAATATCAAATAATTTATTTCCTAATTCTAAAAAAAATTGCTATATTTAATTTAAAAAATAATTTATTTTAGACTTTGGTTAGAAAATAACAACAAGATATATATAATATAAACATCTCATATAGACCAATCAAATATTAAATATATAAGAATTTAATTAACCCTTAATCTTAAGTCAAACTAATTAAACTCGGCTCGAACTAATAACTTATTATAATCTTAAATTATTAATTCATGTTAAAATATATTCATATGCCGAGTGTTTCATTATTTTTAATTAAATTTTAAAATATATTAAATTTAAAAAAAATAGGTAAATTTTAATAAAACATATTAGAAATTAGTCGACTGAAACAGAGCGTCTGGTCCACTAAATGGCAGGGTTCAGGCAAATTAGGATAAGAGTCAAGAGGATGTTGTCTTGCTGGAGATTGGACCATCTTTTGATGTTGAACGGTGTAGCCCCTGAAGATAAAATATCTTTGGCAGTTCTGTTCTAAGGGTGTGGTGGTGGTTGCACATGAAATAAATAAATAAATAATATATTAAAATTTTGGATATTATATGTAATTCCATTTAAAAAAACATTTATTGATTTTAGTTGGCTCAATACAAACTTTTATTCCAATTTAATTACAAAAAATAGGTTTACGTATCGGTACACAAGATTTTTCGTTTTGTATGACTTGAACCTGTAATCTTATAGTTATAAAAAAAACAACTTTATTAGTTATCTATTATAAACTTATAATTTGTTTAATAAAAGTAAAATCTCAATTGATTTTTAATGAAAATCAAGGGATTTAATTTAGTAATTATTTTCCTGTGATTAAATAGTAACCGTGAAAACCTTGAACCGTCTAATTTTTTTATTAGATTTTCGACTTTTTATCATATTTATTTTAATAACTCTTATTGTTAAAAATTGACCAGTTTTATTAATTAATTAATCAATTTTTATAAACTAATTAATTTTTATTTAATAATCTTCTTTTATAATTAAACTTTAAATTAAGATAATCTTTTCAATCATATTTTAAATTCTTAAATTTAATTTAATCTTCAAAACAATATCTCTACTAATTAGAAAAAGGCTGCATATACTAAACATTCCTTAACCCCGTGTTTAGTGGGATTCTTGCTAGATTATTGTTATTGTTTAACCGATTTTATGACAGTCTAATATTCATTGAATCTTTTAAGCCTCTTATCTTAAATTTTTAAAACATATTTTTCTTAATTATCTCAATATTTCCAAGATTTTCAGAAGTTTTTTTTTTTTTGGTAAATAAGATTTTCAGAAGTTGCCGTGTACGAACATCATTCTCTCGTAGGTACATTGATTGTATCACATGAAGTTGACGTTCTTTTACTATTTTTCTTCACTGTTGAAAACACTTGGTTGAGAGATTCGAAACTCTTGCCACAACACGACTCCGTGATATGATCTCAGACCATTATGAAATTCATACAGCAATAAGAATGTGGAGGATGAAGGTCAAACTCTACCCACATCATACGTGATTATGGGTCGATTGAAAACTTGGAGTCGGTATGTTGGTTCGTGTTTTGTTTGTTTTAGTTTTAAGTAAACGTGTAAAGTCATTGTTGAGAGTATTTCAATTAAAAATGAAAACGTTAAAGGGTTAATAAATGGTATCGGCTAACTAACTTGTTATTAAATATATAAAATTAATTAAATTAGTCTTATACAATAGCTTAAGCTATTATGATGAAACGGTTATTTAATATAGTATCAAAGTCTTTGTGATCAAGTGGTCGTGAGTTCAAATCTTACCATCCACCTATTATTCAGCACAAGGTAGAATGAGTTTGTGCAAATTTCAAGTCCAAAAGATTTTCACTTCAGGGGGTGTGTTAGTGAATATATAAAACTAATTAAGTTGGTCTCACACAACAACTTAAGCTATTGTGGTGAAACAGTTACTTAACATAACTATATACAAATGACCAGTTCTAATTATCATAGTAATAATTTCAAGTCCAATTTTTTTTAATAGACTCTATATTATTAAAAATTCTAATAATTATAAAATTAAGGAATTTAAATTTGAGATTAATAAATTCGACGTAAACATCTAAAAAAACCCATAACTTCAAAAGTCTAAAGCTTAATCGAGTTTCAAATTTTTTGCCTCGATTCAAAATTTTGTAGATTTATTTTGAGATACTTGTATTTGTGGAAGAGTCGTAGTTATTTAGTTTTAGACAGTTTCTTGCTTAGCTTAATTACGTTATTGACATGATTGATTTAATCTATTATTATTTATCATGTTTTATACGTATAGTATTATGCATTGTATATTTTGTTTATATGTATTTATTTATATTTTTGTACTATAATTATTTTGTATTACATACAAGTCTGTCAAAGACAACTTCTCTATCAGGTAAAAGTAAGATTGCGTACTAGTGAACTTCTCTAAATCTCGCGTTCCAGCAGGGCTTTCATTAGGTATTATTAATGTTTGTTTAGGATTATTCAAATAATTTCTCTATCATCTCAAAGGTATTCTTAATTTGCTTCAAATTTCTAACTTAGGTTTCTATTTTGAGACACTGGTGAAAGAGATGACCTTCTTTTAATCCATAAATAATTAAGCTTACTTGGAAAGCTTTAGCTTACCTAAACCATATTGTTCATATCATATAATTATTATGTATATGACTCAAGAATGCATAGTTTGTTCTGGCTCTCGATCTTAATCTAAACATGAACATGGAGATAAAAGCAAAATAAAACATACCATTTCCAAGACAATCAAAGAAACAAAACCTAAGGGACCGTTTGGTTCCACTTTTATTTTTCTATTGTTATTTTTTGTTCCTGTTTCCTATTTTTAGTTTTTATTTTTTCTAAAAAAACGAAAACCTGTTTGGTTGAGATTTGCAATATAAAAACTGAAAACAAAAACCTATTTGATTGAAATACTGAAAACAAAATTATGTTTAATTTTTTAAGATTATTATTAAGTTATTATTATGATTATGATTATGATTATGATGATGATGATGATGATGATAATAATAATAATTATTATTATTATTAATTTTTAATAAGTTATTCTTATTATTATTAATTTTTAATAAGTTATTATTATGATTATTAAT
>JANZLC010000007.1:23664325-23679674 GCA_026413385.1 Erythroxylum gracilipes | reverse complement strand
AGTCTACTGTATGAAGCACTTTTAAAAAAGCTGTTTTTTAATTGACAGCCAAACAGTCAACTGACTTTTAAAAAAAGTTCTTCTCAGAAAAGCTCTACTGGCAAAAGCTCTACTGACAAAAGCTCTATTGACAAAAGCTCAACCAAACGGATACTAAGATGCTTCTCTAACATCCAAATCCTCATTATGGGAATTAATATTAAAAAAAACATATACATATGTAATATATGACACGTGGGATGTCGGTTTTTATGTGTACATTATGTGGATAGGGATTGGAGCATTATTTTGTGACCCCATTTTATTTTTCAGATCAGAGCACCCGATCATATCACAACAACCTATGGCACTTTCACAACTCTTTTTTTTTAACGTAGAAAACTACAGTTTTTATCAAAAAAATGAATGGGTGGTAAATCTTTGAATTGATGTAATAATCTGTAAATTATGTTAATTGAGTACCCTGTATTAATCAAATCTTGTAAAACAAACTCGATTAAAAGAAATTAGATAGAAGGAATCGAATACATGACCTTTTAATCTCATATCTTTCTACTCTACTAATTCGACTATTCCTTAAAGGGCACATTTTTACAGCTTACCTAAGTTTTTTTGCCTACCTTTTTAACTCTAATTGGTTTTGTTTTTCAATTTAGTTAACAAATTTTATTTTCATTTTTTGTGGAAAGTTTATAATTGTTATAACAATAATAACGTCTTAATAGAATTCTCGATCGGATGTAAGTTTGAAAAGATTTAAAAGTACGAAACCTATTATAATAAAATCACAAAAAATAACTTTTTAAAAACGGTTAAAAAAATATTAGAAAGTCTTTACCAATTAAATCGCTTGATAATAAAATTGACGTTTTAGATCAAATCGAAATATATAAAATTCAAATTAAACGAATTTTGAACCAAAACTGACTTTATTTTACTAATTGTACTCCATAAGAGCACAATGAACAAAACTTCTCTTACACTAAACAAAAAGATCTCTACTTTTCCTTGCATGATTTACACCAACCAATGTTCTAACAGCTCAGTTATTATTGAAAATCATAACAAAAATTGACCATTAAATGTCACTTTCGCTTGTAGGTTGATGAGTGGTGACGAGAGGTGACATAGACGGAGCTCATCAGGAATCATAAGAGCAATTATTCGTAGTCAACCTGAAGAGAAATCGTGTTCTGTTTGATGAGTTTTATTGAAGCAAATGGTTGTTACCAAAAGTCCTGAAGATCAAAGACTTCACAGTACAGGTTCCGTGTCTCGAGCAATCCTGACAATGGACATGCTGTGAAGTGTGAACTGAACCGATCATAAATACAAACGAAGACTATGGAATTCAGCTTAGCTATGTCCCCGAAGCAAAAGCGTGTGTCCTAATCAAGGGTTTAATTATTCAGAACAAGACGTGGTTTGGAACTTGAATTCGGGTTCGGTATATTCCAAGCATCTTAGTCCAGGAGACATTTCCAGTCTTTGGTTTGAACTTCTGACAAGGATTGTAGTATGTCGACATTTGCATGTCGGCAGATAATTACGGAATCAAAACTTTGTGAGCTTTATATATGTATATATACATGAGTCCAAATCTTCTGTTCAGTTTTATGGTTTTTTATTGTGTCCAGTGAATCTCAGCCATTTATTTATGCGGGTTCTACGTTTATTTATATGTAACCCAGGCAAGATCCTCATAAATAAATAGCTAAAATTCACTAAAGATAATAAAACACCATAAAATTAAACAGAGTATCTGGAGCTTATATACATATACCATAAAGCTTCCACGTAAACCTAAAACCTTTTAACTTACGAGACAAGTGAGGGATGATTTTTTTTTTTTCCCAACAAAGTGGGATGCCTCATCGATCACACGTGTTGGACAATTCTTGGTGTCCGAATTTCAATATTATCTTCTAAAATGTCTTACTAAGTTTCTGTCGGAATATTTAATCAGTGCAGTTGAATTGAATGATATTATAGACAATTCGTGTAAGCAAAAGGAGCAACTCGTAAGTCGTACCAAACCAACCCCAGCTAAAGCTACCAGAACGTGACAGTTGGATGCCAAGTTGAAGATTCAAAGACTTTGATACTTTGGTTTAATATTCAAGTTGACAAAGTGAAAGTATTAATTAGGTATCTAATCTTATCTATTCGAATGTTTGAGTTGTCGATATCATCCAAACTGACGTTTAATTTTGCGTATTAGATAAATTTTTAAATAATTTAAAAATAACTTTTTTACTAATTAGAAATAAGTAACGATATATACTATTAAATCTTTTTGTACTTCCGAACTTCGGCAAGATTTATACTAAATATTCTGATAGACAAAAATAACAATAAAATACATCTAATATGAACATCGTAAGTAAACTAAATAAATGTTAATAATATTATAATTCAATCAACTCTTAAACCTAAAATTAATAACTAAAATTGATTTAAATTAATAATTCAAGATAGTTATAATATTATTAATTGAGTTAGATTTAGTTAGTTTATTTCAAATTTAAGAGTCGAGCATTTGATTAGTTCACATGTAATATTCCGTATCTTTCATTATTATTTTTAACTAAAATTTAAGAGAATGGTGTTTTCTAAAACAATTAATATTAGAAAGATTTTTTCTAAAAAATTTTAAAATTATAATTTTTACAAAGATTTTCAAACCACAAAAAAGTTATTTTTGTTAGTAAATATATAAAATCAATTAAGTTAGCTTCACACAACAATTTAAGCTATTGTGGTGAAACGATCATTTAACATGATATTAAAACTTTTGTGATTAAATAGTCATGAGTTTAAATCCTACCATCCACCTATTATTCAGCATAAGATATAGTGAATTTATGCAACACTTGAGGGGTATGTTAGTGAATATATAAAATCAATTAAGTTGGCTTCACATAACCGCTTAAATTATTGTAATGAAACGGTTATTTAACAATTTTTATCTTAATATTTAAAATTTTGAAACTAAAATTTTGATCTTATATTTGTAATTTATAAATTTTTTAATCTGTTAAATAAAATATTATTTTTCTCTTAATTTTGCATTTAACAAAATTTTAAAAATAAAGTCAACCGTTTATAACTCAGATTCACATTTGTAGTCTATGTCGAAAATACAGTATTAAGACTTTTTTAAACAGCTCAATCACATCGTTAAGTCAGCTTACAGAGATGATTTATGCATGCAAATCGTCTGCTGCCATGCACCAGCACATGTCACTTTAGCTGAGACTTTTGGAAGGCTGGTCCAGACAGCTTTTTTCCTGCATTCACATTTTTAAAGATCCTTACAATCTCTGATACATTAATTATACTAACTGATACATAAGTCACTCTTACTTGTATCGGACCTTTCTGAAGACCTATTAACTTAGACCTTAAACAGAATATAAGTCTCACTCTGGATGAATTTTTGTCGCTATAATTTGTCTGAAAAGAGTTTTTTAAGAAATCAGTTGAATATCTAACTATTATTTAAAAAGAATTTTTATGAAAGAGTTTTATATAATAGACTGTTTCGTAATATTTCGTAATATAAAAATAAAAAATATTTTTAATTTTAACTATTTTTATTTTATAATAAAAATTATGTATGCATATAAATATTATTTAAAATATATTAAACAATACATAAAATACAATATATTAATTATTATATAATTTTAAACTATATGAAACATAAATAAAAACATATCTAACCTAAATTTTTATATGAATTATAACATAAGTAAAACTAATATAAAAAAATAATATTAAAATATATAAAAAGTTAAATAATATTATATAAATCTCAGAATAAGCGTGAAGATGTGTTCGTAGGTATTGTGAGAATTACGTGAAAAACAGAGGATAAAATGACTGAAAAATATGGTCATTAATTGATCTAAAAAATCTATTTGCAAGAGTATTCTTTTTAAGATTTTCAAATTTAAGCTTCTTAAAAAATTGTATTTTAATTGTCAAAAAAGTTATATCAACTAAAAAATATTTTTTTATTTTACAGTCAAGCATTTTTTTAAAAAAAACTTTTACCATAGAAAAAAATATTTATTCATTCTCTAAAGATTCAACCAAATAGACACTAAGACTTAAAAGAAGATTTCAAGCAAAAGATTCTTTTAGGGTGTAAGACGGACGAAAACAGGAAGAGGAGCAGATCGAGTTTGGAGAAAAAGGATCAACTCAAAAAGTCATGGAAAAGGTGTAGTTGGAGCAGCGTACTTCCAGAGGGTAAAGCTAAGCTGAAAAGCTAGGGAGGAGGTTTCCATACTTTCACACAATAATGTGACCAAAGCTTTCACTTTCTTCATGTTTTTTGGTTATGGCACCAATAGAAACAAAGAAAGGTGGGAAAATAGGCAGAGTTTTCTATAACTTTATGACCTAGTCTTTATCTTTCCCCCACCAAGAGAAAGGAACCTATTCTGACGTAAAACCCATCCTATATAAAAAATTAAAAACAATTTTTTAAAAATTAATTTTTTAAAAACAAAAATTTTAAATCGTCTAATTTTTTAGTTTAATTTTTTAACTTTTAAATTTTATTTACTTTAATAATTTTATGAGTTAATTAAAAAAACTTAAACATTCATTAATTTTTTAATTATGATCTAAATTTTAAAATGTATCAATAAAATGTCAAAATTTTTATTTTTTTAATTATAACCTAAATTTTAAAAAATAGTAATAAAATATTCAAACTTTCAATTTATTTCAATTCTAACTCTACGTTATCTTTTGTTCTCTCAATACCTTCAACTCTTTATTTTCTGTTTGCTCTTCTAACGCCTTAAATTATAATTGCATTACACAGTAAATTTTTTTATTGTTTTTAGCTTTTCATTTTTATTTACTTTAATAATTTTATTATTAAAAATTAATTAATTAATTACATATGGGTCTAATTAATTTTGAATTTCTAATTGGTTTAAAAATTTATAAAATTATTATATGTATTTTTTTAAAAAATACTAGTTCCACTCATATTTAGCTTAAAAAAATCTGAGCTAGGTTCCACAACATAAAATAAAATGTGTCCTGATCCTTTACACAAAGCACAGGATAAGTATAATAAATAAAGAAATAAATCCCAGGAACAAGTTAAGGATTAGTGTCTTAATGTTGTCCTCTAACCTCTCTACATCACCTTTCACTGCTTAGCTAGCCACCACACAACACACACCCCACCCACCTGTCTTTTTCTTGGGGGTTGCTTTTTCTAACACCAATCAGGATTGCCGCCCATCATCATCGTCATTATCGTTGTTAATTCTTGTTCCGATGGATTAAGTGTCGTATTAATTTATCATATGTTCCAACACTCATGTCATGCCTTTTGAACCATACTCCAAGTTCCAACGCTTTTGACGTCGAGGATTCCGAGATTAGAGGGATTACTGTTGTTTTATGTACTACGAGTACTATTATCTATCATTCGAGATCAAGTCATCTGTTTCGGTTTCTGTACGCCACTCTACGTTCATTCATCCGTTAACAACAGTTATTTTATGCCTTATCCATTAAAAATAAGATTATATATTTCTATATAAATATCGGAAATGATATTTTTATTAGTTAAAATTTGTACATAATTTATAAACATAAAATCTTAATATTGTATTTAAATATTATTTATCATTATATATATATATATATAAAGTAAAAGACATATTCCTCCCATGTTATTTAAAAAATTATTATTATTTAATTTTTAAAAAGGACTTTTCACTATTTAATTATAAATCTTTATTTTATATATGTCGATTAAAAAATAACAATGAACATGATATGTTAACTAATTAAATTTTCGAGATATACTAACCTAACTTTACCCTTAAACTTAACCATAACTAATTTAAATTAAATTTTAAACAAATATTTTAATATAATTATAGTAAAATCTAATTATTTCAATTTGATATAAAAAGTTAAATTGAATCGTTATATAAGTAGTATTTAATTAATTCACAGATAATATTTATATCACGCATGCTTCATCTTTATTTTACAATCAAAAATTAAATGAAGAATTTTTTTAGAAAATTAAAAAAAAACAAAATTTAAAATTCTAAGGACTAAAGATTTTTCTAAAATTTATTAAAGACAAGATAAATATATATATATATATATAGAATAAGGACATTTTTAAATAAATATTAAGTAAATCTGTAAATGTACATATTAATTTTTAAATAAAGTGTATTAAGTTTGACATGATTTAATTATAAAAAAATTTTGCATAGTAATAAAGGGCAGTACCAAATAATAAATTCGAAACTTTAACCGGAGTAATAACCTTTTAATCACACAAAAATAGGTAGAAAATGACGTTACTCCCTGCTAAAAGTAACGTCATCCTCGTAACGTTCCTATCTATACCTAACCGCGGTCACGCGACTTGTGTGACAGGCTAGACTTAACCAACCAAAACCGTCCACCTTTCCCTGGCGCCTTGTGCGAGAACAACGTGTCTTCAACCCCCACGTGGCAATCACCCGTTTCGGACTTTCAAATAAAATTCAATTTAAAAATAAATAATAATAATAATTTTTAATTTAGTTTTAAATTTTTTAGTTTCAAATTTTTTGTTATTTCTTCTTAATATTTATCGTTATTAAAAATCGATCAGTTTATTAATTAATTGGTTAATTTTTGTAAACTGATCAATTCTACAAATTAAAATAAGCTAATTAATTTTTATTTAACAATCATTTTTTAATTAAACTTTAAAATTTTAATTTTTAAATTATTCAAATTTATTCAAAATTTTAAATAGTTTTATAACGATTTAATACTCCTTAAACTTTTTTAATTCTTAAATTGATTCAATTTCTGATCTGATTTTAAAAACATTAAAACAGAAAAAACCATAATAATTAGTCTAAAGCTAAAAAGTCCTAATAGTACTTTAACATTACTTATAAGTTTTAAGTGAATTATTAAGTAAATTATAAACATTATTTATAGTATTATATTATTTTTAAAAATTTTGAGATAGTATTTAATAAATTTAAAAATTTAATCAAATTTTAATAATTAGATTATTAATTTAATTCATGTTATGTCACAATAATATGATTTTATTAGATATTATATTGCTTTTTAAAAATACAAATATAAGATCTTAATATAATTATTGATAAAATATTTTTCTTTCTTATTTGAAAAATATAAATAAGAGGTAAAATATTCAAAAATAACTAATATTTAAGATTTTTTTCAATTTATTGCCAAACTTTTTGAAGATTTTTATTTAGTGAATAATTTTTTAAAATGTTAATGTGTGTTAAATAATTATCATCATAAATAATAGAGGGGCAGTTTGGGGATTTAGAAGGGAGAGAGAGGAAGGGAGGGGGTTTGGTTTGGTCTGTGGGTTAGGGGTCGAAGGGAGGAGAGATTAGGGATTGTAGAATTTGTTCAGGAGAGAGGACGCAGAGTACTTGTGGGTCCCACTTCACAAGATTAGTGCTTGCAAATTAGGGAACATCTTTTGTGGGCCCATAGTCAACCTTTTTCTTAATCTTTTTTTTAAAATATATTTCTTCTGATGGCTGACTTTTTGGATACCTTAACGTCCTCTCGTCAACCGACGAAACGACGTGTCGTTTAACTGAAAATCCCTGATACGAACTTATCCATTAAAGAATAAAAGAAAGAACATGTGTGTGTATACACATAAGACGCTGAACATACTGTTAAATTTTCTTTTATCTTTAAAATAGCTTTTTTGTTTATTTAAATTTAGTTATAATATAATTTAATAAAATCCTTTTATATAAATACAAATATTTTTAAATATTTAATTTTGTGAAATAATTAGGTCAAGTAAAAAATAATATTACTTAACAATATTTTAATAAATTAATATTAATAAAATTTTATTAAAATTTGAAATTCTCAAAAAAATATCTTTTAATTTTTGGTTTTTCAAAAATACTCCTTATCCCAATTTTCAATCAAAAATGATGATGAAATATATATGGTATAAATATCACAATTGTATCGATCGAAAAAAATTCTTAAACTTTAACAAATTAACTAAATTTGACCGAAAATAATAATTTATTATAATTATTTTAAATTAATAATTTTAATTTAATTTAATTGATTGAGTTTGAATTTAAAAAATAAGTTAAGTTGTCATATTAATGACATTTTTACGAGTCAAATTTATATCGTACGTATCTCGTTATTATTTTTTAACCGAAATTTAAAAGAATAAAGTTTTGTATAATACTAAAACTATGATAATTTTTGAAAATTCTAAAGATAGGGAATTTTTTAAATTTTCTTAAAACATAAAAGTTTTTCTTACCTTTAAAATTTACCTGTATATTTTTTTATAAATAAATCAAAGAAATTGCAGTGTGGGGCCAATGATTTGGTCACGTGGGATCATGTCCATGTAATAAGCAGTATTCTAATTATGTTCTATTAAATCTCATATACATATTTATATAAAGTTTCTGTTATAATATTCTTATTAAGTTTTAATAAATTTCATCAACATATTTATATGAGGTTTATATAAATATGTGGATAAGACTTAATAAAATTTAATAGGAACATAATAACAGAAAATGAAAATTTGTTTCTTATGATAAAGAGACGGACACAAATGGGTGTTTTATAATATTTTAACATGTGTAAATGAGCTACTTAAATCTTGTTTTAAAAATTATTAATCTATTATGAATCTACTCAACTCTCCTCTTTTACAATTCTATTAATAAATATATGTGTAACTAATTGATACTATATGTATATATTCATGTTACAATCTCTTATACATGTATAAAAGAAAATAAGTAAGATAAATGCAACATTGATGCAAGTCATTTAAAAATAACCTCTTTATTATACACTAATTAGAGATAAGATTGCAAACTACTAAACATTTTCATATTTCATGTATTAGCAGGATTTATACTGGGTGTTGTTCTTATAAAATAAATGCAACAAAATAATAAAATTATAAGATATATAAAACTATAATTTATTATGACCCTTAGATATTATGATTATTTTGTATACTCTTTATTAATTTTTTTTTTATAAAAATCAATATTTTTTATTTTAAAATGTTTATTAAATAAACTATCAAAATTTCATGTATAATGTGTTTAGTCTAATTTAAAATAGATTAAAAAACATAAATATCTAGTTTAAAATTTATTAGAAAAACTTTCTAATATTTAAAATTTTAAAAAAAACTTTGTAATTTTTAGTTTTGTCAAAAAAACTTGTTTTTTTAATTTATGTTAAAAATAATGACAAAATACATATAATATGAACATCAAATATATACTTATCAAATACTGTTTATATGACAATTTAAAGCAGATATTAAAGTTAAAATGAACTAATTAAATTAAACTTAAATTAATAAATTATTATAATTATCTTAAATTATTAATTTAAGTCAAATTTAATTAATTTCAATTGAGTTTAAAATCTAAGCTAGATTATCATATTAGTATCATTTTGTTAGTTTATGTTTAATGTTCATATTGTATGCCTTTTGCTATTATCTTTTAATTAAAGTTAAAGAGAAAGGGTTTTATAAAAATAAAAAAATTAGAAAAATCTTTTTCTAGATTTTTAAAGATGATTTTTTTATAATCTTAAAATACAAAGGAAGTATGTGTATTTTAACTTAAATTAATAAATTAAGTTTGATTTAATTAAATTCTAATATGAATTAACAAATTTTTTGTCTTTGTTTTTTTGAAATGAACAATTTTTTTTGTCTTACTCATTATAAATTAGTGAAATCGAATTCGATTTAACAAAAGATTGTAAGACTAAACTAAATTTAATCAAATTCAATTCGAATGCTCAAATTTAATTTGATCTTACTCTAACCCCTAATTTTAATGAGGTGAAAACTTCTTAAAAAATCCTCCACCACTAGTTGAACTAAGCATAGAGGGTAGGGATGACAATGATCGAGTCAAGCCGACCTTACAACTTCTAACCTTGTGCTACTTAATTTGAGCCATGCCCGAGAGGTTGGAGCACCATATTCTTGTCATGATATTCTAACTTTGTGCTACTTAATTTTGTTCACATATTTACATAAATTTACATAAATATGTGAATAAAATTTAATAAAATATAATAGAAAGTAATTAACTGAAACATAAGAGTTACTTTTGAAAAGGAGAAAAGAAAAAGGCATAACTATATAATGGGTGTATTATTTTATTATTATTATTATTTTTGATAACTCGGGTTTCAAGCTTCGGCTGACTATCTTGGAGCCTATAAGACACCAACTGAGACTCATACATAGGTAAATCCTGGTCAAATCTTATATAGTATAAGAGATACCTGCTTCAAAAGAGGAGCTACCATCAAAAAGATTATATCACCTTAAATGAAAGCTGCTATTCTGAAGATTCGAACACCCTACTTTATACAATCCCCTCTCTCTCTCTCCCCCCTATCGCTTGGCTACCCTATATAATGGCTGTATTATTTTATTTTATTTTATTTTATCTTTTCCGATAATGTGGTAAGAATAAACTGTGAAGGAGGGTGAAATGTCAGGAACAGTTCTCCGAGTTGTTGTGAGAAATTATAGCTTCTGGACATGCGCACCCGTACTAGTACTGCTTCATTTCCTTAAATTGTGACTATTTCACTTTTGAATGCTTGCCCTAACAAGTCAGAGCATTTTCCATGTTATCTTCGAATTGTCAATCAACCATCTCGTCACAACAGGACAGTTGGAGTTGGGTTTGGGCATATCCACACGCCACGCGTGTTATTGTCTTTGAGTTTTAAGGTATCTCACGTGTCTTTACTTGCAATGATAACGTGTTTGAGTTGGATGTAGTTAAGTTACATTCCAATAATTTTGCATTTCTTTTCTTTTTATTAAAATAATATAATATGTTCACATAAAAGTCAAAGTTAAGAATCCGAACTTAGCCTTTCTTTTATATTTTACAAATAAGTTATTTTTTTGTATTTTAGACATATCATCTTATGATTATAAAGGGGTAATTAAAAAGATATTATATTAAATGTTTATTTGGTTAAATTGTTGAAAGGTAAATAAGTACTTTTTTCAAATTTTTTTTTTAAAGAGTGTTTATGTTGGATCCGGGATTCAGTACCTGAGAAAACAGACCCAGTCATAAGCTCCAGCATACCTCCGCGGCCCACACAATCGGTATTGTCCTCTTTAATTTTGGGAATCCTTCTTCAGGATTCGAACACAAGACCTCAAGGTTTTATAGCTTCTACATGCTCGCCTCTTACCATTGAGCTAACTAGTTTAGCTGTAAAATAAAAAAGTATTTTTAAATAAATATAACTTTTTTGAGAACTAAAATATAACTTTTTAAAAAGCTCAAGTTTGAAGTGTCTAAAAAACAAATTTTCATTAGATTTTTAGATCAATTAATTAGCCTATTTTTAGTCTCTTTTGTCCTTATATTTTACACATAATTCTCACAATACTACAAACTCATCTTCACATTTATTTTAGAAATTATATAATATTATTAGGCTTTTTATATGTTTTAATACTTATTTTTGATATTAGTTTTACTTATGTTATAATCCATATAAAAGATTTTGTTAAATATATTTTTATTTATGTTTCATATGGCTTAAAATTATATAATAATTAATATATTGTACTTTGCATATTGTTTAATATATTTTAAATAATATTTATATGTATAAATAATTTTTATTACAAAATAAAATCTAGTTAAAATTAAAAGTATTTTTTATTTTTATATTGTCAAATAGTCGATTTATTTTTTAGAAAAATTCTACTGACAAAAATTCTACTGATATAAGCCTATTTAAACCAGCAATAACATATATTGTTTAGATATGGGTTATTAATTTACATACACAAAGTTCCCAAAACAAAAGTAAAGATAAAAAAGAGAGAAAAAAGAGGCTGACATGAATGCCACCCAAAGAAATGACAAGAAGAGGGGGAGTTAGGAGAGAACTCTCATGCCTATTATAAGCCTAACAGCATTCACTCAACCAAAAATATACTTCCCTCTCCCGAAAGTGCAGACAAAGTGTCAGGAAGATTAAATGACACATGCCTGTTGTTTATTGGGTGGAGTTAACAGTACCCCATTGGTCAGTGAAAATATTTATGTTTTGATATATATTTTTTTGACCTTTTCGGGACAAAAGATTCCTCCTTCTGTTCTTTTAGACCATACACAACTGCTAGTGGACAATCCACGTGGGTCCCTTTATTTTCTCGTCCCGGTTTTTCGCACCTACTACAAAATGTTTTCACTATTAAAAAATTTAAAAATAATTTACTAAATTATGCTTTTAGTAAAAATTATTAAAATCAAATAATAATACAATTAAAATATCTTGATAAATATTTAATAATTTTTTGAACTCTCTTAATTTAATACTTTTTAAAAATATTTTTAGAAATTTAATAAAATTATAAGTAGATATTTTGTTTATTTGAATAACTTTTTAAAATTCATTAACAAACTGATAATTTTGTTATAAATTTATATAAAATTAAATGTATATAATTTTTATTTAATTACAATTAAATATATAATTTGTATATTAATATTTTTATAATATAAAATTTTAACTTTTGTAGAATATATTAAATTTTAATTTTTTGATTTTCAAATAAAATATTAAGGTATAAGATGAATTCAAGTAAAAATTTTATTATTTTATAAAAGAAAATATATAAAAAAAATATTTGTCCTAGTTATGACTTGAACCATGACTTTTTAATTGGACATAATTTCTGTTTTAAAATCATAGTGTCAAACTTTTTGTAACAATCATTTTAATATTAGGGGTATACTAATCATTTATTATACATTCCATTCCATTCTCCAAACAACATTGCATTACATTATATTATGAACTTTTTTATCCCTCCAAATAGGGGCGGATCTAGAAATTTTTTTGAGTGGGGCACAATATTTAAAGTACTCTTATGTTACTAAATTTTTTTAGTAAGGAAAATATTATATTATGAACTTTTTTATCTCTCCAAATAGGGGCGGGTCTATAAATTTTTTTGAGTGGAGCACAATATTTAAAGTACTCTTATGTTACTAAATTTTTTTAGTAAGGAAATATAATTAAAATACTCTTATATTACTGAATTAAATTAATGAGGACAAAATTTTATTTTTTATTTGATAAAAATTTAAAATAATAATATTTTTATATAAAATTTTTTGAGAGCAGTGGAAGCAAGTATCCCCACTTGTCTCTAATGCGCATGACTTGTCCCCACTTGTTCTCAATATATATCCATCTCTGCCTCCAAACAACATATTATTACATTATAAACTCTATTTCATTCAATTCTACTTCGAGAATTAACATCCCAAAGTTAAGGGAATTAGAAGGACACCTTATCTTTAAAATCTCGGGAGATTAACGATACGAAAGTTGATGGGTACCTACCACACCTGGCGCACGGAAGCGCGCAGGGCTGTGAGTACAGAGAAAGACGTGAAGAAAGTAGGAGAAAAGCAAACCCGAGGTTAAAGTGCGCCGGGGTTGAGTTAACTGTGTGCCTCACTAACCCACTTCACATCCATCCAAGCCTGCCTGTTAATAGCACGACAAAACGACTTCCCTCGTAAAAACACAACAGCCTTCCTACCAAGCGTCGGGAATAACGCCGTTAGTCTGTCTCGAGTGGAAGGAAGGAACCCCAAAGTACCACTAGTTCGCTAACGGCAACGTTAACTCCGTTTGTTGAGAAGCCGCCTTTATTAAATTAGCCACATTCCTTCCTTCCTGTCGCTTTATATATGGTCCTTCGTCCACCGGCTGAAGAGGTCGAGTTACCTGTAATTGCCGGTGGCGAAAGACTGGTTAGAAATTGACCGCGGTTGAAATGATTGTGCGCAGTTTTTGACCAGTCTGGTTAAGTCTCCACCACTCCCCAGAGCCAACAGACAGAGAGAGAGGGAGAGAGAGAAAGAGAGAGAGCAGAGTACTGTGCGACTGCAACGAGCTGCAATTTCTGGCTCAAGCAAAGCCTGTGGTGGTTGCAGAGGACGGAGAAAGTGACTCGACAGAGATAGAGAGAGAGAAGGGAATTGGTGGTTATATCAAGGAATTTGGTGGTGAGAGTGTAAATTTGTGGTTCTACGAGGTTTCTGTGACGGAGAGATAAACAAGTGAGGGAGAAAGATTGAGATGGTTGATTTGAGAGGAGATTTATGGTTGATTCTAGGGAGAGTTTGGTGTTTGTGTATGTAGAGTAGAGATCTGAGCTAAAGAACGAGAGATTTATGGCTTCTTCTGACGTTTCTATGAGAAATAACGGTGGTACTGTTAGAGGAGATTGCTTTTCTTCGGGTTATAGCGAACCTAACGACGGGAGGAGTGGCATGGAGGGGCAAAATGTTCATTCTACGCATTCAAAAGGTAAACTCCGGCCTCGATTTGTTTTTGTTATCGGTGAATTAGAGATGATCTGTGCTCAAAATTTGCCTCCGTTTTCATGCTTTGATTGCGTGATTCTGACGGCGCGTGTGGCTCAGACGCTGAAGCGGCTCTTTATCGGGAGCTATGGCATGCTTGTGCCGGTCCTCTGGTCACAGTTCCTCGACAGGGAGAGCGCGTGTTTTACTTCCCTCAAGGGCACATTGAACAGGTCTGCTTTATAATCTTGTCCTAAAAAATCCATTAGATTTTACGTTTATTTTTCTCAATTTTCGTTTATTAGTTGGTTTTCATTTTCTCCTCGTTTTAGCTTTAGATAGTTCTATCTCAAAACTATATAAAGCTTCAACATGGGTCTGATTTGCGTCCTTGTACTTTCTGTTCTTTTCTGCTCATGGACTAAATCGTTTATTATTGATATGGATTAGGTGGAAGCGTCCACAAACCAGTCAGCTGACCAGAAAATGCCAATCTATGATCTTCCTGCAAAGATCCTTTGTCGCGTTGTCAATGTTCTGCTAAAGGTGTGTGTGATGAGAAGTCTTGGGGTTTGGATTCCTTTGCATCTTCGAGGGGTCCTTTGAATTTCAAGTGTTTTTTATTTTACTTTCAAGTTTTTGTGATTATCTTCTCATATGCACGCAATTACCAATTGTAGGCTGAACCAGATACTGATGAGGTGTTTGCACAAGTAACTTTACTTCCTGAGCACAACGTAAGTAACTACTTGGTTTTTTGTTGTATATGCGGAATTAGACTAATTAGTGACTGTTTGGAGCTAAATTGTTCCTGTTTATGCCATATTTGATATCAAAGATCAATAGGCTCTGATACCATGCTAATCTCAGAGAAACAGTGTGTATCGAGAAATGTTGATTCTCAG
>JANZLC010000007.1:23651417-23664225 GCA_026413385.1 Erythroxylum gracilipes | reverse complement strand
CCCTATAATTTCGGGAAATATCTAACAGCTGAGCTATTGACTAGTTCTACAACAAACAACATTTGAAATATTCATTATCTAAACTAACAGTTTTAATGTCAGCAAGACGAGAATGCAGTGGAAAAGGAGCCTTCCCCATCACCTCCACCACGGTTTCATGTGCATTCGTTTTGCAAGACCCTGACCGCCTCAGATACCAGTACTCATGGCGGATTTTCAGTTCTTAGACGACATGCTGATGAATGTTTGCCTCCACTGGTTAGTTGCAGCTTTACAGCTTGAGACAAGTGGTGACTCGAATTTTCTTAAATTAACATTTGGGTTTAAAGTGATGAAGTCTTTGGTTTGTGGCAGGATATGTCAAGGCAGCCTCCCACACAAGAATTGGTTGCTAAGGATTTGCATGGAAATGAATGGAGGTTCCGCCATATATTTCGGGGTAAATGAGTTATATGCTTGGCTCACATAATTATTTGTCTTTTATATTCCCTTTTGGCCCTCTCTACGAAGTGATATTTACCCAATTTAGTTGTGGGAGCGAGGCATATCTTTCGAATGAATCCGTAATTCACATCATATTGATGGTATCAGGTCAACCTAGAAGGCACTTGCTACAAAGTGGTTGGAGTGTATTTGTGAGCTCCAAAAGGCTTGTTGCTGGTGACGCTTTTATATTTTTAAGGTTGGTTGTTCTTGCTGTACTTGGTGGATTATTTCCTAGCTCATTTCTAAATTGTCTAAAACCGGTTATTTTGGGACTTGACTTTTAGAGGCGAGAATGGAGAACTTCGAGTTGGTGTTAGACGAGCAATGAGGCAGCAGGGCAATGTGCCTTCATCCGTCATATCTAGTCACAGCATGCATCTTGGAGTGCTCGCCACAGCCTGGCATGCAATCACGACAGGGACCTTGTTTACTGTATATTACAAACCAAGGTACCTTTTTTGACTTCTTGTCATAACTTGCTTAGCTTGGTCGGAAGTTAGCTAAAGTTTGGGAATCCGATACCTCCAATCCTCACACAATCTCACACCCTCCCCCAGGGCTGGCCCATTATGAAAGAAGGTTTTTCTGCTTGTATAACCTGTTTGTTTGATACAGGACAAGCCCGGCAGAGTTCATAGTTCCATTTGATCAGTACATGGAATCCATGAAGAATAACTACACTATTGGGATGAGGTTCAAAATGAGGTTTGAAGGTGAAGAAGCTCCAGAGCAAAGGTATTATTGCTTCTAGGAAGTTTAGTTGAAATTTGTGTCTAGATTTACTTGTGAATTTTGAGAGTTGGATTGTTTTGATCTGTCATAGGTTTACTGGGACTATCGTTGGAAGTGAAGATGGTGATCCTGAAAGGTGGCGGGAGTCCAAATGGAGATGCCTAAAGGTATCATTCTTGTGCAAAAGTTGACCTGCATTAATTCTTTTATGACGGCTAAAGAAATCAAATTGCATTTGTTGTGGTTAGGTGAGGTGGGATGAAACATCAACCATACCACGACCAGAGAGGGTCTCACCCTGGAAAATGGAACCTGCGCTGGCTCCTCCTGCACTAAATCCCCTTCCAATGCCCAGACCAAAGAGGCCCCGAGCTAATGCGGTGCCCTCATCCCCCGACTCATCTGTTCTAACTAGAGAAGGTAATAGTTGTGTAGTTTTGTTCTAAGCATTTTCCTAAGGGTCCATGTACGTCCAATCAGGTTTGAGTGTGCTTCCCTTGTATGTTCTCAGTTTCATCCAAGGTGAATGTAGATCCTGCACCAGCAAGTGGGTTTTCTAGGGTCTTTCAAGGCCAAGAATTCTCGGCCTTGAGAGGTGACAATGTTGAGAAGTCTGTCATCTGGCCACCTCCAGCTGCTGATGAAAAGGTTGACGTGGTTTCTGCACCAAGAAAATACGGATTGGAGAACAGGATGGCATCAGGGAGGCATGAGTTTACTTATACAGATTTACTATCAGGCTTTGGAGCAAACTCTGATTCCACCCATGGATTTTGTCCACCATTCATTGATCAAACAACAGGAACTGCAAAAACAGCAAGAAGACTAGATCAGGATGGCAGGCTTAACTTCCTTGCAAACCAATGGTCCTTGATGCCTTCAAACTTGTCACTCAAGTTGTCAGAGTCGAGCGCAAAGCTTCATGCACCTAATGGTGATATGACTTGTCAACCACAGAGTAATGCTAGATGCAGTGCATTCAGCGAGTATCCCCAACTTAATGGTCACCGGTTGCAGACATTGCATGGAAATTGGTTGATGCCTCCACCATCAAGTCATCTCGATAACCATGACCATTCAAGAGATCTTGCGACCCAACCCATGCTGGTGCAAGAACAGGAGAATGGAAAATCCGTGGATTCAAATTGTAAGCTCTTTGGTATTCCCCTCATCAGTAGTCCTGTTACACCAGAGCCTTCAGTCTCTCATAGACATCTGAGGAATGAGCCAGTGGTTCCCATGCACTCCTTGAGTCACCAGCACTGTGCAATTGAATCCGATCAAAAGTCTGAACAGTCCAAGGGTTCCAAAATGGTTGATGACATTGAATATGAGAAACAATATCTTTCTGCAAATCATCGCACAAGAGATACCCGGGGAAAAGCTCAAAATGGTTCTACTAGAAGTTGTACTAAGGTTATTTTTCTGTTTCTTTTTCAAATGGTAAGGAGGTGATGGTTAAATGTGCTAAGACTTGGTACTTTTCTTCACAAACAGGTTCATAAGCAGGGAATAGCACTTGGTAGGTCAGTTGATCTTGCAAAATTCAACAACTATGAAGAGTTGATCAAGGAATTAGACAGATTGTTTGAATTTGATGGTGAGCTAATGGCGCCCAAAAAAGATTGGCTGATTGTGTACACTGATGATGAGGGTGATATGATGCTTGTTGGAGATGATCCTTGGCAGTAAGGATTTCACATATTTGCTAATTACTTTTATTTTGAATTAGTCAATGACACCCAATTCATGTGATTTACCTTGTCTGACTCCTGACATCATTGCCTAACATGACAGGGAATTTGTTGGCATGGTTCGTAAGATTTTCATCTATACCAAAGATGAGGTGCAGAAGATGAATCCCGGTACACTGAATTCAAAATGCAACGATAACCTGCCGGATCCAGATGATATGGATGCAAAGGAAGTGAAATATCAGCGAGTTCCATTGGCATCCCCAGAAGATTGTTAAGTTTGCATCCCTTATGTTGTAGGTATGTTGGTTCGTTTGTGTTTGTCATAGAAAAAAGCTTTTTTTCAAGCTATCCTACATTTGAGGTCATTTCGATGATGACACCCACAATGAAGGTCGCTGGTGGTGGCTAATCTTATTTATCTTTTCATAGCAGGTAAGCAGCCGCCATGCCGGGGCAGGGCGGACGGGCAGCAGCGCTTTGATCATTTTAATTTGGATAATGTTTGAGTTTGTGGCGAGTATGACAAATCAAGATGGCGAGTTTGCTGGTGTCTCAGAAATGGATGGCACAAAGTTGAAATATATCCAATTTTGGACATTTTTATGGACTTTTAGTATTGTAACGATGCTCTGTTATATACATAAATATTAAAACACGTGTACCCCATGAGCAAAAGGCAAATCCTATAACTTGTAGCCTTTGCTTTTCTTCCCCAAGCACCCACCCTGTACATAAGCTGTTTTTACCCTCATCCACCTCCTAATGTAAAGTTTTTATATATTTAGTGTTGTCTTTTAGCAGGCGTATCCTCAACTTTCCATACCTCTTGTTCCTTTTATATTTTCAACTTATTTGTTGTTGAATTTTTGCTTGGACTTGGTCGTTGCCTCATTGGGTCACAGAATATGTGAAGAGTCCGTCGTGGGTCATGGGCACTTTTATGAAGGTAAGCAAGTGGTTGTGAGTAGACTTGCAGGAACTGACCAGACCCACCAGTCAGTTCAGTCTCTTACGCAGGTTTCTCAGTAAGTGATGTTGTTGCCAGTTCTTACCATGTGATTGCCGGGCCACTGGTTTATGACAGGAGAAACAATGCTGAGTGGGTCGTATGCAAGGAAAGGATAAGGATGAAAATTGAGACTGTCGTTATTCGTGTTCCTATCCTATTGAGGTAAGCTGGCTGAACCCGGCAACTACAACTTTCTTAATCTTAGGGTATATTTGGGAGTTTAGGATGGAATGGAATGGTAATGAACGAAATGGAATGGAATGAAATGAAATAAAATGGGTCACTATTGTTTGGAAGTTTAAATAAAATAAGACTCTTTGATCATTGTTTGAAAGTGATACTAAAAATGAATGAAATGGAATGATTTGTAATTTTTTTTAAAATTACCTTTGTAATAAAATATGTATAGTTGTCATGAAATTATTTTAGTAATCTCAAAACATTTCAAATTGAAAGGTGCTAGAATATAATTTTGTCATTTTTCTATATAAGCAATCAAATAATAATTACACATCTATCGATAAATAAAGAAGATATCAGTGTCAATAAAAATTTCCGATTTTTTTACATATAAAAAGTGTCAAGAAGATGAACATAGAAGAATAGTCGATGCTTATCTGATGAAACGAAAACAGATGATCCTAGTAACTGTGGAGGAAAACGTTCGTTAATAAAAGAAGTCAGTTGAAGGAGTAATACAATGAACGTAGTAATATCTAGCCGCGTAGGTATTTGTTGGATTGAGGTTATAATTTTATTAATTTTTTTAGGATATTTTTGTCATTAAATTAGGGTTTGAAAGGCAAGTTATGTTATTCCAACCCTGATCTTTTAATTTGGGAAGTCCAAAAATATTAGATTTTGGATGACAAATAATAGCTTCCAAAGTTATCAATTATTATTTCATCATGTTTTAAAATATACTCTGAAATAATGTCCTGAATCATTTGAGTCATTTTATTCTATTTCATTCTATCCCTCCACTCACATCCAAATATACCCTTAAGCATAGGTGAGGGAAGGGTCATGGCAGGTGGACTGAAACTGAAAGCCTTATGTTTAGCCATTTCAATTTGGAAATACGAAGTTTGAAGAGTAAAGACTTTGAATGGAGAAAAACGCGCAATGCTTTAACCGTATTCAGTTTAGCTTCATGACAAAATCCGATTCTTTGGGATAGTTGTGGAAAAGATAACAACTTAGGACTGGGTCTGGCTATGGTAGGTAAGGTAGTTATAAGTTCTAATCCACAACAAAAACAAAAGGATAAGTGTAGTAGATCTGAGAATTATCATGTTTAGTAATCATTTAAGAAACAAAATGTGTTACTATTTTATTGTGCTTCTATTTTAACCACTGCGAGTTAAAGGACATGTTATTAATATTTTTTATTAAAAATTTGCACCCTTTTTAAATTTTAATTAAATAATAATAATATACGTGATAACTTAATTTTAATTAGTTTAATTTGATTTAAAAAATTAAATTAAATTGTTACATAAATAATATTTGAATGATTAAATGCACTATATAATGTACTTTATTTGATGGGTTACATGCGGGCATTTTACCAGATTTTTATTGTGTCAATCTATTTTTGTGTAATTTTTGTTGAAACATATATTCGGGTGGATGCTAAGGCGGACAATTTTAAAATGGATTCTTCATTCATTAGATAGAAGATAGAGAAAATCATCAAGATTTTTTAATCCGATGTCAAACTTGTACTAAAAACAAGTACATGTTTGACCATGGTCATGAACTTCTCGAAGAAAATGATCTAATGACTTCGAAAGAATTATCACGACGAATGTGTTTTTTATTATTTTTTAGACGAAGTTTGATAGAAAGTATTGTTTTGTAAAATTGAAAATTATAAAAATAAATTAAAATTTTGAAGGATTAAAAGATTTTTTTAATTATTTAAACTATAAAGAATTACGTGTCTTTTACTCTAAAGAAAATTATATAAAAGACCAAAACAAGGAGAAAATGACATAAAATTCTCTGCAGAAGTGTTCAGCAGCACTGTCCTAAAAGTCAGCCAACTACGTTAAAATTGATTCATTGGCACTTCAGTTTAAAAATGGTAAAAGACAATAGGAGTTTTGCCCAGTTCAGGTGGATTTCTCTCCAAGTTCTTACAGAATACTACCATGGAAATCAGCAGAATCCAGAAGCACTGCTTTAATTTGTTCAGGATGCACATCCTGCCCTTCTTTGCATTGCTAAGAAAATGGAAGAACCCAAGTCAGTTAATGGAATTTGTAGCTCAATAAGTTTGACGAACAAAGAAAACAAAGACGAAACTTTACCTCGGCTCGGAAGATATCCATGGCGAACCCATTAAAACAGCTGATGACAGCTTGCTGGATATCAAGTCCAAGGTTGTCCAAAGCCCTCATCATGGAAAGTAGAAGACCTGGTCTGCGCGCACAGAACATGTGGATGTTTACACCTCTTCCTTCTCTTGCTCTTACTTCAACCTAAATGTGAAGATGACATTGACATAGGTAATTTCGAAATATCATGGACTTGATTCCAGAAAAAGGTTGTAATAAACTTAGCAAAAAAAGTATTTACTCTTGCTGGTTGACCATTTGGACTTGGTATCGAGTTCGGGCAAAGTTTATCGCTGATACAGCTAGGCAGGGCAGCCAGGGTGGGTGTTAATGGGTAAAAACTCGTTGTAGGTGTCAATGCAGAACTAGGAAGATTTGATTCTAATTCATTGTGGAGATCATTGATTCTTTGCAGAAGTTCCTTCAAGTACTCAATTGCATCCCCCAGGATTGAGGCTCGATCCATCTGTTAGCACAAGAACCACAATTTTACACTAACAGGTCTTAGAAACAGCTTAAGATTATTTGATCAGCAGTAAGGCATCTGCTTGAACATAAAAGCTTCATGTCTGGCATAATATTCGAGGTCATACTACCAATCATTGAACAAGAACAAACGGTTTAACCGGAAAGGTTCCGGTGAGGAAAGGAGAGGACTAACCTTGTTGTGTAACCCACTATGATTCAATCAGTCTGAATAAAGAAAACCTACTCGAAACATACATTATTTATCGATGCAACTATGCACAACAATCTGATCTTCAATGTTTATGCAGACAGCCTCTGAATTTGTTAGTCCAGTAGGATTTAGTAAGACTTCAAGTACCCCAAACATTAACCTTTTAGAAAAGAATGTAATATATGTAACAAAAAAGAAAATAAATCTACTACCAAAACATAGAATGGCAATGGAATGGATATCAGTTTTAGAAAAATCGGAAGCCTTTTCCAGATGATAATCTTACTTCGATCAAACTAGATGCAAGGTTTCATTAAAATTGGACAAAGTTGCAGCTTTGTTTGGTAAGCAGCGAAAACAGGATTCAATAGGGTATCTTCATAGCATATATAGTAGCAAGAAGACCAGTAAAATTAGAGACAAAGAAATGGTACAGTGTGTATATGATTAGGCAACTGATGTACCTAAACCTAAAACATAAACTAGAAGATTTAAATCTCAGAAAAAATGAGTAAAGACTCCAGCTATCTTGTATGAATTTGCATGATAAGCATCATTAGTTTGTTAAACCAAAGATATCCAAAAACACAGGACTTAATCCTGAGTTCAGTAGTCATCAAAGAGTATGGCCAGATATGAAACAGACATAATGTTCATGCTAATGTTCAAAGTTCAAACTTAAATCTCCTCTAGAGATGCAGCTAAAAAGACAAGTCTCTTGAAGGGAGATATTTCAAAAGCTTATGGTGAATTCCAAACTTTAATTCAGTGTTCATGTGAAAGGAATTAATACAGCTTTGCAACTGAGACATGCCAAACACAAGATGAAACAGGTAAAGAATAAAGAACTAAGCTTTCACACGCAAACAAAATTAAGGACACTCCACATCACAAGAAAAGTGTGCAGAACAGAAGTTCTTACTTTGCTAATCTTTGGGACGACAGACCTCAGCATGTAGAGCCTATCATTGAGCTTCTTTCGTCGTCTCCTCTCCGCCATCAAGTTCTTAGCAGGAAGCCCTTTTCTTTTAGCTTTCTGATCTCCATTACCATCACCTTGAATGCTACTATTTGCATTTGAGTTATCCCCACCAGGTTTACCAATCTCTTCCAATTTATAATTATCAGTTAACTCATCAGAATCATAGTTCAGACCAGACCCGTCCATGCTCAAGTCCTCAATCTTACTACTCTCTGGTATCGATTTCTTCTTTTCATGACCTTCATTCGATGGAGTCATTTCTACCTTTCCTTTATCTCTCTCAATCCTACCACTTAATTCCCCTAAGCTCCCACTATCAGCTAGGTTCTTCCTTAAGGCCGCTCTCTTTTGAAACAAAGTGGGCTGTGCACCAGTTGAAGGGAAAGTTTCAAGAGGCCTCAACAATTTAGACCTATTCATAAACATATTAGTAACTGGATTCTCATCAAAGTCCCTGAAACCCGAGAACCCAGAACCATTTTCGCAAAATTGGATGATTCGGGTTGTCAATGATTGTGGATCAGTGAAAAAATCAGGAGTTACAATCTGGCTATGTGAGCAAAAATCAGCGAAACCACCCAAAGCTCCATTTCCCCTGTTCAGGAAAGTCGAGGCATTTGTGGTTGTTGCAGGTGTTGCTTGATTCTCAAGGAACCCAATTTCGCCTAAATCGAACCCATTCTCTAAAGGGTTGTTAGAGACTCCATTAAGGAGTGAAGTTAAGTTAGGCTTTGCTTGCAAAAAGTAGTTAACTTGAGATGGGTCGAGATTGTTAAAAACAGAGGAAGATGGTGAACAAGAAGACGAGAATCAACTGGATGCAGCAATAAATTATCTGGTTCACCAAGATTTGGTGAATAACTGATGTCTCTGATACTATCTTGGTGGTTTTGTATTGAAGCATTAGTATTCACGTACCAGGCATCTTCTACCTCAAGCATGGATTTTAATGTAGAAAGTGAACCCATTTCTTCTTTGCTCTCCATGAAACCACAGTTGCTGTTAATGTTGTTATTTGTGGTCGATTCATGCTCGTCTTTATCCTCCATCGTCCAAGCACTGCCATTGAGCCCAGAAAGCATCTTTCCTTCTATATTTCTCAAGAAAATGTGGGAAGAAGAAGAAACAGAAAAGGAGTTAAAAAGGAGACAGGAGTGAAGCAGACGTTGCGAAAGGAAAAGGGCAATGGCTTTTTTCTATTGCAAGAAGCAGAGAGAAAAAGATGCTTACTGCTATACCTTGGAACGTTACACTAATCACTACTCCATTTTTGGCTGTACATGGAATCTCAGGATAACAGTAGGTCCACATCACTTTTCTGCAAGTTCTTAAACTGATGCACTTTTAAGGAACAAGGACAAATTTAGTTAAACATGATACATATCATGTCTTGTTTAGTAACAGAGGAGATGGGTACGGATTAACAAATCAGAATAGGAAAATTCATTATTACCACTTACCAAGTAAATTCAAAATTTTTAAGTGGAAAAGATTAGCTTATTAAATTTGATTTGATGATTTGAATGTGAAATTAGAAATATTTTTAGCATTGAATTTTTAACATTTCAATGCATCTCGGGTATCGTAAAATCATAAATATACAATCTTACTTCGAATTAATAAAATAGTTGTTTTTGATAATTTTATATAAAAAATAATAATTTAATTTAATTATTTTATGACGTGAAATTAACAAAGTAAATTATATTTAATTGAATTATTAATCTAAAATTTTAGGATTGACCCATTTATTATCAATTTTTTTTAAATATATCTTTTACATAATTTTATTTATCTAAAAGAGTATTTCATTTTTAAAAATTATTTACAAAATACCTTAAATCAATAACTCAATTTCAAATTGATTGAATTTTGAATTGGAGTTGAATCCGAAGTCAATCTGAAGTTCAATCCAAAAATATTAAAAATCCAATTCCCCGATGCTAAAACAATTTCATCTTAGTAACATTAATTAACACAATGTTGTAATCTAAGGATTAAAATTACTTCATTTTAGTCATTTCAATCAAAATGATGTTGTTAAGTGAGACAATAGGTTGAGCAAAGTTGAGTCATATAGAGTTAAAAATATCAAACACCTTAAAACAATCATGAGAGTATATTTTATCAAATAATAAAATTCATACGTGATAATCACGTGACATAAATAATAATTTAACGTATTAACGAATAATTTAACATCGAGCTATTTTTGCTGAAAATTACAAGGTAAAACAGCTTGGCATCATTTTTTAGTCTTCATGATAGAATTACATAATGGAATAAAATCCGATATTTTCTTTACAATAACCCTAAAGATTATGAAGATACATAGTTGAGTAATTGAATTAGTGTCTTACTTCAAGTTTACTTCCAAGTAGACATGAGTGGATTAAGGTTAAACTTGTACTCCTTAAGGTTTATACTTGAAAATATTCACAAATTTGAGTTATAATTTGAACGAATTGGGATAAACGGATTTAAACTCGAGATTGTTTGAGTCTTAAATACATTTAAAAAGTTTATATTTATTTATTAAGACTAGTTAAAACATCCTTAATCTTAACTAATTCGATCTAAATAATCTTAAATTGATTTGACTGCAAATTTGTAAATATTTTTACTTTGAATTAAAATAACAAAAAATTAAGAAACAAGATAATTATAATTATACATGTGAAAATACTTTAAGTCATAATTGACACAAATTTGGAAATCAATTTTTTTTACTTCTAGCCATTAAACTTTTTTAAAATGTATGACCCGTTAAATTTTAAATCGAGACAATTTAAATTTAAAATTGATTGAACAAATATTTCATTGGCCATCTCTCTCACCAGCCAACATATGCTTCATTAATGAGCATAAGGAGATCTATATTTAAAGTCAGTATGGCCCTCCCGAGCATACATAGGAGGGCATTAAAATTAATGTTTTAAAAATCAGATTGGTGACTAAATATGGGAAGCAATTGATTTAAGGGGTAATGATTTAACTGAAATTTAATAAATTTTTATTTTATATATTATATATATAAGATAATTTTTAAATATACTATTTAATTATTTATCTAATTGTAAATTTAACTTAAACCTTAAAATTTCAAAGTATACAAGTTTTTTTTTTAAGTTCATTATCATAACACAAAATAAGATAACAAAGTTTACTAGTCATATTTTATCAAAAAGAAAAAAAGATCACTAATCATAATATTCATTGAAGTTGAAATCATCAAAATCAAGACATTTTAAATAGACCGGCCAGTTTTTTCTTTCACCGATTCAGCGATTTTTACCGGTCTGACTGTAAAATGAACGGGTCAATCACTTATAAAAAATAAGAACTAAATCAGACCGTTTTATGCTCAAAATCACCGATTTTTTGATCCGACCGATCAGTTCAGTCCGATTTTTAAAACACTGATTAAAACTGAAGCTAAAGCTGAACTTACCTAAGATTTCAATCCCAACCCTGTTAGTTGCCAAAGGATTAAATTTGTTATTATACCGTTATAAATTTGATATATAGTAAAAATTAAAGAATTCGAAACAGAATAGAATGAAAAATTTTATTCTTCTTTGTTGAAAAAGTTGTTAATAATATAATTATTAAATTAAACAAAATATTTTTTAGTTAAGTAAATCGAAGTAGTTCGGTTTTTAATCTTTTATCTAAATACATTTATTGTAGAGAGTGTTAATGACAATGCATGTTCCAAGGTTTGTGAGATGAGGACGGAAGAGGATGACAGTCTAAACCATCCAAGCATCTCGTGAACCCTTTTACTTCACACCGCACCTAATCCAATCAAAACCTTTACTCCCATGGGTCCCCCCTAAGGATTGGTGGTTTAAGGTCAATTCAATTCACTGAATTGATTCGATCAAAATGTTAAAAATAATGGTTTATTAAAAATTTTGATTCGATTAAAATTTTAATTTAATTTTAATTTTTTGATTTGATTTAATTTAATAATTTTTATTATAAAAAATCAATCAATTTATTAATTATGAGACAACTTCTATAAATTAATAAATTTTTAAAAATTAAAATAAACCACTTAATTTTTATTTAACAATTTTATTTTTTAATTAAGCTTTATATTATACGAGTAATGATAATTTTCTTTATTTATTTTAGAAAATTTTAATTTTATAAAATCTTTATCAATTTTATGACGGTCTAATATTGCTTGAATCTTTTAAACCTTAAACTAGAATCTTACAGGATGAACTTTCGATTCGATTTTTAAATCATTGGTTAAAACAACATTTAATTATTTAAGTTGGATTGAAATAAATTTTTTGAATCATATTCAATTTGATTCGTTATAAATCTCTTTATATTTCATTTATTCAACAAATGTTTTATTGTATTAAAATATTGAAAATGTTAAAAAGATTATAATTAATAAAAGATTATCTTTTAAACCAATTTTAAATGACCCAACCTTTATTTATATAGAAAATACATATGGAAAATAGTGTTCATATAGCTTAATTGGACACCTACATATTATGGACAATCAAGATTTCATTAGCTAAGTTAACAAATTATTAACCGAATTAAGTTTTGAATTGAATTATTAAAGTTTTTAAAGTTTAATTACTTAATTGAGAATTTTAAAAACAAAAAAAATCAAAAAAATTGAGTATGTTATGATTAAAAATTAAAAATATTTTTTAATATTTCTAATAACAACAAATTGTTTTCCAAATAATTTAAAATATCAAAAAAGCATTTTTATAAATAGTGAAATAAATAGTCAAAAAGGGAAGGATAAGAAGTTTTGGCAGAGAAACTTAGGGGGCGTTTGGTTTGAGCACGGGTTTGGGAATGGGTATGGGTATAATAGTAGAAGGGAATGAGAATAGGAATGAG
>JANZLC010000007.1:23565662-23580428 GCA_026413385.1 Erythroxylum gracilipes | reverse complement strand
TTATACAAAATTAATTATCTTATTATTAATAATAATAACAACAACAACAACAATATTATTGGTATTAATACAGAAACCCAAATTACAAACCAAACATCATTTTTTATACCTATTCCTATTCCTATTCTCATTCCCATTCTCATTCTCTTCTACTATTATACCCATACCCATTCTCAAACCCGTGCTCAAACTAAACGCCCCCTTACTTTTTTTAAAAAAGACTTTTGTGGTTAAAAAAATACTTATAAGATAGAATTAGATTGGTAATTTAATCAACTTAAATTTTACTCGTTAATTTTGAATCGATTAATACCGGCTAGAATAAAATTTCAATTCCACTTATGAAGACCATGATTTACTCCAATTATGTTGCCTTAATCATAGTGCGAAATCAAACCTTTACTTTCCTATGCTCACCGTAATGTCGGCTTGGCTTCTTGACAATGTCCAAGACTTGTTTTACACGCCTTTATACCGACCCATAGACAATTCAGTATTGTAAAGAATTAGTGAGCAATCTTAATGAAATCAACCAATAATACCGAATGAGACTTCTTAGGGGTGGCTAGGATGGTAGGGACAATTTCTCAATAATCTCTTTTTGAAATATAGAATTTTTGAGTTTACAAATCAAAATTGACTCGATATTATTTTGTTCAAACATAACAAAATATCGTAGTTTTGTAACGAATCATTTGAATACGAGTATATCATAAAGTTCAATACGTTAAAATTTTATCTATTTTTTATTTCGAGTTAGACTAAGTTGATCTCGAGTTAAAATGTAAATTATAATTTAATTTTGTAGACTTTTTAAGAATTTGCATAAAGATGTACATATGATGATGAGTCGATTTCATTGCCTGAATTTAAATTATTAAATCGTTTTAAGTGATTTTCTCAAACAAGTCATTGACTTGCCCAAGAACAAAGTACCATAGAATGATGATGAGAAGATAAAGAGAGCCCTGAACTTATTCAACGCAACTTGGCGGATCAACATGCATGAAGAGGCGAAGATTGCACTTTTTTTGCATCCACCGTCATCATTTTTCTTCGTTGCCAAATTGGTTAAATGCTTCGTAAGTCAAATTTCACCAAACTTGAACTACGAAAACAACACCTAACCAGCATCAAATCAACCATTAATGGATATGGTTGGTCCCTTCCTTTCTAACCTTCGAATATATTCTGTTTCTTGATACGGTCTTTATATGCTTTCACTGAGAAGGAAAAGTGCCCATGATTTCATAAGAACCCAAGTCACTCCTCGGCTATAAATAAAGGGTTAACCTACTCCAATGGTGGTCAGAACTGAGGAGAGGAAGAGAGGTCTTGTATGGAGATGAAGAGTTTTGTGTCAGATAGCCAAGGATGACTTGCCTATGTACACGACTCATATGCCAAGCTAAAGGGGTTGGAAAGCCCTTGAAGGTGATGATGTTTTGGTAAGGTTCATAGGCGGTCTCCATTGGCTATTCTGAGTGACTCTCATCTTCCATGCTAGACCCACGTCTCTTCCATTGTTAAAAGCACTTTGTCTTCTTGTTCAAGCAGGATAAGATTGTCAATTTAAGGTACATTATTTCAAGTCCCATCTTTTTCAATCTTCTTATTTTTATAATGACAGAATTGGCAGTTGGGTATTATTTTTTGTGTATTGAATAAATCATTATATCTATACGATAATTTATAAAATACATGTTTAAATTAGAAAAATAATAGTAGAATAGATCAAATTGAACCTTCTATATTCGAACTTATGTTAATTTTTTTTTGTGACTAGGGTTCGAATTGTACAAAATAGGTCGGATTGAATTGTGTATGTTCGGGTTTTTAAACTTTACAATTTGGGTCTAATTTGATTAAGATTTAAGATTAGCAAAATGCTATTATTTTAGTTAGTTGATTAAATAATTTATTAAACAAAATATTGATCAAATTGGACTAATCCATTCTTCACAAACTCAATTTTATCTTAGATTTTGTCATTTTACTTCAAATAAATCATTTAATAAACTAATGACTCAAAATTAAACGATCAACTTATTTTTAATATTTTAAGGTAAAAAATTATTTCTAGTTAAATGGTCCTCTTTAACAATCAAATTTTCTCATATTTCACTTTTATATTGTTAATTTATGTGAAATGACTATATATATATATGTAATATTTTAAAATAGTGTTAATTGATAAAATGGAATATTTTCCAAATTATAAAATAATTTGCAATAAATTCAATTAATTAATTAATTAATTATAAGTTTTTGATTTTTTTGTGAAATTTTTATTTTGTTTTGTGATGGGTTACATTTATTTATGACGGACTAACTCTAAATTTAGGAATTAATGGACCCTAAAAACATATGAAAAAACGGCTCATGTGCCCTAATTATAGAGATCGACGGACACATGTGATGGACAATTTTTTAACAAATAAAAAATCATAATAAATAAGTGAAAAATAAAAAGATAATTGAGAAGAGAGGATTTGCATTGACCAATCGCCGACTGCGGGAGATTTGAATCTTCTGCTCCTTCACTGGAAGCTCGCACGCAGGATTCATTTTCTCTGAGAAAGCCAAACAAGAAGAAGGAGAACGAGAACGAGAAGAATATTCTTATTATTATTGTTATTAATAAAAAAGCAAGCAAATAATTATCAGATCTAACAAACACTTGGGAGGAGCGGTTACAGAGGGCCAGAGAGGAGAGGGAGAGAGAGAGAAGAGAAAATGATAACGATACCGTATTTGACCGCTTTATCGACCTACTTCAGCTACGGTCTTCTCTTCGTGTTTGGGCAATTGCGTGATTTTTTCAGGAAGTTCGTCGATTGGTGGAAAACGAACAATCTACAGGTTTTTTGTCGCTTTTTTTAAATGATTTTTCTCTTGTTTTTGGATTTTGTTGTGGTAATGATGTTGTTTCTCAGGGATATGCACCGATCTGTTTGGGACTAGAGGACTTCTATATTCGTCGTTTGTATTTGCGAATTCAGGTACGCACTTTTATACCTTCTGTGAAGTTTTTGTTTTTGTTTGGTTATCGGATGCTTATTTTGATGGATCGTGGAAGAAGAATTAGAGTGCAAAGGGTAAATCTCTTTGTATAGAGTTTGATGCTATTGTTTTTGCGAGTTTAGATGATTGCCTGGTATTATGAACTAAATTTACTGGATCTTGATGATTGTGGATGGACTCTTGTGTTTTATTGCTAGTTTTGATGTACTGGAGGTGGATTGATTTGATTTTTTTAAGGCGCTTTAACTTATAGGTGTGTTAGTTCAATGGTCTTAACATTGTTATTGTGGCATGACGGTGGGTTGGTATGAGTGTTTTAGTTAGTGGTTTAGATCTCTTATTTTGGTACCATCATGCAGGACTGCTTTGGACGACCGATCTCGAGTGCCCCTGATGCTTGGTTTGATGTGGTTGAGCGTTATTCCAATGACAATAACAAGACATTGAAGTTAGTCTTTTGTCAGTTTGCTTGCAGTTTGTGGTTTTATCAGTTGAAATCTGTGGTAACCTGATATGGAATTGCTAATGCTTTGTGGATAATTGGTATGACAACATGCAGACGGACTACGAATATTAATAGGTGCCTAAACTTGGGATCATACAATTATCTTGGCTTTGCAGCAGCTGATGAATATTGTACACCTTGTGTTATTGAGTCATTGAAGAGGTTTTCACCTAGTACTTGCAGTACTCGAGTGGATGGAGGTGAGCAGCCAACTTGCAAGATGTTTCTTTGTTGCTAGTTCCTCTGTTATCTGCTTTTCTGATACATATTTTTCTTAGGGACTACTACTTTGCATAATGAATTGGAGGAGCGCGTTGCTGATTTTGTCAAAAAGCCAGCAGCAATAGTCTTTGGTATGGGATATGTGACAAACTCCGCCATCCTTCCTGTCTTGGTTGGGAAGGTATATGCACATCAAGTCCTGTTTTGCTTATGTTGCTCTTTCGAAATCATAAACGAATTTCCCTTTCTATTATTTATTAACAGGGAGGGCTCATCATTAGTGACTCATTGAATCACAACTCAATTGTCAATGGTGCTCGGGGATCAGGAGCCACAATACGTGTTTTTCAACATAATAGTGAGTTCTGAATAATAGCAACTTATTTCTCCATAAAGAAATGGAAATTTCTCCTGCTTATTAATCTGTTAACTTTCTCTGCTTCAGCACCATCTCACTTGGAGAAAGTATTAAGAGAACAGATTGCTGAGGGGCGACCAAGAACGCATAGACCATGGAAGAAGATAATTGTTATCGTAGAGGGTATCTATAGCATGGAAGGTGAACTCTGCAAACTTCCAGAGATTGTTGCAATATGCAAAAAATACAAGGTCAAACTTCTACGTTCTCATACACAACTCATTATGTGTCATCTTTGCAGTCAGCTTTTACCTAGGAAGTGTTTGAGTTGTCTCTTTGTGAGGAGCAAATTACATAACGAAAAAGATTAAATACTTTTAAGAAGTGTCCCTTCAGGTAACTTGTGATTAAAATAAGTTGAATTTGGTGTTATTAAGGACATAAATGGTATGTGAAAATATATGTTATATATTGTGCTTTTCTTCTGTTTTTCATAGACACACTTTTCATAGCTTAAACCTTGATTCACTTACTAGAATGACATGTCTATTGTTATTCTGTGCTTTGTAGGCCTATGTTTACTTGGATGAGGCTCACAGTATTGGAGCTGTTGGAAAAACAGGAAGAGGTGTTTGTGAACTCTTAGGAGTGGATACTGCTGATGTGGATGTTATGATGGGAACTTTTACAAAATCATTTGGATCATGTGGCGGTTATATTGCTGGATCCAAGGTTTTAGTTATGCAACTATTATTAGTTTTATTACGAACCTTTGGATTGTGTAGAAAAGATAGGTGCTTATCTTTATTTCTCACTAATTTCTTTTCCTCATTTCCATTAATAAGAGAATTATTTCAACATGAGAACAAACGTTATCATTTTCGATCTACCTTGATCAAGATTCTACTTTACAGTTATATGTCTTTAACAACATTTATATGTAGTAAATTTGGATCAGAATTATTCTTATCACTTCATAAAATTGAAGTTCGTTTGATCACGATCCTCTGCAACTTCTTTTTAGTATGTAGAAGGTGAGAAGTTCACTTTCTTCTATCTGCCAGGAAGACTATATTTTCTGTAATATTCCTTTCTACAATGGCATGAAAGTCACTGTATGACAATTGACATTCTCGATGGTCATTACAGGCCCTCTAAATGATTTGCAAATTTACTTTAGTACAACTTTTCAGTAGTTCTATGGGTATACTAGGTATGGTGACGAGCTATAGAGCTTGACAGTCTATTTTCATCTTTGATTCCTTTACATGCATTTTTATATGCCAAATATATTGGATTAACTAAGTAATTGACACCACAAGTGGGCTGAGGCCGTGATTTACTTGTTGCTTTCAGGAGCTTATTCAATATCTCAAGTACACATGTCCAGCTCATCTATATGCAACATCAATATCTCCACCAGCTGCACAACAAATCATATCTGCCATAAAGGTTATTCTTGGGGAAGATGGGTCATGTAGAGGTAATAGGTGCTCTCCCTTATTTTTCATTTGTTTTTATCCATTTTAGAAAAAAACAATCAGTCATTTCTTTGCTTCAATTGCATGGATCCAACTTTAGATTCCAGCTTAATTTCCCAAGGACTTACGATTCTTTTATGTCTTTTTAGGGGCTCAAAAACTTGCAAGAATACGTGAAAATAGCAACTTTTTCAGGTCAGAGCTGCAGAAAATGGGTTTTGAAGTCCTTGGAGATAATGACTCTCCTGTGATGCCTATAATGCTTTACAATCCTGCAAAAATTCCTGCATTTTCCCGGGAGTGTCTGAGACAAAAGGTAAGCTTGCAGTTAATATAGCAGCAACTTATATTAAGATTAATCTTTTCATGTATAAGTGGAGGGTTGGTTGCTGCGCATTTTACTGTTTTCGTGGTTTCTTTACAGGTAGCCATTGTGACAGTTGCGTTTCCAGCTACCCCTCTACTTTTGGCCAGGGCACGTATTTGCATATCTGCTTCACATTCCAGGGAAGATCTTATCAGAGCTTTGGAGGTATGCACGTCTAATTTGTGATTATTATTATTATTATTATTTGGTGTTTTTGCATTATGTTACTTGTGCAAAAGACAGGAGGGGGCTTTGTGCATAAAAACTTTTTTATTTGGCATTTGGTATCATTTTCATGTCTGTGAGTGAAGATATCTCTTTATTGGATAGTCATACAATGATTGAGGATCCATATAAAAGGAAAAAAGAGGAAGTCTGACAGTTGCCAAGAAAATCAAGTAAAATTTTTATGCTGTTTAAGCTTGCTCATCCAAGTATGTATATCTTTACTTCACATTTTCAATACCTGCAGTTGCAGCATGTACTCTGAAAACAGTGTGTAGAGGGCTAATCAGTTTTGGACATGTGACATTAAAATTGAAAGCCATTGATGACGAATAGACCCGAACACCAACTTGGCTAAGATGTGTTATCTTCGATCAATGTTATACCCGAGCGAGAATTGATTTGTAAACAATGAGAAACTAATTCAGAGTTTTTTTTTTTTGGAAAATAAAACTAATTCAGAGCTGTTTTCTCTTTAACAGGTAATCAGTCAGGTAGGTGACTTGGTGGGCATAAAGTACTTCCCTGCTGAACCCCATAAGCAGGATCAGGATCAAGACCAGGATCAGAGTGGAATGAAGTTGGATTAAATAGATTATTCGAAAATGGTTTAGGATTCAGGAGCAACTTTTGAGACTTAATCGAACGAAGTATTGGGTTGGGTTGTTGGTTGACCACCGTCTTAGAATATTTCTCCGAGAATCACAGTTTGTTAAGATATGCCTATAGTCAATGTTATTCTCCGAGTGCAACGAGGGGCTGGGTATGTAGAGAAACAAACCCAATTCCTACAGTATGGTTTCCGCCTAGAACTAAAAATTAGGTGTCTTTCGGGGTATAGCAATTTTGCTTGTTTATTGGTATGACTGGCCAATCCATGTTGTGTAAATAGTTGCATGCACACCTAAAACTTATTCTGGCAATAAACTTCCGAGATTTCATATGTTTGGTTCAATTTCTTGATTGAAAATGGTTATAATGACTCTAAAGGAGTGACCGAATATGCTTACTGCTTCACGTGTCGATATGCTACTGTTTAATCCAAATCTGTACTAGCTTTGTTTCTTCATTAGATAGTCGTTTTCTCTTGATAAATCACACAATAACCCATTATTCACAAGATTACTAAATACCATTTGAATAGTTCAACAAACGGCCAAGATTTGATAACAAGACGGGTTACAATGTTCTTTGAGCTCTTGAAACAATCCAATGGCTGTTCCAGAAGATGAGATCTAATGGTTCCCAACACACAACCAGTGACGGAGTACTAACAGAAGAAAAACTCAATCATAATAAACCCTTTCCCAACAGTTTGGAATGTAATACAAGTTTAGAACCAAAATGCTCATGAAAGCAACAATATCAATCGAAGTTATTGCAACCCCATATAGATGCTTAATAGAACAAGCAATACTTAATTATCATAAGTATCAAACTTCCAATTGAAGTAATAGTTGGCTTCATGACATAAAATACATGTTCAAAAACTAAAGAGCATCATCAGATCATATAGCTTGAACTTAGGTTTTGAACAATTTTATTCATCTTAGGCAAAGTAAGGCATTTCCCTTTCCTTTAAAACACAAGTACTAAAACAAAAATCATCAGAATGTCATATACCTGAACATTGCATTGCACCGAACTTAAAAATGCATTCATAAAGTGCAACAAAAGCACTAATCAAAATATCCTAACCCAAGTTCAAGGAAAAAAAAAATATAACTATTTCTAATACTATGAGATCAAGAACAAAATAGCTCAAACTACCTTCAGACCATGATGCAACTTGAAATTACCACGGCTGAGATATAATCCTTTCTTGAAAACCAAAATCTACGAAATCGTCACGTCGAAAAACATTCACGAAAACCCTTTTCCGAGCTTCTGAATCGCGCAAAACATCTTTCTTCTTGACCCAACAGCATTAATCCCCATATCCTTCAAATCCTCCAGTGTCAGCATTGGTAAAACCTCATCATCAACCTCATGAATTTCGAAAACCGGTGCATACCTCCCTAACCCTATACTATTCAGCCAAATTCTCACACCATCATTCCTATAATCCCTTGCATCGTTATCCGACGGTCCGGACAATTCCACACCTTCAAGATGACGATTATGGTTATTGTTCCTTGACCTAACTCCCCTTGTATTGTAAAACATTTCCCTCTCATTTCTCTCGTTCCCATCACCCAAATTCTCAAGAGAATGAACTGGGCTATCTTCTTTCAATGGACTCTCCGAATTCTCCAAACCAAATTCCCTATAACTATTTTCCATATCCTCACCACCACTATACTTCTCATCTCCGTCCACATTTCCCCCGGCAAAGTCTCCACCTCCGTCGTCAATTTTTGAGACCCAATTGGATCGGACCCTCTTCGTGGTGGCATTCGACGCTCTTTTCTTCGAATCTTTCACCCTCCAACTCGCAAGTGCAACTGTGTCCAAATTAGGCTCTCTATCATCATCTAGGGTTTCGGCGAACTCGCCGGTGGTAGTTAAATTTGTTAAAACTCGAGTCTTTGAACCTTTACCTGAATCCTTCTTACTATGATCAAGAGAAAGGTTGTTGTTATGCTTCCACTGTCTGCTTCCCATAGTTCTTCGAGCATGAACTCCGTCGTAGATATGGTCGCCGCCGATTTCTCCCAATCGAACGCTAGGCCTACGCTGCCGTTTTGAACCGACGGCTTCCGAAGAAGTGACGGTGTTTGAACCACCTCCGAAGCCGTCAAGCTGACCCTCCGGTGGCTGTGTCTCCGCCATGTATGACGACAATATCAAGATTTCAAGATCCAAAAAATGTTTCTGGCTTCCTTTTAGGGTTCCTAAATGTCTCTACACGTATATCTATAGATATATATAGAGAGAGAGAGAGGAAGACGAAAAGAGAGAGAGAGAAGTGGAAGAGGAATTCGAAGAGAGTGGAGTGAGTTCTTGCTGCGAAGAAGGAGACTGCGGAGGTCAAGTGGGTGTTTGACACGTGTCTTCCTCAATTAGGGTGACGATAGCTATCGTTTAGAGACCCATAAATGGAAGGAAGGAGAGTTAAACGACATCAAAAGGGACGAAACGACAATTGTCGTGTTATCATTAGTTTGCTTTGTTTCTTTTTCCAAAAAAACAGAAGAATTTGATGAAGTTATGGAAAATGGCGAATTCGTAAACACTAATAATAACAACTATGATGTTGGAGAATCATCGTAATTATCATCGCTGTCATCGTGTAGGGTAATTTTTAGATTAATCTTTGCTTGCACGGGTCAATTTATAAAAGGTAAGGTATTGGTTAAATAAATTTTTCTATTTTTAAAACTTAAATCCAAGACTTCTAATTAAGAAATAAGAATGTTGAATCACTTAAATTAACCATATTTGATTATTATTAGATAATTTTAGATTCTACTTTATTGGGAGATTTTGAACTAAATGTGATGTTAATGATGACGAACGATTTATTTATAAATTATTATATTAATAACAATTTTATAGCATATAGTTTTTTTTAATTTAATGTACATTTTAAAAGTTTTTAAAATTATGAGATTCAAATTAAAAAAAATTTTAGTGACTATCCATCAAATGTTGCATAAATGTCGATGTGTTAACTAGATCCAATAATTGAAAAACTTAATAGGTTTAATCTTTAACTTTTCAGTTTGATTTTCCTTAACAACTTCTGATGTTAAAAATCAATTCATTTATTAACTAATCAATCTGTTTTTATAAATTAATAAGTTTTTATAAAATAAATAAATAAATAAATTTTTATTTTACAATTTCGTTTTTTACTTAAATTTCAAATTCTATGATAAGTAAGAACATTTTCTTTTAATCATATTTTAAATTTTTTAATTTTATTCAATTTTTAGCCGATTTTATGACATTTTAATGCTAATTGAACCTTTTAAACTTTAAACCTCTTGTTTTATCGATTTTCCGATCTGATTTTTAAAATATTGACCAAAATTCTTTAAAAGTTAAATATTAAATTAAAAATATCCTAAAAGATTATACACAATTGGACATATTATCTTATTATAATTTATTCAATACATAAAATATTAGAAACTACAATTTTCAATCATTACCAAAAAAAAAATTAACAAAGTTGATATAAACTTGACTAAGAGAAAAGTAATATTATGAAATTGTATACAAAAGCCAGAGACTTTGCAGAAGAAAACAAAATTTCAAAGCTCCAAGAAAGGGTCTCTCAGCCGTCAAAATCATCGTTTGGAGCCTCTTTCTCCCTATTGCAACCTTTCGCGTGATGGTCGTTCGGGTTGCTAATCCACTCGACTGACTTTCTGTTAAGTCTGGTGCCTTAAAGCTTCAATCATTTGGTAAAGCACAAAGCAAACCGTGCCCAGGACTCTGCTCCAGTGGATAAATTGTTGTTCTCTTTACAAACTTTTGATGATCAAGAGCAGGCTTTCGGAAACTGCAAACTGTTGAAAACTTTCTTTTAGCTCGCTTCTGTCTAATGGAACAGGCACGAAGTCAGTCTTCAGATCCTGCTCCTACAAACAAAAACTAGTCCTGAAGGAAAATAGATTGTTGGTCGTACAAACACAAAACTTTTGCATGAAAATATTTTGGAGACATTCATAATCGAAAGAGTTGTACCATTCTTTATATCCTGGATCCACCGTGAAACCATACATATCTACTTTCTCGCAAATTCAAGAGCCTTCAATCCAGTTCCCTCTGCTGCTGATCCAAATGATGCACCTAACATTAAATATACCATTGTTTATTGGAATTTCCTGCACAATAGAGATATACAGATTTAGAAAGTTAAGTTGTATAGGGGATAAAAGCAAAACAGGATTTCCTAACATTTGATAAGATCAACATTTCAGATATTGACTTGAAACAAAGAACAAATAGTACATCCTTTGTCTGGTCAGTAAACGCTATCAAGTTAGAAATATAACACATTTGATAAATGGAACACCAAACAGGAAACATAAAACTACAATTTGCAATGGCATAACTTATGCCAGACACAACTGCTATAAGCATAATCAGGTCATGCCAACAAGCAATAATCCTAGTTATATAAGAAACAAAACATCAAACCTAAAAAATCAATGTCAAAGAAAAAATTGGAAACCTTTAACCAATTAATAGCCTATGTATCCAATGTACAACTAAATTTCAGCATTGACAAAATGTCATTGCTCCATTTGCATCAGCTGCTCCCACTTGCATTTCATCTTGAGAAAGATAAAACCTAAGCAAATGGATGGTAGTGATATAATGACACAAACCCGAATCATCTTGCTCATGATATCATGTATTGTTGTTTCAATCAGCAAGACCTCCTTCCTTGTTTCTGAAGGATTCGGATAAATAAGTGTTATTTTAGTATGAAGAAAGGCCTTGTAAGAAGTGGAGTAGTGAACTTACCATCCAACTCTACAACTTTATCAATAGCTTTGGCAGATCCCAGATTAAGGAGACGAAATGTACTCTTATGGCCCACAGATTCTGTAAAATTCTGCAGGAACAAACTGATGAAGTTTAACATACACTGGTTAGGTGAAAGATAGTAGCTAAGGTTGACTAAAACATATATAAACTAATTAACCTGAATTGGGCCACCATTCTCCCTCAGAGCAGCATCATAATTGTCTATTTCCTTTCCAAACTTTGTTTTCAGGAGATCTCCTGAATTACCAATGACAGCACTTTGGTCTAACTGCCTTGGTATATACGGTGGTACTTCAAGAAATACCAATGAGAGCTTCTCCATGCATAAAGTCTTGTTCTCAAAGCGGTTACTGGAGTACAAATGAGAAACATCCAATTTAAACTTGCTTCTGTAGGTTCAGCTTAACTAACTCAAATTGACAAGTAAAATCAGAAAACCAACAATTTGTTGATATGTTTCCTTAGATAGAAGAAAATGAAGTATTTTGCCCCTTGAATGGAAGTATATCCAGTTGAAACAACGTTATGTAAGGTAGGAAACAATTATATACTACATCCTTCTTTCCATTTTTCATAGATTGTATTCCAATCGACCATATTAAAAATGATCCAGTTCTTTTTCAATAAAAGCTTTAGTAAGTACGTACAGATTCATTCCTTTATTAATCCTATGCCATGCATAGTGATACAAAATCTTAAGAAAACAAGGTTCTTGAAACCCCCTAATTCTATTGAATCAAAACCCTAATCTTTCTATTCTAAAAACATGCTAAGATCAAACCCCAAATCATAAGTTTGAGACCCAATCCCAAAGAAATCAAAAATCAATTTACATTGCAAGTACTTACTTATTGATGAAAATCAATTTCTTGAAGTAACCATGAAGACATTCACGCCTCCCTTGAAGAACTCACTTCTAAAATTTTATTAATCATGCAAAAATCCTCTAAAAGTTGACTTAAAGACATATATTTATACCTAGGTTAAATAATAAAAGGTTGGGCTAAAATACATGAAAACCCAAAATAAAACAAAATCTAAAAACTAAATAAATAAGTCTGATGTGTTGTGCCACTATTGGATCCATATGCTCTTGAGCTTAAGTGATGAAGTATTAAAATAGCCTAAATCTTCTTGTCTTCAAGCTCCAAGTGTATCCGGTCCAAGGATTTGAGTTAAATTGAATAGTTTGAGCTCAATTTCATTAAACTCTCCTCCAATAGGCTTAGAGCTCGTCATTCTCTCCATAACTTGGCCCACACGCGCATACAAAGCCTCCTTGAGTCTCTCGGTCCTAACTCTAGACATAAGTCTAACTGAAATGACGAGCTTACCCCTGTCACGTACAACATCTCCATGGATTAGTGCTTAATCCTGCTCACATCACATAGCCCTTCCATCCATTTTGTAAAGCATCAATGTATTCCCTGGTGAGTATTGTAGTACTGTTTTGCACCTGACAATCACTCACTAAATAATAAGTCAGTTATCAAGTACAACTCAAGTCAAAGAGAGCGAGATAATAAAATAAACTGCAAACCGACCTAAAAATCCGACGGATATATCATATAAGTATCATTCCATCACAGGTAGATTAATGACAAATAGGGATGTAAAAGGTTAAGCTCACCTGCTCCCATGTAGCAACAGCTTCGCAGAGGTTAAACTCTAAGGACAATCCTTCAAGTTCTCCGGTTGTCAGGTCTTTCTGTTACCACGTAAATCATCAATCGAGAATAAATCAACTTATTGTACATTCTCATGTGCCAATTTATTGATGATGTTTTAGATCATGAAAAAGTTTCGTTTGCAATAGAATCTTTGAGTACATCAAGAAAGATAAACATACCCACATGGGGACAGTGTCACTAGGGAAGTTCATTATCACCTGGCAACTATCCTTGCCAGTTGGAGCTTGTAAACCTAACCCATTTGCACTCTGCATCATCAAGCCAACGTCCCAAAGCCAAAACAGAAGTATCAAACCTTTTGATGCATATCACGAAAAGCTCTACACTTTAAGACCCTAATAAACCAGTTCAATTTAAAGATCCAAACTTTACCACACTCTTGAAACTAGTCTGCAGAGATTGCAATGCTTCCACATCTTGACCCGACAGCCGTTGGATCCCAACCACATCTTAAAACTTGGAAAAAAACGCTAAACAAACATCATCCACCACAAAACCTCCTCAATCATGCAATGTACGGCATACAAACAACACAGAAACTCAAAGATCGATTAGCAATGTATTGTAGGACCTAGCCCGATTATAAGACGATGATCAAGAAGAGTCCAGAAACTAAAGCAACCAACAGACCCAACTGCAATAGCCTCATCGTCTTCGATTTTGATTTATATAGCCCTTTGACTAGGGAGCGGGATTTGGAGACGCATATGAACTGAAATCGTCGACGTGAAGGGAAAATTATGGTGTCCGAACCTCGGCTTTCGCTACTTACCGCTATGTCAGAGTTTCCCAGGGAACTTCTACACGACGCCGTTCCGTTTTGAGTGATCCAGCCCATTTTTCGTATGTTTGGATTTAGATTAAGCCGTTCTTTCCTCAAATTGGGCCTCCATCTTGTAGCATTTTCTTATTGGGCCTCCATCTTATGGCATTCCCTTATTGGGCCTTAGTCTTGGTTGAGTTTTTTAAAATAGCCGAACTTTACCATTCTAAGTGTCTGTTTGGATGGGTTTTTGGAAAGTTAATAAGCACTTTTTTCCATCATGAAAGCCATTTTTAAGAAAAATAGGTGTTTGGCTGTAAAATAAAAAATACTTCTTTAATAGATATGACTTTTTTGGCAGCTAAAATACAGCTTCTTAAGAAGCTCAAATTTAGAACTTCTAAAAAAAGGTCCTCAAATGATTTTTCGGGTAAATTTTTAGATCAATTAATGAGCTTATTTTTTAGTCCCTTTTGCCCTTATGTTTTACACATAATTCCCACAATACCTACAAACTCATCTTTATGTTTATCTTACAAACTCATCTTCTCTATTTGGCATTTTTTATATATGTTTTAATATTTATTTTTGATATTAGTTTTACTTATGTTATAATCCATATAAAAGATTTTGTTAGATATATTTTCATTTATGTTTCATATGGTTTAAAATTATATAATAATTA
>JANZLC010000007.1:23508249-23525446 GCA_026413385.1 Erythroxylum gracilipes | reverse complement strand
TTAGAGTCAGTTAGAAAAGCTTTATAAAAACCATGCTCACTGTACACCTTTTGAGATACGAAATGAAGCAAACATATATTTTTTTCCTCTTCTATCTTTTCAATCCCCGATTTCAATAAATGATTTATTTTACATTAACTAAAACCCACTATATTCTAAAAGGACAAAAAAAAATCTTTTTTTATTTTATGGATAGTTTTATGTTATTAATCAAAACGGATTTGGAATTAAAATAATAAATAATATATAAATTACTATATATGTATATAGTAATTCAATCTAAAAATGTTGAATTTGTGGTTTTTTTAATAAATAAGAAATTGAATGAATTTATTGTTTATATAAATCTTATAAAGTTTAAGTTTTATTAAAAGAAGGATAATCAAATTCTAACACAAAACTAAAGATATCCTAAACAAACCAAAACACTAATACACAAGTGGAGATTGACTCCTCTACTCATTACACTACTACATAAGACTCCTTTACGGAGACCAAATTGTATCACAAAAGCCAAAACAAAAGTTATTATTTCTATTTTTAACCTCCTGATTTTTTAATATTTGAACCGAGTCCTTTTGAACTGCGTGCATGGGTTGCATTCTTGGCAGAGACCGTCGCGGCTCTGATGAACCCAACAACTGCGAGCGGAGGTCAGACGGGCAGTCCCTGAACGTCACCAACTTTGTTTATGCCGTCCGGGTTGAGAATGAAACTGCCCGGGAGCATAGAAGGAAGGTCCAAGGTGGGGTTGGTGTGGAAGGTGATGCTCCAGCTTGTCGCCGTGGTAATGAGCTTAATTTCAGTTCTCAGCAAGGGTGGCCGTCGTGGCTGATGAAGGTTGCCGGCGACGTGATTGGTGACTGGACTCCTCGCAAGGCTAACTCATTCGAGAAGCTAGAAAAGGTGATAATTTTTTTTTTAAAAAAAGACAACCTTTTTTTAAATATATAAGAATATCTCCGTTCACTGGTTTCTAATCGTTTCTTGTTTTAGATTGGGCAAGGCATGTACGGGGATGTGTACAAGGCTAGAGATCTTCTGACCGGAAAGATAGTGGCTTTAAAGAGAGTATGGTTTGATGACTCAGAGGAGGAGAGTGTTGAATTCATGGCGAGAGAGATCGCTGTTTTAAGCAGATTGGACCATCCCAATGTGCTTAAACTCGAGGGCTTGGCCACTTCAAGAATGTCCTGTTATATCTACTTGGTTTTTCAGTATATGGAACACGATCTCGCTGGCCTCTTAGCTCGCCAAGAAGTCAAGTTCACCGAGCCTCAGGTATGTATATTGCCAACTTTGGAAGTTTAATAATGTTTAGTCTTGAGAGTTTTAGGGTTTGTTTTCTGATACTGACAAATTTAACATTATAATTTAACGTAATATGATGAGGATAAGTTCGGTCAATTTGAGCATTTAAATTCTACATGACCTTCTGTTAGAAGGAAAACACTTTTAAAATCTCTAGTTTTACTTTGGCAGGTGAAATGCTTCATGAAGCAGTTGCTATCCGGGCTTGAGCACTGCCACAATCAAGGTGTTTTGCACCGAGATCTCAAGTCTGCCAATTTACTTATTGACACTGATGGAGTTCTCAAAATTGGTGACTTTGGATTAGCCAGTTTCTATGATCCTGAGCACAAGGTTCCCATGACAAACCGAGTTGTATCACTCTGGTATCGACCCCCTGAACTTCTTCTTGGAGTCACCTGCTACGATGTTGGTGTTGATCTTTGGAGTGTTGGGTGTATTATGGCGGAACTACTAGCTGGATTTCCGATAATAATGGGACATACAGAGGTAGGTACTCTTCTGCTTTGCTTGTTGGGTTTCAAAGATAACTAGACAGGTGCTTTTATGGTGGACACAGTTCAAAGTTATTAACATGATTGAGTATAGTTTGAAAGGCTGCGTATTTCTGAAGGATGATTTTGCTATTGCTATAATCATGTTGCTGTCACTGTTTTCCGCTTATTCTTAGATCTTTTTTCTTTGTTGCTTTAGGTTGAACAATTGCACCTGATATTTAACTTGTGTGGCTTTCCGTCTGAGGAGTATCTGAAGAAATCCAAATTGCCAAATGCAGCAGTGTTTATTCCACAACAGCAATACAAACGCTGTATAACAGAAACATTCAAGAACTTCCCATCTTCTGCTTTGCCTTTGATAGAAACCCTCCTTTCAATAGATCCTGATGAACGAGGCACAGCAACTGAAGCTCTACATTCTGAAGTAAGTGACGATTACTTGCTACCCTATTCTGTATTATCGAGGTTCATGTCTGCAAAAGTTTACAGAACCATTTATTTGTTGTCGGGTTTCTGAGTGCAGTTCTTTGCCACTGAACCTTACGCTTGTGAGCCATCAGATTTGCCTAAGTATCCTCCCAGCAAAGAAATTGATTTCAAATTGAGAGATGAAGAAGCCAGAAGGTTAGCATTATTCTTTATTCTTGCAATTCTGTTTTTGGAGTTGTCTCAATTGTAAATACCAACAACGGATCTTGAAAACTTCTTCCTCAGGCCAGCAGGTCCTGGAGGTAATGCTGTTGGATATGTTCTAGATCCTGAAGTGAACATGGATACACGACTCTGTCTTGGAAGATATTGCAGAAACAATAACTCAGTGTGCGAATTTTCTGAGTTTTGTGCTTCTATGTCCATCTTGCTTCCCTGATGGTTTTCAATTTTCTGCATTAATTGCTTTTGCTCATTCTTCATATAATTGTCTGGTGCATAATAAGGGCATCAGGTTTTTACTGTTTATGATCAGAAAAAAGCAATCCCAATTATCTTCTACAGCTTTTCAAAGTTAATCCATGCACAAGTTGATTAGCTTGAAACAGAAGAACCTGCGAGTTTTCATGAAGGACGAAGAATTACTGACTGCAGCTTTCCCATCTGCTTAGATATGCTATGAATTCTCATTTCTGTATTGTATGAAGTTGCAACAAATGAATGTTAGTGTCTTTTTCTTTGATCTTTGTAATTGGAAATCAATCTCGAACAAATTATAAGAATATTTGATAACTCCGTGATCTGACTGGTTTCAGAGTAAACATATAAACTTCCATTATGATTAATGAGTGACACATAACACTTTGTGCTTTCATATCATTGAGAATGAAACAAGGAACCGTGACTAAGAAAAAACAGAAAAGTCCTCCTAGTGGTTTGGAATCAATGTTTCTAGTATAATCAAGCCACTGTTTTGTCTGAGAGAAGATGGTCTTTGTCTTGGCCAGAGCGAAGTGGATTGTAGCATGACCTGATATTAACGTTCAGCAGACTCTTTACAGCTCCTGTACCCTTGGGCACTTGCATAACCTTCCTGAATTTGCCTCCTTTCTTGCCTTTCTTAACTTTCTTGGTCACCGAGTTCTGCAGTCAGAAGAACAAAGTATGAGGACAAGGCCTTATCTAAGTTCGTACCAAGTATTTCATGTCATAATCATGAAGGGAAAATCGATAAGATATCTATATACCTCATCAGGGATTACTGATTTCACCGTTCTGCTACCGAGTTCCTCATTTTTTCGTGACATTTTTTCTGTGTGATCATCCCTCTCTGGAAAGAGCAGCCATTGATTGTGGTCAGAAACTTAAATAATGTATAGAAAAATTATTGTTATTGCATGAATAAGCTTTGTTTACATGTGATCGGAGTTCTGAAGATAGATACTTTACCTTCACCACTCACATCCACATCCACATCCACATCCACGTCGTCCATCGTACGATCTAATGATTCTACGAAATATACTCTGAAGCTTGGAGATCCTGGACAGTCACGAGCACTTCGCAAGCTAATATGGCGTCCATCTTTTTCCTCATCGCTGTTGTTCCCTGTGCCATCTCCATCTTGATCTGTAATTTCTACTACATCCGCCTCCGCTATTTCTTTCACCACCTTGTCACCTTCCTTGCTGTCTTCAAGTTCAACGCGATTCTCTCTGCATAATTTCTCAGTCTCTCCTTCTGGTTTTAGTGTTATTGCAGGTTTGGTCTCATCCTGAAACTGCCCTTTTCCGGCCACCTTCTGATGCACTGGCAATGTTGATTCGACGAATGTGTCCACCTCAATGTCTTTAATCGCTGGCTCATCGGAGAAGTCCGCCGCAGTTGCCACCTTCCTCAGGTTATTACTCTCTCCAGAGCTTACGCTCTTGCTATCATCTTCAAGAGGGCGATCAGAAGCAGAAGAGGTGTCATCAGAACCGCCGTCTTTGAGAAGTTCTTTTCTCGAAAGGGTTTTGTTGTCCTTTGAAGAGTTTGTGTTCCTCCGTCTCCTGACATCCTCCAACCTACGGCGTAGAAGAGGTTTGACCTTTGCATGTACCATCAGTTCATTACTTGCAGGCTCATGCTTAGATCCTCCACAACCCATGATTTTAAGTCTTACGACAGAAGGAGAGCAAGAGAAGAGAAGCAATGGACAAAGAAAGAACAGAAGCGAAGTGCTGCAATGGAAAATGTTTGAGAGGGCTGAGAATTTGAAAGGAGAAGATCCATGACAGTTACAAGAACCAGAAACAAGTTGGATTAAGATTGTTAACTTCTAACAGATGTTCATGTCCATTTTTAGCAGAGGATATGTTGTTTAGCTAGAACATATATCTTTTAACTAATCAGTTCGGTCACATATCGATATCCAAGTACTTGTAATCTCAAGAACTGAATTCCTTTTGAGTCATTGTTCGTTCTGAACAATCTCTTAACTTCCATGCTTCGTTGAAAGAGTCTAAACTTGTTCACCAAAACAGCATTGAGAACCAGGAATTATGGGATAAAAAAAATTCCAGCATGTAAAATAGATTTAACTACTCATTTTAGTCCCTCGTTCTAATAAAAATGTATGGTCGGAAGAGAAATTGTAGTATACAACCTTAAAAAGATCGATTCTGATTGATCTATATGTAATGCAAACTAATGATAACGACAAAATATAGATAAATACATATAAATAAAAATATAAAATATGTAATGCAATACATAAAATAATACATATAAAACATAGTAAAAGATTAACAATAGAAAATAAAATAAGTAAATAAATAAACAAACTATAACATAAGACAAGTAAAAAAATAAATATAACAAGGCAACATCCATTACAAGAAAGTAATTAAATGAAAAGGTAAGAAATTACTTATTTAGCTTACTTGGGCTAAATAACTAAGAGAAAAGTACCGCATAATCTAAATATTAAGGCTAACTATAACACGGATGAAATTTTTAACCATCTAATTTTTTGGTTCGATTTATTTAATAACTTTTTTTTGTTAAAATTAATTAATTAATTAATTAATCAATTTTTATTAAATAATAAGTTTTTATAAATTAAAATAAATTAATTAAACTTTAAATTTTTCAATAGTTAAAGGATAATCTCTTTCAACCATATTTCAAATTTTTTAATTTTATTAAATTTTTAGCTCATTTTAAGACGGTTCAATACCAATTGAATATTTTAAACTAAAAAAAAAAGTGATACATTTTTGTAATAAATTGATATAAACTTTTTTAGTTGATGGAACTTTACCTTTAAATTCGGTTTTTTGAAACGTATTACCATTTTTTTAGTAGCTATATATTAATGATCATTATTGAAAAAATAGTTTATAAAAATTATTTTACTATTATAATAAATACTAAATTAATTTAATCGTGATATTTTAATTCAAAATAATTAAATTTAAAGTTAGATATCTAAATTTAATCATATCCGAAATTAAATTTGACAAATTATTTTTAAAAATTGATATTTAGATTTTATAAAAGCAAAATCCACATTAAATAAAACCTTGAAATTAAATAAATGTTGAAAACATATTGCAAACCCCAAAAAAGCTATTGCCCACATCAATAGAGGAATGTTTGTTTTCTCAAACATATCCTTTTTCTTCACAGAAAATCTCTCCAATAGGACATGTAAGTAATGTTAGTATTGCTATTTAATCGTAGGTAGTATTATTTTCTTCATAGTCATTCTCGTCACACGATGAGTAAATGTCTGTGATGTTGCTAGAGTTCGAAGACGATGTACATGGAACAGGAACCTCGTTTCTAGCCAAGAAATCATAAAACACAGGCTGGTTCACTGCTACATCGATCTTAAACTTGTTGTCTTTACTTGTCTGAACAACCTTGTAACCTGTTTGTTGTGGTGCTGCATTTCTTCTCTTTGGGAACACTCGACATAGAACCCAGTTTTCCAGTTCACTAAAAGAATCCTGAAGAACATAGAACATGTAATGGTTAGCAGCGAAGACTACCATCTTTCGGATCAGACATTATCAGAAACTTCTTAACATGCCTGCAAAGGGTTCTTTGTACGTTGAGTATGGGAAGAGACCGAAGATCCTACACGAAGAAGACGATATTCATGCATGATCCAATCAGTTCTACAACCGTTTGGAGGCTTTCCACTGTAGAAAACGAGAGTTTTCTTCATCCCCACGACGTCAAGATTCCTGGTTGATGAAACGATTTTTTTGTCGACGCCGGTGGCTTTCCAGTAACCAGAACCGGTGGCTCGGTTGATTCTGTTCCCGTTGGGATATTTGGTTTCGTTGGAGCTGAAAAAATATCTCTCTTGCTCCTCCGAATCACCTAACATTCACCAGACAACCATCAACATTCACTCTAAAATTGCATGAAACAGTAATAACGATCGTTCCTGAAAGAATGGTTTTCATCCTAACCTGGCAAATCCCATGGATCATACTTGCAGACATTGATCTCTGGTATGACAGAAGTTGGCAAAGGCCATGAAAAGACCTTGCATTGAAGGTACTGAAACACCAATTCTTCGTCTGTTGGCTGGAAACGAAAACCAGGAGGCAATCGTATAGTTCCACCTCTGGAAAAGTTGAATTTGTCCATTTAAAAACTCTGAATATTGATCAAAATTGAGAGGTTTGTTGGATGCTAAATGCTTGGTGGAAGAAAAGAGAGGGGTCTTTATAGTGATGCGAGAAGGAATACTTTATCGGGAACGTGAATTGTGGATCGAGGGAACAGATATTGTCCTGACAAATCAATCAACATCTGAACCAATAATTAATCAAAAGAGACTGCACTAAAGATAGCTTTGGCCAAAGCCCTTTTTCTTTTATTCATTTCTCCATGTTCTTTGATGTTTTCTAGAATTAAAAAGTAAAAATTAGCAAGCGACAGGTGTCTAAGAAGACGAGTACGTAACTATTTCTTGATTGTTTGTGAAGTGCTTTAGCTTTTAGTTTCTGTAAAACCCTTTCTCCTAAGTAAGAGAGTTTTTAACACACAGGATTCCACAACTGTGACATTTTGCAGTGATGTATTAACATGAGAACAGCTAGTAACGAGAAGTCATTTATTCTGGTAACTAATATCGAATTAAACAGCTAGTAACGAGAAAGTCATTTATTCTGGTAACTAATATCGAATTAAAAAATGTTTTTTTAAATTTTTATTTTTAAAATAATTTAAATTAAGTGTTTAAGTTTTAAAAATAGATAATTCAATTTAAAAGTATTATCATTAACATTTTATTGAAGTTGCTAATAGAGCAACATAAACACCAACTTTTAGATGGATTATGTAAAAAACAACTCATTTGGGAGACCGAGGGAAGAACATTAATTATAAGTAGTCTTTCTTTTATATTTTACAAAGAGATAATTTTAATGATTTGAATATGTAATTTTTTTATTATAAAAGAGTAACCTTATCAGTTACTTCAAAGCTCACTCTAGGATTGTATGACTTTGTTCTCTTTAATGTAGATTTTGATCATTATATTATATATTTGAAATATATTTATTTGTTTGATAAAAAATCAGAATATTATTGAAAAAAATCGTTTGAAATGATTTATTGGTTTTTTATTATCCCTTTGTAATTTATTATCCCTTTCCAGATATACATTTTTCATATTTATTGCTAATATACATATGTATATATAATGGATATTTTATTAAGATTAAAAAATATTTAATCTTTAAAAGGGTTTTTATAATTAATCTAATTTGAATTATAAAAATTTGATTCTAATGAAAACTTCAATAAATTTATATAAAACAATTAGATTTTTTTTACTTTTCTTTTTAAAAAATAAAGAACTTGTTCTTTAATAATTTTGCAGATTAAAAACGAATATACTAATTTGTACTTTTTCAAGTATTCGTCGTAACTAAAAATTTGGAAAGTAAAGGTCTGGCGTTTAATTACCTCATATTATTTATGTTTAGTATTATATGAATTGCATAAAATTCATACAAAATTAGAGTTTATTTACGAATAATTTGAAATTTTTACGAGGTTAACTAATCTATAAAAGCAAGTGACTTTAGCCGAGTGATAAGTTCCTCAACTGAAGCTGATGCCCTGAATTCAACTTTCTCTTCTTCTTCTTTTTTTTATACTTTATGATAAATTTAGATATTTTTTCCAACTTTCCAAGCTTGAATCCACCTTTTCTCCTATTGAAGAGGGACTGACACCATCCGATAATAACAACAATAACATTCCATTAAAATGTAGGCCGGTTAGGTTCAGTATTATGCAACATTACCTTTACTATATAGAGAGACTATTTCTGATAGATAAACTTAGCTCTCTCTATTATGATCAAAATAAGCATAATTCAGTGATTTAAGCACGACCGTGAGACTTTGTAATGAAATGGAGCTAAAGATGAGCTAGGAATGTCGAAGGGACCAATAACAAGATGAAGTGCTAAGGAGTTTAAAGAAACATTTTAATCCTACATGGGCCGAATTGTAGATAACATAGAATCTCAAAAGACAATTAGGGTCAATGACATCATAATTAATCAAGTTGGGTAGAATGTGCAAGAAGTTGTTTATTCTTGTTTAATTAATTATTTTATGTTAGAAATATAACTTTTGACAGTCCACTACTTATGTCTTGGGCTTGTTTAATTCTTTTAGGTTTAATGAGCTACATTTTAACATTTCAAAAAGAGAGAGCTATATTTTAGAAATATTAATTTGAGCTTTAATTATTTTAGTGAAAGGCTCATATTTAAAGGTCCTTTATAGAGTTAGGGTTTCTTTTTTTTCAAGGGTATAAATACATCATAATAAAAATTGTTTAAGGTTAGATTGGATGAATAAAACGAATTCTATAGAGGGGATTTCTTGTCTTAGTTCTTCTATTACATCAAGAATATAATTCTTATCAAAATAATCACTTGTGGCGAATTTATATTTTTGTTTTTAAGTCAAACTTATCATATACATTTTCTTATATATAATTGATTGACGATTCATTAAAGTTTGGGAATTTCTTTTTGTTCATATTCTACTCAAAGTGTATGTTTAAGAAATTTCAGGTTCTTTAGCCGTGAGCTTTCACATTATTTAGTATACCAAGTAGAACAATAATTTGAAGAAACTTGTCTAGATGATTTGGTGCCTTTGACCCTACATGACACTGTTGAATTAGAATATAAATTATTTATTTTTTTGATTATAATTATACCAAAGCACCTTCGAGCAGTATTATGGTCATATTACGATTTCCCAAGTATATTCTTGAGTGGATGGAAATCTTAATTATATTTTATCTTTCAAAAAATAATTTGAAGAAACTAGCAGGAAAGTGATGTCCAGTTCCATTATCAGGATTTTAGAATTAGCTACTAACTAGACTCGAATAGGTTGTTCAAAGAGTTTGCAACCAAACGAAGTCAAACTGATGTGTACTCCAAACCAACACTAATACCTTAATTACATCAAAGTCAGTAATAGAAACAAAAGTTGCACTGTACAGTATTCTGCCGGTTCTGCTGTCTGTTACATGACCATGAATTTGAAGAATCTCCAGGAAGTTTTAGGAATCAGGTTTCGTTTGGAATTTACGCAACAAGGCCAATGGAATAAGTTAATTTGTAAGTACGTATGCATCTATCTGTCAAAAAAAAAAAAAAACCAGCACTAGAGACACATTTTCATTTCCCAGAGGCTTCAAAACTTTGTCAAGAGACTGTGAATGTAAAATAGCTGTGAGAAGAAACGGCAGAAAGTAGGATACAGGTTTCCTCTAACGGCACAGGTTCCAGAAATTATGGATTCACACACATAAACCAACATGATCATAACTCTATTCTAGCATATCATAAAACTTTACATTAAGGCGTTAGAGAAACAACTTATCAGCTATTTTTTAGTTTATTGATTAAAAGTTAAATTTTTAACTATCTTAAAAAGTTATTGATATATTTAATAAATAACTTATTGGTTAACTTATTTAATTCCGATAAGTTAATTCTAAAAGTTTCATAGAAGGAACTTTTTGGACGATTAGCCAAAAATTAATAGGTAAAAAACTAATTATACCCTCTTTTAATAATTTTTAAATTATGATATATATCATATTTGTGTTATACTATAATTATAAATATTTTTAATTTATTAAATAATAAAATTCATACATATTATATAAAAATATTAATATAATATAGCTCACAGCATCATTCATATTAATAGATAATTTAACATTAGATTATTATTATTATTATTATTATTAAAGTTATAAACTTAAATTTGTAAAATTAAATATCTAAAATCTAAATTCTTAAAAGAATATTCAACGAAATACTAAGAAATAAAATATTCATGCTCTTATATATTTTTTAAATCATGCCCTCATAATTCATTTTACACATCAACAGCCAATATTAAACAACTAATTTTACCAAATATCTTTAATAAATAGTTGATGTTATTCGCTGTCAAATCAGCTGATATAATCAACTAACAACTAATATAATCTATTGTTTGCCAAACATGCCTATAAACTTATACGTTATTTAAAATTCTTGAAATATTTCTTCTGCTTTTCAGATTTAAAAGAAAAACTATTTTTCTTAAACTTCGGTTAAAGAATAAAAACGACAAGTTTTGTATGAATATTAAACATGAAGTAATCAAATATTACTAATATAATAACCCAATTCAACTCTTAAACCAGACTACGAGCAAGTTTAACTTAAATTAACTTAACAATTTAAAATAATTAAAATAAATTATTAATTTTAATTTAATTTAATTAATTTGATTCGAAATAACATTTAATTAATAAGCGGTAACTAGAGATTAAATCCAAACCTGGTACCTGTTTAGGTCTTGGAAGCATATGCTGTACCACAAACATGACAAGAATTTTGTGACATGACTAAAATAAGTATTTGGAGAAACTCAGATATGAATTGTTTAATTGCAATAAATGAATTATCTAATTTTAAAAATTCGTCCCGTGGCTCTCTATAAATAAGTTTAAGTAATTAGCAATGATTTTAACTTTTCAGTTCAATTTACTTAAATAATTCTTGTTGTTAAAAATTAACTAATTTCTTAATTAATCGATCAATCTTCGTAAATTAATAAACTTTTATAGACCAAAATAAATAAATAAAATTTTATTTAATAATGTTTTAAATAAACTTCAAATTCTTCATAAAATAAGGATAATCTTTCTCAATCATATTTTAAATACTTTAATTTTGTTTAATTTTTAGTCAATTTTATAACGGTCTAATGCCAGTTAAATTTTTTAAATCTTAAACCTCTTATTTTAACGGTCTAACTTTCGGTTCAGTTTTAAAAATATCGGTTATCAGTAATTCTCAAAATGTAAGAGTTTACTCGTTCAATACGTATTCAAAAAATTATATATATATATATATATATATATATATATATTATGAAAAAAATAAAAAAGCAAAGTTTCATTGATACAGAAATCCTTCTTTCCAGAGTGGCTAAACTTAAAACTATTAACAATAATGCCCAAATGCTGTGGTCACAGCTCATATATTATACGTTCAGGTCGATCTTTTTAGAAACCATGATCCTTTCTTAACATGAATCTTTCAAAGTCTCTTTAATAACTTCCATGGTTTTATATACCGTGCTAGATTTGGAGAAAAAAGAAGATCTCACTTTGGAAATATAAAGCAAAGCTCCTTCAGAAGAAAAAAAAAAGTCAAAGAAGATGCATTGCTGCTTTCCTTCATTGCGAAGATGTTGCTTTCCTCTTTACATGCAATATGGTGATGAAGACCTCCTCGGCCTCTTCCTCGATACAAAAACAAAGTGAAGTGTTTGTGCATGGCGTCATTTGCTTGAGACAAGAAGCAACAAAAGTCACTAACTTTCCTCATCTTTTCAAGTGTTATATTTATATATACTTGCACATGTGGTACGATACATGGGTGGATGTCTCTTTATAGGATAACTTGCAATAGTGGATTCTTTCTTTTAATAGCAATTTATTTTTTTTTTGGGGGTGAATGGATAGTGGGAAGACACTTTAAGAACACGAGCAAATTCTATAAGGAAAAAGAGTTTAACATAACAATAAAAAAGTATTAAGTATTAAAATAAAAATGTCATCCCTCTCAAAATGACTAACAAAAGTCAAGAGAAATAGTTCAATTATCTTGTTTGCTCTTATTAATATAAACAAAATAAAGAAAAAGGGCTGCTTTCCTTATCACCAAAGAAAACAAAAAAAGCAAACAACTAACATGTTATTTGGGACATTATATACTCAGTCAGAAATCTTAAGGTTTAATAGTTAATAGTAATATTTTAAAACCTGGACTCAAAATTATATCGATAAAATAAGAGGTTTAAGGTTTAAATATTTAATTGATATTAGACCATGATAAAAATTGGTATATAGTAAAAATTGAATAAAATTGTAGAATTTAGAATATGATTATAGAAGGGGACTATTATACCTTTCAAAAAGTTGAAATTTAATTGAAGAAAAAATATCTTAAATAAAAATCAATTTGTTTATTTTTATTTATTAAAATCAGTGAGTTTATAAAAATTGACTGATTAATTAATAAAAATTAATTTTAATGATATATTAAGATAAATTGAATTAAAAAATTAATCAAGTTAAACTTTTTATAGTTAAATCTATCGAAACAATTTATTTTTTAATTATTAGTCAATAGAATAATCATCTTCACTAATATAAGAAAATAGAGTTTAGTGACGGAAATTATCGACATAATATCTACACATTCCGTTGGAAAACTTAATTAGCGATGGAATTTACCGACGGACCAAGGCATCGGAGATACGACCATCGGTAATAATTTGTGACGAACCACAGAATGTCCATCGTAAATTTACTGACAGAAATTTTGTGTAACCATCAATGAATATACTGACAGAAATTTTGTGTAACCACCTACTAGATGTTGTTGTACTGGATATGGAGGATTGCGAATAACATGTCTTCGCAAATGAACTTAAGCCAAATATCCTTCTACGACGGTCCTCACCACCCACTGCATGAAGATAGGTTTGAGTCTCATCAACATCTTCAGACTGCTAAGACTGTCGTTGAATGCTTTCTTGTATTTGGTCCTATTATAAGGCAATGTTTATGTTAGTAAGTGATAATTATTAAGCATTAATATTAAAGCATAAATTTCATATACATTTAATTCTCTACATCGGGTGTTGACGAAGGTCACACCCAATTCTGCTTTGAGAGATGATTTTTCTTCATAATCTGGATTAGTTCACGACAAAGGTCACACCGTCATACTTCTTAGTATGAGTGTGCAAAAAGAGTTGACAAGGTGTAGGCTTCATGCCCATAGACTTTTCCTGCATCAGAATAAAAATGTTATAAGTGAACTACAATTTATAACATTATCATTCTTCATAATATACATATTTTCATTCAAAAATTCACACATCAAATTAAATTGAAATACACCAAAATAAAAAATTAGAATATAATTGTAAAGTGTAGATACTTACAAGTCTCTCTGCATGCTCGTGGTGAGTAATAGATCCTCCAGTATGGACGGGAATACTCTCTCCCCCCAATCCTCCATGTCTATTAGTAGAATTACGCTTTGAAATGGACATTGCCTCGGGTGATATCCAATGTTATTGTCAACGACTCCATATTTGTTCAGAAATATAAGGTGGTCGTACACCACTCTTGTGTATCGCACCAACAAAGTCTCGATAACATGTACATGCTCGTCTCTCCCATACTTTATAAATGACCGTGTCAAATTCAAAATCCCAAAAAAATTCTTTCTGAAATAAAAGGAAAAACATGCACTAAATATTTATAATATAGTAATATTTATCTAATAAATGTATAAAAATAAATTTAAAAACAAAAAATATTTTTTTAACCTTAAACTCCTGATAGTAAAATTGCTTTGTCGCCTAAGAGATATTCTTCTATATATAACCCTCAACATCAATTTTGTCCTTGAATTTGGATGTCATATTTCTTGAGCATGGTTCAAACCAAATCAACCTAATATTTTAAAAAATATTTTTATACTATTTTTTAAATTTAAACCTGTAACTTAATTATAAACATATGGTGGTTCATGTATTTTCATTTACAGATTGTTGACAATTATGATATAAGTTCTTCCATCAGCTCCCTCAGCTCCAGGTTAGAGGACGCCTCCTTCATTCTCATCGTTTATCCCTGATATGTTTGTCAGTATAGGGGTGGTGGATGGTGTAATAGCAGGTATGGAAGGTGATACCTCATCTGCAAGTATAGTAGTAGCTAGAGGTATAGCATCTTATTCACTTGCAGCTGCAGAATGTGATGCTTCACCTGGAGAGTAACTAGCTCCAAATCATGGTCTAAACCTTGGTCGCATGATATCATGTTTTCTCTTTGGTGGCATATTTCAACCTGAAATTCATATTCCATCATTTGAATTAATATTTTCCATTTTCATCATTACCATTATCCTCGTTTTGATTACATGCTTCTTGATTGAAATTAAGAACCAAGATCATCCATCTTGGTGTGTTTATGCTACTCTTACGATAACTCTATCAAAATTAATCAACAAAGAAACATCAATTCTCTTAAGGAAACTAAGAAAAAGAATTACGCCAGACCTCGTGTGTCCATGCAAAAGCTGGTGGTTAAGAATAAATTCCAACATTGGTGACTGTAAGCCTACTAAACATATATAAGCATGTGGTAGTATGGAGGTTTTGGATGAGATAGCTGAAAAGTTGGTCACTTATCATATCAGCATTCCTCCATTATCATCTGGCTGGGAAATTAAAAAAAATTTCTAGTGACATTTCAACAATTTCGATCCAATGCAAGGAGACCAATATATGCAAGCTTATGGATAACTAATTCATTTCCTCTATATGATCCAAAATCTCAATCTCTAGATTTACCTTAGAGATTTAATATCTCTATTATATGTGTACCACCAATTATGAGCCTTTAGGTAATAAGTAGAATCATAATTTTCCAGCCTGAGGACTAGTGGAAGAACAATTTGATAGTCCGAAAGCATCTTCTTGGTCGTATATATAATTCAATCATTTGACTAAGCCAATTAGAAATGATAAGATGTACAAGTCAAAACTAAGTACAGGTATGAAATAGTTGTACATTTTCATTCTATGAGTACAGCTATAGGAATAGGTTCCTTATAAAAACATGTACATGTAGAATGGATGGCTACAAGTCTGTCTGTTAGAATAATCACTTGTAGTGCTGCTTCTATGTCTCTTAATATTTTAATCTCCTACTTTATTAACAAAATCCTTGAAATAATAGCGACATAACCTTACTATAGCCCTACGCAAATTGGAAGCTAGTAAATCTCACGGTCCAATCACTGTGGATTAGTATTCAAGCACGTAAATGTGTGATGTCTCGGATGGTGGAGAAAACGTGTATAGATAACATTTGTCTGGTATCAAAAACATATTATTAAGGTATAGTAATCTTGTCCCTAAGGTCTAATTTGTCCTTGTCAACCTGTCTTTGGTGTTCTTCACTTGTGTGTATATATATATATGTGCAACCTGGCTAATACCTGTCCATTACACCAATCAATAATCTCTCTTCAATCCCTCAATTTCACTTGCTCATACTCAAATCTCTTTCAAGAACTAAGGCATATCATATTATGCTATAATCTAAGCATAATGCATTACAAAAATATCAATGTAAGTTATATCATATTTCAAGTGAAAGAATTGAAATTATGAAATTCATACTAAAAAAGAACAGAAAATAAAGAACTGAAATTATTTTTTCAAAGACCAGACATTTCATCAAACACCTTACATGCATTAGAAATTCATCTCAACATCACAATCAAAATCACGTCTTTTCCCTTCTATCACTAACATTTATATCTTAAAGTTATTTTCCAATAACAAAATACACAAATAAACAAAAGTAATCGAATACCCAAATTAACTTTCATCCAATATACAAAAAAACACATAACAGTGGTTACAAAAATACCTCCACTGAATGACACGATGACTATGGCCAGAGAAGACAACGCTGATGAGCAGAAGAGGAGATAATGTTGGAGTGAAGAAAATCGCACGAGAGGAGACACAGCAGGAAGAAGAAGATGTAGGTTGGAGGGGGGAGGAGGAGAGCTTTCGGGTGAGTTTAATGTAAAAGAAAACGACGTCGTTTGGTGTTGGAAGAGGAGAGCTTTCGGGTGAGTTTAATGTAAAAGAAAATGACGTCGTTTAGTGTTAAACCAAACGACATCATTAAAGTAAACACCAAACGACATCATTTTCTTTTACTTTAAAACACTAAAGCTGAAGCAGACAACGACGTTTATCTTGAAAATTTACCGACGGACAAATTTCCATCGGTAAACTCAAAACTTTTTCATTCCGTCAACATTTTCCACCTTGTTTACCGATAGACATTTTATACCGTTGTTAAATTCCATCGCAAAATTTGTCGGGATGATTTCCCTCCATATTTAGCGACGACTATTACTATCGCCATTAAACAAAAATTTTCCCTTCAATATTACCGACGATAATTGATTTTCTGTCGGTAATTTGCAACGGTTTCTTTTTCGTCGGTAATTTTCCATCGCTAATTCCTACTTTTCTTGTAGTGACTGTAAGTTGAAAGGACTATCTCATTCTTTAATTTATCGATAAAATGTATTGTGTGGTACATAAAAGTTGATGCTTAATGCAATTAAAACTGTTTGTTTAAGTGAAGAAAGAGTTTAGGGGGGCGGTTGGTTCGCATGAGAGAATGATAATAGGAATGAGAATAAATATAGTGAGGAATAAGAATTAATATTATTGTTATAATTATGATGGTTGATTAGGAGAAAGGAATGATTACTATTAGTGGTTGGTTTGAAAAAATATTAAGAA
>JANZLC010000007.1:23488531-23502233 GCA_026413385.1 Erythroxylum gracilipes | reverse complement strand
CAAATTTTAAACAAACACAAAAGCTTTGTATGCCTTTCTTAAGATTCAAGAAGGATGAGGCAATTACCATCGGGGTTTAGGCATTGGATCTCAAGCTACCATTTGGGGAGATGGAAGTCCTTCAGGAGAACATTGATGTGATTCAGAGACAGATTGGCCTTGAAGAAATGGAAATACTGTCTGCTCTGGACCCCGAGGCAAGAGTTAAGGCAGGCCCTCAAGCGTCTGTGTTGGATAATAATCCTCCTTCTCCTGGAAACCCAACTGCCATTTTCCTTGACATGGTAAGCGAGCTCATATGAGCTATAATATTTTGTTTGGTTCTTCCTCTTTTCCCTGCAGTAGTTAGCAGTTGAAGTTGAAGCTTCATAGAGGATATGAGAACAACTTCAGGAGGTTGCAACTGTAAATTCTATGAGAAACAAAACAAACGTTTTATTTTTAGAATTTCTTTAATTTTCCCTTTTGGTGAAAATATGTTTTTGTGAAACTTTCTGGAATTAACTAGTGACTGCTTTCAGAACAGAGGAAGAACTGTTATTAATTTTTAGAGGATGACAAGAAGTAATATATTTACATAGGTAAAAGAAGGTGAAAGCAAGACCTGTGTTTCAATTTTGAAACTAATTGATGTTATGGAAAATGTTTGGTAGAAAGTACATTTCTCGCTTTTCTGCTTATCAAATCCATCGTCTACTTGAGAAATTGATTTCAGTTTACTGGTGGGTTTGGAATAGAGCTTATAGAATTTGAATGTTTTTGGGTGTTTAGTTCTGATTTGTCATTGGTAGGGAATGCACTTTACACTGATATATAAGAATCTTACGCTGCCTATGAATTGGTGGTGGCAATGATGATATCGTGTGAAAGAATGAAGACCTTTTTGTTCTTCTGTGCATGATGAAAGATTTGGATTCAAACCAATTGTGGAATTAACGGAAATAAATATCTGTTGCAATTTAATGATGGTGATGAGTTTTGTGGGATTTTGTTATTTCTTGTTTCTGAATGACTTGGTTGGTATGCAGCAAGAGAAAATAAAAAGCCATGAATGAGATGGTGACGAAGTTGACAATTGCTTGTTGTGACAAATGTGTTGACAAATGCATTACTGGTACACCTGGAAGTGAGTTCGTCTCCAGGAGGGACTCCTCATGCCTTTCCCACTGCGAGCAGAGGTTTATGGATCTGAGCCATATGATCATGAAACGATTCCAGTCTATGCAATGATGTTCAAGCAGTAATGGGCTGGCAGATTTGGTTAAGTGAGTGCAACCTTGGCCTTCTATTCCAATTGAATTCGTATCACTTTATATCTGTTTTGTTACATTAATTTATTTCCATATTCAAGATACTATGGAATTGATCCTCGGTTTATTTGAGGCCTCAGAAATGATAAGATTGATTTTGGATTCAAGGGTTTTCTTTCATCTCCCTTCTTAACTTCCAGTGGTATGTGTTGTTCCACGTGCTGGCATATTCTTATTCTTTTTGGCCTTTGAGAAAACATGAATGTCTTTGTCGAAAGTAGAAACTAGGAATGGAAGGACATAGCTAGTTGAACTCTTCATTTAGCTATTTGACTTTAGAATACCATTTCTTCGCACCGAACTGTTAATGATATTCGTGATGGGTTTTTCTTTGTGATGTCATGCTTTTGGCCTTTGATTACTATCCATTTTAGTTGCAATCTAATTAAAAAATTCAACTGATTTGCCCCTTCAATCATACTTTTTTATTTTTCGGTTTGATTTATTTTAATAAATTTTGTTATTCAAAATTATTAATTGTTCTATTTTATTAAATTAATAAGTTCTTATAAATCAATTAATTATTATTTAATAACATTTTTGATAATCTTTTTCAATCATATTTTAAATTATTTAATTAACCGATTTTATTACGATTTTACATCGATTAAATCTTTTAAATTTTAAAATTTCTTGTTTACACCAAAAATTATATAGAAGACACGATTGACAGATTTGTTAATACACATTTATTAAAATAATAAATTACAAATCTATTAAAATAAAATTTATACTTAATTAATGAAAATTAAAATTTAAACAATTAATTGTATTTTACTATAAATTATACTTAATTCGTATTTGTTTTAAAGTTATTAATTCTTCAAATAATTTATTTAAAATATATATTTTTAAATTATTATATTTGTCTAATAGATTATTAAATATATATTCGAAGAGTAATAACTATGAATTCAATTATTATAAAAATAAAATAAGTATTTTGTTTTAAAATGGTCTGTCTCAACAATTATATGCAATTGGACATTATATTTTCATAATTTTTTAAAATCTAGAATTTTATTATTACTTTAAAATTATTAGCAATATTTCATTTTTCGGAGTGAATAAGTGTTAGAATTAATTTCTAAGATTTAAAATTAAAAAATAATTTATATGCTAACATGTGAAACCTTAATTCTTATTAATTAAATTTAGAGTGTTGGCAAAATTCAGAACATTATTATGCACCTGAGTTCCTTTAACTTTTTCAGTCATCCCTCTCAAAAGGACTAATAAAGGCTAAAGGGTCAAGAGAAATAGTTTAATTCTCTTGTTTGCTCTTATTAATATAAACAAAACAAAAAAGGCTGTCTTTCTTATCAATTTAAATTTTAATTAAGAAAAATTTTAAATAAAAATTATTCGATTTATTTTAGTTTATAAAGCCTGATTTATTTACAAAAATTAACCAATTAATTAATAAATTAATCAAAATTTTAAAAATATTATTAAAATAAAACGAATCGATCGGTTCAAATTTTTCACTATTAAATTAAACGAACTTGCTCAATTTTAAAAGCATTGATTTTTTCTATTTTGTTTGGACTGAATTTGAAGCAGAAGTTCTAAGCTCAGTCAATTAAAAATAGCTTATGCCCATATAAAGTCAAAAATCTTGTTTTGTTATATTTTTCAGTTAATAGCAATATTTTAAAAATTAGATTAAAAATTAAATCGATAAAACAAGAAGTTTAAGGTTTAAATATTCAATTGATATTAGACCACCATAAAATCAATAAATAGTAAAAATTGAATATAATTGAAAATTTTAGAATGTAATTGAAAATAAGATTATTCTTATTGAAAAATTTAAAGTTTAATTAAAATATATTAAATAAAAACAAACTAAGTTTTATTTAATATATTTTAATTAAATCGAGGTTTAAAAGGTTTAATTGGTATTAGACAGTTATAAAATCGGCTAAAAATTAAATAAATTTAATAATTTTAAATATGATTGAAAAAGATTATTTTTATAAGTCAAAGAATTTAAAATTTAATTGTAAAAATATATTGTCTTTTATTTTATATGAAATATACATTGTCCTTTAATAACAACAAATAAATAAATAAATTGATGCATGCATATATTATGAAAATTGAAACTATTAATTGAATAGATAAATTAATTTTAATAATCTAATTAAAATGAAAATAATAGGTTTTTGAATTAATTAGATTGATCAATTTTAGTTTATTATTTTTATTATTTTAATATTTTAAAATTTATAATGTATCTTTCTAAATTTAAAAAACTTATTATATAATTTTATAATTTAATAGATAAATTAATTTTAATCATCTAATTAAGAATGAAAATAATAAGTTTATGAATTAATTAGCCTGATCGATTTTTGTTTATTATTTTTATTTTTTAATATTTTAAAATTTCTAATATACTTTCTAAATTTACAATAATTATTATAGAATTTTTCTATTTCATATTGTGTTATTTTACCTTTTATTTTAATTATTGTTGAATCAGTATCATTTACATAATTTAAATTTTAATGTTTTTCTTCTTATGTAAACTATCAATGGATTATGAGCTTTTGTTTAAGCCCATTAAACTTAGCCAGAGGATTTCAACAAGTCCAGTAGTTCGGTGTCGTTTTTGCTCGAGTGGCTATACAGAACGACGCCTTTCGTCTAGGGTTTATTATTGAGAGCATTGAGGGAGTGAATTAGGGTTTTAGCGACCGAAGAAACCAAAAACCCAACTAGCAATGGATCCTTCGTCACTTAACTCCACTGAATTGCAGAGTTTCCTCAACGTGAGTACAGTTGCTTGTGTAATGTTGCCCCAATATGAATTCTCTCTCTTTTTCGTATCTTTTTCTCGCTTTTCTGCTTATCAAATCCATGATCTACATGATTTGAGACATTGATTTTTGTCGGTGGGTTGCAATTCTTAGATCCCATAAAGTTGAATAATTGGTGTAGAGCTTATAAAATTTGAATCCTTTTGGGTATTTAGTTCGGGTTTGTTGTTGGTATGGAAGGCACTTTACATTGATATGTAAGAATCTTACGCTGCCTATGAATTGGTGGTGGCAATGATAGTATCATGTGAAAGAATGAAGACCTTTTTGTTCTTTTGGGTATGCTGAAAGATTTGGATTCAAATCAAATGTGGAATTAACGGAAATAAATATCTTTTGCATTTGTGGGATTTTGTTGTTTCTTGTTTCTGAATGACTTGGTTGGTATGCAGCAAGAGAAAGAAAAAGCCATGGTTAATGAGATGGTGGCGAAGCTAACAAGTGCTTGTTGGGACAAATGCATTACTGGTACACCTGGGAGTAAGTTTAGTTCCAGTGAATCCTCATGCCTTTCCCACTGCGCACAGAGGTATATGGAAATGAGCCTTATGATTATGAAACGATTCCAGTCTATGTAATGATGTTCAAACAATCATGGCTGGCAGATTTGGTTAAGTTAGTGCAACTTGGCCTTCAATTCCAATTGAATTTGTATCACTTGATATCTTTTTTGTTACATTAATTAACTTCCATATTCAAGATACTATGGAATTGATCCTCGGTTTATTTGAGGCCTCAGAAATGATATCATTGATTTTGGATTCAAATGTTTTCTTCCATCTCCCTTCTTAACTTCTAGTAGTATATGTTGTTCCACATGCTAGCATATTCTTATTCTTTTTGGCCTTTGAGAAAACATGAATGTCTTTGTTGAAAGTAGAAACTAGGAGTGGATGGACATAGCTAGTTGAACTGCTCATTTAGCTATTTGACCGATTCCCTATAGAATACCATTTCTTCATATCAAAATGTTGGTGATATTTGTGATGGATTTTTCTTTTTCACTTTAGTTTAGATATTCTTCATTGAACAATAGTCAAGAGCTTGATAGCTGTCAAGCTTTTTGCCGTTGATTACTACCCATTTTACTTGTAATAGAGACACAGAAGAGTATTTAGAATACAGGATTGGCAGGCTTGCGATATACTTTAGCTTGATCACATAATATCTGTAGTTCCTCAAGTTTCATGTGGAACTATAAGATGTTCTCCAAGTTACTGACACAGTTGAAGGACTTGTTGCCGTTTTTGAATGATGCTGAGTGGTGCATCTTGCAAGTCTCTGATGATGAGACTAAAGAAGCGGAAGAGTACTAAGTTGACACTTGAAAGATTATAAATTCGGGAGAAATCAGAAAATAAGCAATTAGTGGGTCAGAGCAACTCTGCATTGCTCTAAGTTTCCAATTCTCCCTTGTGATTGATCTTAATGTTTGATAATTAATAACACTACTGATAATGAGAGACAAGAACTGCACATTGATTTTTGTATTGAATTTAATTGTAGTTCAAGAAAGAATCAAGAAACAGAACAGAAACTGACTGTTCATCATTTCAGTAAGCTTCACATTGTCAAAAAATGATAAATTTTAGGTGGTCACATATTGCCATACCAGGTGGCCTGAGATTTTGTAAGCTTGTATGGTCTTTACACAACACAAGCACTTAAAAACTCGTGGTGGTGGTGATGGAAAAATACATATTTCGTGAATTACAGGAACCTAAAAGCTGAGACAAGGGTTGGCATGATACCATACAGAATAACAATGGGAAGTATTTAGATATAGGGGATTTTAATCAAAATGAAGAAAATAGAAAGATGAGATAACATTGCCGGGGAAAATAAATACACAGTAAGCATAACCTGCACATGTACTCTTTCTTTTTTTTTTCTTCCATTTTTTCAATTTTTTTCTTTATACCTTAAGTTCTTCATATGGCTTAAACAACAAATTTTCTTCCTTCCTCCGATGTCATCTCCTTGTGTTTTCTTGTGAACGTTGGCTTTTGGACTTCCAGTTACCATTAGAGAGCTGGTTTGCTTCAATTACAGCTATTAAAGCAGGATCATCAGATGACATTTCCCAGTTTCCACTTATCCTTCCCAAGCTAGGGCGCCTGGACCGTACGACAAGCTGCCCTTCCATACCTTGTGGAAGAAGGATCCGACTTAATTCTGGGGAGACATCATTGAGTCGGCCATCTTCATCCAAATTGTAGTCACTTCGGACTGAACGATTCTCCAGTTCTTCAACAGACTCGTCCCATTCTGGCTTTGGTCCCATCTCTAAGTCACCCGCTGACTTCTCTCTTTTTGAGTTAACAAAACTGTCATCATCCACCCTAGCTGGAATTTGAGGTCTCGTTGGAACTATGGCCCTGAAATTGTTCTTAGATGAGGGAATACTTGTGAAAAATACATCCTTGAAGTTCTTGAGACATCCCCCATCAAATGGATTAGGTAGTCCATCGAATCGGTATCTAAAGTTTTCATAGGTAGACTGTCAAAACACACACAAAAAAAAAAAAACAAGTTCAGATAAATATACAATATTGGAACGAAGGAAATTAACTTCAACATCAACTTATAACGATAGCTTACTTTAAGGACAACAAGATTATAAATGCTGGGAACGAAATTATAGGTGTCAATCACCAATGACTCTTCCCTACCTGGTTTTTACTGATAAGATACAAATGGAACACACTAAGTCCACCAACAAACCACACTGAAACAAAGGTGTAAATTAGTAATGCAATGGAAGCAGGAGTCTTAAGCATTGCTTTCCAAATTGACTTGTTCTCCCCATTCATGATTCTGGTGATATATACCCAGCAAAATGCATGAACATATACACAGATTATAGTTGTGGAGAAGACGAACATGAAGAAGAATCGGTAATTGCGCTGCACCCAAAATCAGAAGACTTCTACAATTAGATAGATTATACAATAACATATAGATGCAATAAAATAACAATATGGAAGCTGATCGTCATGTTCACGCATTTCAGAGTACAGTACTTCAATCGTCCTTTATTGGGCAAGAGTTTACCTCCAAAAGAAACTTGGTTAAATTGTACACCCAAAAGTTTCAGGTTTCCTTAAGGCATGCAGAATCATGGAAATGCCTACGAAAATGCAGAGAATGAAACTATTGTCGTTCATTACCAGTCCTATGCATTGACCGACCCAAGGACAGTGATGATCAAATTTTTCCACACAGTTATTGCATATTGAACAGTGAGAACAACGAGGAGGCCGGTAAAGCAGGCAGGTGTCACAATACTTGGTCTTCACAACGATCCCGTTGATAAGGACATCTTTTGTACGTGGCAAACGGAAAGGTGGGGTTTGGCCACGCATAAGCTCAGACTGTCCTCCATAAGCTTTCAGCTCTGGAGGATGAGAATTGCGAGGTACAATACCAGGATCTCTTGCTGAGGTTAGCAGAAGAAAGATCAAATCCTGAAAAGAGAATACATTCATTAGTTACAGATCAAAGTAGAAACTAAGGTTTTCCTGTCATTAACGTAGTAATTAGGACTCTTTCCTTAAATGGAGGTGAAAAAATTTAGAGAATATAATCCAGGAGCAAATTATCATTCTATCAATAATTCATCGAGGAAAGAGATCACAGAAAATAAATGAAACAAAAAGATTCAAGAAAGAAGAATAACTTACTATGATTGTCAGGGCAACAACAACAACTACTATAGATATCCCCAGGTGATGAGGAAAATCATCCATAAGCTTTCTTGCTACAAAGACACAGAAGATGACAACAGGAGCTATTATAAGAAATAATGTTAATAACAAGGATCTTGCATCTGGTCCAAATATCAACCTCCCGTTAAGCAAGAATACCTGCAAACAAATGATATCAGGCAATAATCAGATAAGAGTAAATAGAGCAATTCTTGAATTACTAATTAACGAAATCAAATATTATGATATGCTATTGGGAAGATAAATTTCCCTTAATACTGTAATACGTCTCATTATGAAATTTCCTTTGACGTGGCAATAGTGATCGGCCGAATCAGCGGATATTTGACCAATGAAGAGTAAATTCTGTACCATGATGTTGTATCTAAGCATGGTTATCACCACATGGTAACAGAAATTACTGCATTTTTTGATAAAATGGAAGCTTCACCTAAAATACTTCACCTTAGCAGAGCTAAAGTATTAGCATCCTAAATTTTCAGATTCGTACAACCAGAAGGTAAAGCCTTGGTCTTTATAGAACTTGTCAAGAAGATTAACAGGATGACTGATGCTGATCATATAGCTGCATATCAGAAATGCAAAAGCGGAAAGAGATCGGGGAAAAGGGAGGATAATGGTGCGAGTAACAGCAAAATAGATTTCAGCAGAAAGTTGCCAAAACAAAAAACTCTACCAAAGGAGTACAGAAGAAGAAAAATCACCAGCCTATGAAGAAACTCGGGAGAGATTTTTCAAGGAATAAGTAAGCTGAACCACTGGTCTGTATAGAATCATCAATCAACCTAGTAACTGCAAAATTCTCAGTTAATTAACCACTAACACAAAGTAGAAACCTTTATATCCAATTGTTCACCTATAATCCCTGAAGAACAGAAGAACATCAAAGCTTTCGTATGCTACCTCCAAAATTAACATCTCCATCTACTAAATTCCATTGGTAAGAGAAACCTTAATCCCAATCTTTCAGAATTCAAACTCAAAGATTACGCTTTCATCAATCAAGACCAGTAACACAAGCCTGAATTTTGGACTGATGTTTCATTTTCACTTTTGATTGATCAAATTAAACTTTACATCAGATCGACTGAAAGAAAGTAGTAGCTTACGTTACTGCCTTTCCAGGCTTGGTAAATCCTGAGCCGATCCGTCCCATCGTCGTCACCGGAGGAGGAATCAGCTCCGGCAGACGAATCAAGAGGTGGTGGTGGTGGTGGGACCGCATGCATCTCCCTCATTTCAACCCCTCTCTCTCTCCCCTTAAGCAAAAAGCCGACCTTTTTTTTTGTGAAATTCCAAAATCCAGTGCCGAACAGATAGATCAAGTCAGTTTTTTACTCCACAATACCAACTCCAAAAAGAAAATCCAAGAAAAACCCAAATGAAAATAAATGAAAGTTACATCAAATAAAGAAACCCCAAAAAGTGGTTGATATGAAAAAGCAAAAAAAGGCAGCTCCTTTCCCAACAATACTGCAAAAAGAAAATGTATTATCCAGTTTGACTTTCATTGATTGCCATACCGAATGTTCTGAAAAAGCATTAACAAGCAGTGACAATCTGTGTAGTCGTGTTGGGTACTAGGATCAGCACCAAAGGCTTGAATATTTATTATTCTTCCTCCGCCACCCACGAGGCATCGGTTCAGGCAACCCACCACCGTAGGGTCATGCTGGGGTCACGTAAGGATTCATGATCGAGAGAGCTGGTCTGGTTCCATGTAAAGCTAAGTAGCTTCAAATTACAGGGTTTAACGTTGATTCGAGTTGATGTCTAACGTTGGTAAGTGTTGGTGTCCATCTGGAGGGTGTCTCACTGTCTTGTGTGCAGCTTCTTCTGACAAAAGCGACAGGTAATTCTGGTTCCTTTGTAAGCACAAAACTTGGGATTTTTCTCCTTCCTATCACTCCGGTCGATTCGATTCTCCCACTTGGCATGTCTTGTTGCCTCATTTTCTCATTTTAGTTTATTATTATTATTATTTTGCCGTCTTTTATATTGGGAAGTTGTTATTGGGTTGACGTTAAAAGTTATAAGGTTCAAAAGCAGGAAAACACTTTTTTTTTTGTAAAAATATTAAAAAAAAGTTACTTATATTATTATCTTTTAAAATTTTTATAACATAGGGAGTCTTATATATTGAATACATTACGCAGAAGGTTTTTAAACATTAGCTTCTTTTTACAAGTGTGTATTTATTAGAGAAGATCATCTGTGTCATTAATGCCTTAGCCCAAAATTTATGGCTAGTGAAGAACGGCACAAGGATAAAATAGGAATAGATCTTTTGTTCAATTACGGTGTTTTATTATGTTTTATTAAATCTTATTAACACATTTATGTGGACCTCACATAAATACATGAATGAGATTTAATAAAATAAAATTAGAACAGAATAACTGGAACAGAAGATTGATACGAGATAAAACAGACTCGATGGCAAATAAGATCTTTCAAAGTACTTTGTTTTTTTTATTACAAATTTATACTTTGACTTTTATAAAATAGTATAATTTATATTTTTAAAACTTAATTTTGTTAGGCTTTTCTCAACTAATTTATAATTTTGTTACAATTCTACTAACATGGACAGTGACCTAATAATTATTATTTTTAAATTTTGTCAATATGTTAGAATAAAAGATGTGATTCGATTCTTAATATTTCACATAAATTTTAAGATAACTCATTATATTATTCCTAATACTAATTTGTACTTCAACATGACATATAATAATTTTGGCTATGATATAATTTTTATTAATATTTAATTGTTAAATTTATTAAAATAAAATTATGTCACATTTTTATTTTTGTATATGCAACATAAATTAAAAATATTACTTATTATAAATTAATGTATGTATATTAAGATATAATGTAACAATTTTTAATATCTATGTAAAAGCTATATTTATTAATAATATATGTTCCAATATAATAATAATAATTATTCAGATATGTTTTGTAAACAAAAGTTAATTTATTCTAATTTTATAATTAAAATTACATTATATAATAAATAAAACATAACGCAGGGGTTAAAGAATTGGCTTAAATTTTGATATAAATCATTTTTTAACTACAAAAAGAGTATTATGCCTTTTTAAATATAAAAGTCAAATTTACAACATAAATTTTAAAAAAAATTTATACGTTTATCATTACAATTAATAATTTATGTATAAATTGTGATTCTTATCATTCTTTTCTTACCATCTTTAAAACTAATCAAAGTATGAATAAAGTTGACAATTCATATTATTATTATTATTATTATTATTATTATTATTATTATTATTATTATTATTATTATTATTATTATAATATTTTTCATATGATATTTATTATTAGATAATTAATCATAGTTTTATACATTTCTCAATTACATATTATTAAAAAGTAATTAATATTGTCTAATATATATATATTTTTTAGAAAAGTGTCAATAAAAAATTGCGTTTATAGAATAACAGTATATTATATATTTTAATAATTTTGACAATTAAATACTGATATAATTTTGAAAATAATAAATTACATTAACGTCGTAGTGTACAATTAGTACGTCATTGTGTGTCACGGGTTAATAATATCATTGCATAGATTTAACAAAACTCTCACAAAATTAGGCTCAAGAGTGCAAATTATACTATTTTGCAAATATTAAGGTGCAAACTTGGTTGGCGTGATTTGCTGGCTATCGCATTTATCCAAATATTTACTCAGTACATATCTAAATGTTAACTGCTCCGAGTTGTTCGGTTTCAAAAAAAAAAACTATAAATAACATTTAAGATAAACTTATGATATTCAAAGAAAGTTTCTTACTGTGTATGGGTGTAAAATCTCTTACAGAAAACAAAGTGTGTTTGTGTTGTGGCATTAGCTGGCTGGGCTGAACTTAAACAAAATAAGAAAAAAAGGCTTTTACAGGCCCAAGTGACAAATAGGCGTTTCGGCCTACCAACCCAAAACAGGATATATCAAAACAAGTTATTAAATTTCTTAATGATTAAAATATAATTTTGATCATAGGATAAAAGATAAAAACTTCTCATGTGATTTGTATTTAAAAAAATGCACTCATAAAGTTTGAAAATTATTGCAAAAATCTTGATTTAATTAAAATCTTATCACAATGATCATATAAACTCTATTAAATATAAAGTAAACTCAATAAGAGAATATCTTTTTGTACTTATTAATATCATAATATATATTTTTAATAAGTTTTGAAACACAAGACGTTTTATAAAAAAGTGAAATAATTTAATGTGATAGAACTCTTATATATCATAACAAAGACGTGAAGATGTACTTTTACTCACTAGTTAAAAAAAAAGATAAGATAAGATCTTCTATTTTATTAACCGGTTCTAATCATGTATCAGTTAATCTCATCTACATATTTATGTAGATTACATAATTGAAACACTATTTTTGAGAATCAAGGATTTCATGTGAAAAAAGAGAGGATTAATTGAATATACATGGCAAAATGAGATTAGAGCGAAGCTTAGCCTAATATTATCATGTCCATTTATGTCTTCAGGGTATGTCCTATCTGATTTTTCTTGACTTGTCCTCAACCTTCTGTTAGCTAACAGCATTTCTCATATTGTAATTATTAAGATATATAGTATATATCTTATTATTTAGTTTTGATATTTTTCGATAATTAGACATTTAAAATAATATTGATGAGTTTAAAATTCAAATCAAGGTGGGATTGCATTTATATATGATCTAAAAGTTGTATTTTAAGCATTTGCAATATAGGACAAACGTATTGACTTAGAATTCTATGTAATTGAGATCTCTTGTATATGACTAGTGAGGTTGATTGGTGTGGTCTCTCTCCGGCCTAACCTGCGTGGATTGATTGTGTGAGTGAGAGATCTATGTGTGTTGTCTACGGTTGGGTGTGGGTTTCTTGTTGGTTGCGCTGTGGATGACTGATGACCATGAGCTGCTTGTTAGTAGTCAAATTTCATGTTACTAACGTTTGGTGCAAGTCAAAAACCAGACAAAATAAAAAGACAGCTAGAATCCTCGGGAACTAGAAACAAGCTCTTTGATCTATGTCATTTGTTGCAGGCTCCACAACATATGGAGGCAAAGTTAATGTGAATGCCTCATCAAGGGTGGCCAACGAGATTAGATGAGATTTTCCAAGTAATATTAAGAGTTAAGGTACTAGTTTCGAATTGGAAGTTTCTATCTAAAATAATCCTATTCAATTATGTTTAATACTTAAAATAGTCATTTTTAACATTATACAAGATTAAAAATTTTCTTAACTTATAAAAAAGATTTAAAATAACTTCGTCTTAACATTAAATAGGGTTATTTTAAATAATGAATCTATGCTTATTACTTTCTAGATCCTTAAAATTTAAGACTTAATATATTATAATCATTACATACATTCAAAAATTATTTAAATAACTTAAAACTATCAAATCTATCACATCAAATTAGTTATAATGAACTCGTGTCATGTTTTGTGGTAAAGGTAGCTAGAATTCACTTTAAATTCTCCATTTCAGTTATTCTGTTCCAATTTTGTTATATTAAATTCCATCCATATATTTATGTTGAATTCATACAAATGTATGAGTGAGATTTAATACAACATGATAAAAATACACTACAAAAAATTACTACAATCCGCGACGTTTTATTGATAAAACGTCACGGATTGTAAAGATTTTTTGCGACGTTTAAAAAACATCACGAAAAATTCAACTTTTTTACGGCGTTTAAAAAAACGTCGCAAATCTATAATACTTCTTGCGACGTTTGTTTGTTAAAACGTCACAAAATAAACACCACC
>JANZLC010000007.1:23477366-23488431 GCA_026413385.1 Erythroxylum gracilipes | reverse complement strand
TGTGAGACGGAAGGCAAAGAGGGTATACAAGAGGGAGATATTGTAACTATTCAAGCTTGGCTAACACTGAAGACGTGCTAATGGCCTCATTAGTGCACTTCCTCATGCCCCGTACTTCCCATTTCACAAGGAAGAAAACTTCTAGTTTTTGCTAGCAGTGACATACATAAGTTTTGTTTACACAACAGAAAATAACATCTTGTTTTTTTGGGTTTATTATTTGGTGAAAGAACCTTAACGACCAAGCACAATGATTGATAGTCATATATGACTCTTTTTGACTCATCTAAGCTTTATTCAGTTCCATCTTCATGGATCATGGCATATTGTGCTTGGATGGAAACTCTTTCACTGTTGAGAGAAAGGTTGGACCCTTTAAATTAATGTTATAATATTAAAATTAATGATATAATAAAAAATTGAAGAATTATTAAATAAATAAAATTCATAAATAATATGGAATAGTTATTAAACAAATAAGATTAAAAATTGTATTTTAAAAAATTATTATTAAAACAAAAATTATAAAATTAATTTGATTTTTAAAAAATGAAAAAATAATAATTAAAACGACACGGAAGACATTTTGCGACGTTTTTAAAAACGTCACTGAAGACCTTTTGCGACGTTTCAAAAAAAACGTCGCAGATTCCTTTACTTTTTGCGACGTTTTAAAAACGTTGCACAATGTTAGACAATTCGTGACGTTTTTTATAAACGTCGCGGATTGTCCAACCTTTTAGTGACGTTTTTTGAAACATCGCGAAATGTCAATATTTTCTGCGACGTTTTTCATAAAACGTCGTGGAAACCTTTTAACTACACCACATTTCTGTGACGTTTTTGGACATTCTGTGATGTTTTAAAAACGTGACAAAATGCCCAATTTTCTTGTAGTGATACTATAATCAGAACAAAAAATCTAATCCCACTAGAAGTCACTAATAAACGATGTTAAGACTTAACATATTTAGATGTCACTTCAATTACGTAATTTAATATTTGTCCATTTAAAAATTATTTAAATAGCTTAAAACTATCAAATCTATTACATCAAATTAGTTACTGGGAACTCGTGTCATGTTTTGTAGTAAAAGTAATTAGAGGTCACATCAAATTTTCTGTTCTGGTTATTGTATTCTAACTCTGTTCTAGTTACTCTGTTCTAACTTTATTTTATTAAATCTCATCCATATATTTATGTTAGGTTCATATAAATATGTGGATGAGATTTAATAGAACATGATAGAAACATCATAACCAAAACAGAAGATTTGATTAATTAAAAGTTACCAAAGAATTAGGTAAAAACTTAATATATTTAGATGTCACTTCAATTACATAATTTAATATTTATTTGTATAACCATTACGTACATTTAAGAATTATTTAAATAACTTAAAACTATCAAATCTAACTCGTGTCCTGGGTTAAAGGTAACTAGATGTTACCAATGAATGACGTATGTCATGTCGAAAAAAAGTTAGGTTGCCGTAGTTGAGACAACAACAGACTTTCTTTATCAACTTCAAGCTCATTTCGAAAGGAAGCAAGTAACTTTGACTCTACCAGATTGAGCAAAAGATCCTTAATTTGCTCAAATAGCTATCGGCTCCATTGATGTGGCACCAGGAGAAAAGGGAAGAAGCTATTGTTCGTGATTAGTCTTTTCACTGCCAAACTTCACTTACATCACCTAACTGGAAAGCTGAAATACATAATTTGAATTGAGCATGCAAGTAAAAAAATGGGTTCAGATATATCTGACCACCTTTTTTGAACGAGAAAACAATTAGTAGAAATCTGCACTAATATTAGGATTCAAACATGTACTAATCAAATTTGCCAAATGAACTCCCAAAACATATCTCAATATACATATAATATGTGTATGGTATTTGATATGTATAATAATTTAGAATTAGTTAAGAATAAGACTACGTATTATTAGACATCTCTAAATTTTATATTTCAACAAGATCTTTACCAAGTTTTTGTTATTGTTTATTTGATAGGCATGATATCTTCAAAATGATACGCATGAACACATAAATTACAATGAAAATAACCCACAAAGTAGATTTTCTATTTGTAAGAACAGAGTGTAATCTTGAGATTAGGAAGCAAGGGCTATTTCATGATTGGTCTTGTAATAGAAAATATAAGAAAACAAGAAAATTAACATGTTTCATATATTGTTTAAATTTTTGTTAAGCTCCTTTCTGAAGGAGAAATTATTTATATATTAAGCTATGAGGTTCATAATTGATGTGAGAATTTTAGTAAATTTGATATGGTTATTTTATGCACAAAAATGAGTATTTAATACATAAATTTATAAAAATGAACATTTATGAATGTTCCAAATTTATTTTATTTTATTCTAGACGAGTGATTCATTAGAAAAAAATCTGTATCCAACAAATATCTTTGTTTAGATGATTGATTCGTACAAAAAATGGTTTGATATCCAACAAATATCTGGGAATTCAGGTTATGAAAACAACATCCACCACTATTACATAAATCAAAAGTGCATGGAAAGACTCCATATCATATCTTATCCTCAGGTGCTCTACATATTATACTCATCACCTACCACACTCGAAACCCCATTTTCATGTAACCTATTTCCTTTAAAATGCCAGTGAAGCAGGTGGAGTGCCATTTGTGAAAGTGAATTTCTATGACAGGAGTTAGATACAATATAAATAATAGTCATATGACCATGCAAAAGCTCCAGGTGTAACAAGAAGAGCTTGACTCTTAATCTCAGTTTACGCGTTCTAGTAAAAAAAGCAGATTTGACGATATTCAGATACAACGCAACATAACACTTACTTTATGCTGATATTAGCAAAGAGAAAGAAGTGTTCTATATCATAACAAGGTGAAGAGGCACCAGAATTCTATGCTCATGCTAGAGTTAGTCTAGCGAGAGAGGATAATAAAAGAAAGAAGGGGTAGTAAATATATACCTCTTTATATTAATTTAAACCAAATTTAATTAATTTAGGTCAAGTTCAAGTTCAATTAGAATACCATATTATTGATATTTGATTAGTTTACGTTTAATGTTCATATTACTTGTATTTTGTCATGAACCTTTAACTAAAGTTTAAGAGAATAGGTTTTTTTAAAAAACTGAAAATTATTTTTTTTGATAATTTTAAAGATTAGGGAGTTTTTCTAAATTTTCTTAAATCCATGAAAGAGTGTAGCTTAAATTAATCAAAGTTATGTTGTCAATAATAAAATTTATTATCTTGTTAATCTTATTTAATTTGATAATTTAATCATATACATAATGACATATGTTGCGCATAATTTATCTCCCATTGTATAGTAAATTAGTAATCTTAGTGTTATAAATAGTTCTTAATTTATATTTGTGATCATAATTATATGGCATATCTTTGATTAAGATTTTTATATTCATTTTAAAAATAAGTTCTATTGTTAATATGTAAGAATTCAATAAAATTTTAAAGTTTAACCTATGCTTATGTTAATTATAAAGTCATGGTACCTTAATAATTACAATAACTCCATTTGTTGGAAAGAGATCGTACGTTAAATGCATTTCTACCAATTGAAACATGCTTCTTGTCCATTACAAAGACCAATAAGCTTTCAACTTCTGTACTAAAGAGAGGTTTAGTCCTGAAGAACATTCGTGGCATGTGCAGCGAATTAATTGGTTGAGAGACCGAATGACTTTTATTATTCAGACTTGATTTGGTTATCATCACGAAGTTTGATGCTGAGTTTGGAACTTGGTGCACGTGTTTTTGTACCACAAGCAAGCAATCATTTCAACCTTTTCCATGCAACAAACTCTATAAGTATGAACTATCGCTTATTCGCTTATTGTTGCACAAGAGGAAGTTAACTAGCTCAGGCTCTCTGTTCTCCTTCTTCTTCCTTTGGATATCGTTGTTTTGAGAGGAAGAGGAGCAAACAGACAAGGAGATCAAGATGTCCATAGTTTCTACTCAGAATCCTTGGATTTTTACATTTGGCCTTCTAGGTATATATTAAACCTAGTATCATGATAGAATATTTTATTTTATTATCTTTATTTGAGATGCATATTGATTTTTTTTCTTTTGTTTATTGCAGGTAACATAGTCTCTTTCGTGGTTTTTCTAGCGCCAATGTAAGTTTTTGCCTTCTCAAACCTCTATTATGGTCAGAATGCTTAGTTTTTGAAGAACAATGGTCACTTTTAACCAATTAAACATGTCTGAATATTCCTTGCAGACCGACCTTCTTAAGGATCTTTAAGAAGAAATCGACAGAAGGGTTTCATTCGATACCGTATATTGCAGCAATGTGAACAGAGGAAAGTTGAGATTTGAAAAATTTATCTCATTAAACGAGCTAATGAGCTCAAACGGGTATTTATACAATGAATAGAAAAGCTGATGTAAAAGCTAACTATGATTTGTGACTAAAGCTAACTATGGTTACAAGAAAGCTAACTATAGTTAATAATAAATAACTATAGGTTACACAATGTTCAGTGCCATGCTTTGGTTGTACTATGCATCACACAAGTCCAATACTTTCCTTCTCATCACAATCAACTCAGTTGGCTGTTTCATAGAGACCATTTACATTGTCATGTACATCACTTTCGCACCAAAGAAAGCTAAGGTATATATACCAATCAAACTCTTCTTCTTCTTAATTATTGGTATCTTCTGCGATTTCCTGACGAAATTTCATTGAACATGGAAATGCAGAGGTTCACTTTGATATCATTCATCATGATAAATTTCGTGGGGTTCGGCTCGATTACTCTCATTACTGAATTATGTATAAAAGCATCGTACCGGGTTACAGTTCTTGGATGGATTTGTATGGTGCTCGCCATCAGTGTATTTGCTGCTCCTTTAAGTGTCATGGTGAGGATACAACAAATGTTCACTAATTAAACCAAAGTTTTAAGTGTGTTTGGATAACCAAAGTTCACTAATTTAACCAAAGTTTTATATTTCTGATGGTTTTTCTTTAATCATCATAATATTAATTAAAGGTTAATTAATTCTTTAATCTTGTTTGAACAATTGCAGAGACTCGTGATTCGAACCAGGAGCGTGGAGTTCATGCCATTCTACCTATCATTTTTCCTTACACTTAGTGCTATTACGTGGCTCTTCTATGGCCTAATGTTAAAAGACTTGTACATTGTGGTAATTAACCCTTTTTCACTTAGACAACATAGCAGATTAGCGGTTCTTTAATTTGTCCTGGTTTAAACACAAAACATCCTTTTGCAGGTCCCAAACATTCTAGGGTTTGTCTTGGGGATTCTTCAAATGTTGCTCTACATAATCTACAAGTACTTCTTAGCAGTGCATGTGAAGCCTAACGATGAGCTACATCGGTCCGATTTGGTAGCTGGAACACCAAGCAAAACCACAAATTTTGAGGTGCAACAAGTTCAAAGTCCTCGAGCGCAAAAGGGTGAGAAAGATCATGACGAATCCATCAAATGTGAACAAGTGTGATTGAGACTAAGCTTCTATTTGGTTAGACTTATATCAGTAGAGTTTTTATTAGTACATCTTTTTTTGTAAATCTTTTTAAGAAGAACTTTTCTAATAAGTCAGTTGACTGTTTAGCTGTTATTTAAAAAAGAGTTTTTTTTTAAAGAGCTTCATACAGTAGACTGTTTGACAACATAAAAATAAAAAGTACTTTTAATTTTAACTATATTTTATTTTGCAATAAAAATTATTTATGCATATAAATATTATATAAAGTATATTAAACAATATGCAAATCACAATATATTAATTGTTATATAATTTTAAACCATATGAAACATAAATGAAAATATATCTAATCAAATCTTTTATATGGATTACAACATAAGTAAAACTAATATAAAAATAAATATGAAAACATATAAAAAACGTAAATAATATTATATAAATCCTAATATAAATATTCAAGTTTAGTAAATAGTAAAATACATAATAAATTATGCATTTTATTATAATAGAGAAGATGAGTTTGCAAGATAAATATGAAAATGAGTTTGTGGGTATTGTGGGAATTATGTGTAAAATATAAGGACAAAAGGGACTAAAAATAGACTCATTAATTAATCTGAAAAATCTACTCGAAAAAGTCATTTGAGAATTTTTTTTTAGAAGCTCTAAATTTGAGCATCTTAAAAAGCTATACTTTGATTGCCAAAAAAATCATATCTATTAAAGAAGTAATTTTTTATTTTACAGTCAAACACTCATTTTAAAAAAAGGCTTTTGTGGTAAAAAAATACTTATTGACCTCTCAAAAGCTCATCCAAATTGATACTAATTAACATGCATTTTGTCTGTTTGTAGCTTAATTTCAATTTCTAACTTATGGTATATGTTTTAATTCTAATTTAGTATTGTTGTTATTATTGTTCTTAAGATCACTCACGTATGTGCAATGCATGTTTTCAACTTCCGAGTTGTTTTCATTTGGCGAATTTTGATTCTTTTTGTCACCTACGAAAATATTACTAAAGAGAATGTAACACGTACGTATAGGAATTTGTCAACATCAAATCTTTAATTTGTGTTTTAGAGTGAGAAGAAACATTTAAATATAGCCATGATCTATGTTGGAAGCCACGCATGGATAGAGGGCGTTTAATTAAGACGTCATTTAATAATAAAATATAAAAATTAAAAGATGGAAAATAAAAAGAATAATATTATTTTAAATCGTTATAAATATTATCCGAGTTACTTTCATATATAATAAATTATTTGGTAATATATAAAAGTAATTTAAGTGATATTAATCATTGTACCTAATGTTTTAAAAATCAGACTGAAAGTTAAAGATCAAATAAAATTAAGTAAAAATGATTGAAAGATATTCTCCTTATCAATACAAGATTTTGAAGTTTACTTGAAAGATTATTAAATAAAAATTAATTAATTTATTTTAATTTATAAGAATATATTAATTTACAAAAAATTGATTATAAATGAGATTTAATAAAACAAGATAAGTTAGTGGAAGAGAGGAAGAGGGAGGTGGAATTTTGAACCAACCCAAAAGTTGGTAATTGTCATTAGTTTAAATTTATTTTTATCAATTAAAATATAACATAAAATGAAAATATAAATTATGCAAAAATTTGAATTTTTCTTGTTTGTTGGTAGTCATTTTTTCAAGAAGTGAATAAGCATAAAATTATTTTAACAATTAAAAAACTATATTCAATCATTCAAAACAATATTTCAAGATTATAATTAAGTTATTCAACATAACAAAATAAGAAAATTCAGAGGCCACGTGATAATAAAATATAAAAATATAGCAATATTTTTATAATTTAAATAAAGTAATTCAAGATTGTTAAAATGAAAATTAATTTGTAAAATATAAACTTATTTTAATTTAAAAGGTTTTCCACAACAGTATGCCACCACTAGCAAAACCAAAAATTGACAATATTAAGAAAATTACTAGTAATAATCCACTTAATTACCACCAAATTATCATATATAATTATTGTAAAACCTATAGTCACAACATTTTGACCCATCTTTTCGTTGCTGAGAACAAATTAAACTTAATTCATAAATCATTTAAATAGCTTAAAAAAGCTTGTTACATCCAATGTTTTGAAAATCAAACCGAAAGTTAAAAAGATAAAATAAGAGGTTTAAAGTTTAAAAGGTTTAATCGGTATTAGACCATCATAAAATCGGTTAAATATTAAATAAAATTTAATAAGTTAAAATATGATTAAAAGATATTGTCATTATTCATCAAAGAATTTAAAATTTAGTTGAAAAATATTATTAAATAAAAATTAATCGATTTATTTGAGTTTATAAGAACTTATTAATTAATAAAAATTAACAAATTAATTAATCAAATTTTAAGAACAAGAGTTATTAAAATAAATCGAACGAAAAAAGTTAAAAAAAAAATTGAACAATTTAAAATTTTTACAATTAACCGATCGAATCAGTTAAGTTTTTTAATCATCGGTTACATCCAATACATAATGTCTGCAGCTAATTTATGCTTGTTTGATTTGGAAACCAATTTCCCAATTATTGTTTCATCAAACCTTACTTGGTGCCTGCTTGTGCTTCATTATCTTGTATGTTTAGTGTACTTTAGCTTCCTTTTCAGTGTCCTGATCCTATTTTCACAACTTTTCTTTTAGAGTCCAACAAGTTTGTGTTAGCTCGATCCAGATAAGTTGGAATATCCACTCTAGAGTCTAGATTGCTCGTGAAACTTCTCTATATTTATGAAATATCGTTTTTCTATTTGGCGATATTCCTTATTTATTTATTTATTTATTAATTTACCAAAAAAAGATATTCCTTTTTTATTTTATTTATTTTTATTAAAAAAAGATGAAAATACTTTATCTATCAAAGAGATGTGTGTTGATACAGAGTCCATCTTTAAAAACTCAACTGGTTCGACCGATTTAATTATAAAAATCTTAAATTGTTTAATTTTTCGGTTCTGTTTTTAACTTTTCGGCTCTTTTTACTCTAATAACTTTTGTTGTTAAAAATCAATCAATTTATTAATTAATCAGTTAATTTTTATATATTAATAGGTTCTTATAAATGAAAATTAGCAATCTATTATTAATTAAACTTCAAATTCTTTGATAAGTAAGGATAATCTCTTTCAAACATATTTCAAAAATTTTAATTTTATTTAATCTTTAGTCAATTTTGTGACGTTTTGATATCGAATCTTTTGTCTTACAAGTTTAATTTTAAATTCAGTTTTTAAAACATTAATACATATTATACATAGAGAAAATAACTTCTTTAAAATGTTCCATTAAGTGATAAAATTTGTATTAAATTACCCATACAAATCAAAGGCCTTGAAACAAAATATTTATTTATTCCTAAGTTTTGTTAATAGAGAATTAGTTATTCAATGATTTCAAACTTTTCTTTGCCTTCTATCTTTTATATTGACAATTTTACTCCTACTTTTTTTTTTTCCTTTTTTTGGAAACATCTCTTCATTGACCTCATTGGTTGCGAGATTTCTACTGTTACTGACCACTACCAGTTAAGTTTCTCCCCCTATGGAGGGCCTGTCCATGGCCGAGAATGGGATTTCGGGCTATAGTGAATCTTTAAGTCTATTTGTAGAAAAATTTCCTGTTCTCACACGCAACCTAGTCAAAAATGGAGAGTCTGGGAAGGAGGCAAGAACACACGGTACTACCAAACAAGTAGAGAGGCCTCCACTGACCTCCAATGCTTGGCAAAACAAACTTAACTTCCAGTATAAACGAGTTCAGTTGAAGCATTATTGATAAAGTGTGACCTTCATGACATGTACTGTTGGGACCCCGCCCTTGTGAGTCACGTGCCGACGTCCTATGTGACATCTAGGCGTGCATCCCACAAGGTTGGTGTGTCCACACCAAGATAAACCTAAAAAATGAACTCATCTCAGTTACTTCATAACAGATTTTGGGATAGCTCATAAAAGAATTTCAATATAACTTCTTCACAACACTTGTTTCCCATTGTCTTACGATTCTAACGACACTAAAAACGCTCAATTTGGTTAAGAAATAAAGAAGTTATGGCCAAAACACTATCGGGCTAAAAATAAACCAAGACTAAATACTATAGCCAACTTCACTTCAGAAATTGAAAGTCTTAGGGCCCAAATTGAAGATTGATTCCTTCAGATGAGTTATATCTCCATGTGTCTAGTTTAATTTGAAATAAAAATCAACCAAATCGGAGCTCTACATATCAAGATATCACCAAAATACTGAAATATGTTATGAGAAATATCCAACTTATGCTCTTATAAATGATCCTCTCACTTTGATTCAATTCATCTTTTTCAAATTAATATCAAAGCCTATGAATTTTTATGGAGAGGTAGAGGAATATCTTAGAAAACCAACACTTTAAAAATCGGGTCAATCGGAGGTCGGACAGAGAAGTTATAAGTAAAATATTGAAGGAGGGTCTGCTGAACCGGCAAGCCGCGTTGCATACGCGACAACTCGCTAGCTGGCTTCGATTTTTTTCTTTTTTTTTAACTACTGAACTTCAAAAATTTATAACTTTTTGCCTAGAACTCTAAATTTTACAAATTTAGTATCAATGGCAAGCTAACAAAAAGCTTTACAATTTTCATGAAGAACTTACGAACCAAAACAGCCTCTAAAAGGGTCAAAAATTTATTTCAAGTTGGCTGTCTAAAAAATGTCATCCTAAACAGTGCCACAACTTCTAAAAATCATATCTTTTTACTCCATTATCCAAAAATGTCCTAATTTATATCAATAGAAAGATAAAAATATAACCTACAACTCTTATGAAGACTCCAAGAATAATTTCTACCTCTATGAGGGTCAAAAAATTAATCAAAACTTCTATCCCGAAATTGCCATCCTAGACAGCATACAACCTTCAAGAATTCATATCTTCCAATTCCCACATCCAAAAATGGCATACCATACATCATTGGAAAGCTATGAACTTTCTCTACAACTTTCAAGAAGGATACTTGGCCCAATTTAGCCTATAACAGTCCAGAATTTTACCTCAAACCAAAACACACAAAAAACTACCTTTATGGAAATTTACAAAAAACAATGCAAAGTCATATTTGAAACAAGCATTGGCAAAGCACAATCAAATCAAAATGTCTTTCATTAATATCACCATAATTTTAGCGGGTATTTTTAGCCCCAATACCTCAAAGCCTCAAAAGTTCAAAATACAAAGAAGCTACATGAACAATGATTTTTGCTCCAAAAATGCAACTAAAGCCTTGTTTATAAAAGATAGCTTCAAATTCAAAAACAAACAGGAGTGATGCCTCGACCTGGGTTCGGTCACTCATTTTCTTGTTCGTCGCTTGTGGAAGGGAAGGAAAGGGGGTGTGAGCTCGACGGCTCGTGGGTAACACATTTATAATCAAGAACACAAGCAAAAAAAAATCCTTGGATTATTTATTTCCAAAGCAAACTTTATATTGACAAAAATCATTCCGCATATGTTTTCCAAAACTTACAATTAATAAAGCA
>JANZLC010000007.1:23443544-23477266 GCA_026413385.1 Erythroxylum gracilipes | reverse complement strand
CACTTCATGCTTAACCCTCTCTGTAAAAGTTACAGAGTTCTCTCAACTCATTCTGTGGATACCGTTAGAGGCCGGACGCTTGTGCGGCTACGGTGGTTGAGACGGATCGGTTTCAAAAACGGTTCGAGGGATGCATCAAGATTAAGATCAAGCTTCGGAATAAGGTACGAATTAAATTACGCTTTATTTTGATTCGTATTAATCATTTTATAGATTTAAATAGATCTTGGCTCGGGAACTCAAAAATCACGAAAAAGTTTCGTGATTATTCTGCTGCGGTAGGATCAGATCCGGTCCAAATTTCCCAACAATATGATTATATTTGTACCATTATTCTTATATTTCGATTTCATATGATATAATTACTTAAGAATGTGTAAATGTTAACTTTTTTCTCTATGATAAAACGATGATTATTACACCTACTAGTGAAAGCAAGGCACACAATATTCCAGATTATTCCATGTGTTTATAGTCCTGATGGTCAAACATGTTATAGAAAAAAAAACCCTTATATGAGAAGTTATTGGAGGTTTAACCGTGATTAGTTGCCATTCCCAAAATTAGACAAGTGCTATTAATTTTAACAATGATAATACTAGTTTTGCCTAAATAAACCCTAAATAGTGAAGTCTTAAAAAGGTTCGTTGTGTATAGCGTATGTATTATAATGTGTTGCTATTAGTTGAAATAAAATAAAACAAATTGTACATTTTTCTTATGTGATAAAATCATATTGTCTTTAGTTTGAGCATACTTAAAATTAAAATTATAATCAAGCACAAATTATGCTATAATGATTAAGAATAAAATTAAAATTAGAATTAAACTACAATGGGTGAAATTTGCGCTAAGCTCCTACACATTTTTCATTTCCCAGCTATAGTGAATGTGATATGAAAAGTTAATCACTTAATTTATGAATGTCGTCATTCCACCTTCCATCATCAAAAGGAAACATTAGCAGTTGGAGTGTTATAATTAGCTATATTAGAGAGATAAACAAAGATAAGCATATATATGAAACACAGAGGACAGCGAGATGGCGGCATTTGGAGATTTCTACAATAAACCCTTTAACCAATGCATAAGTAAAACTAGAAGTTCCTAAGTATTAGTGATGCACATAGTTCTATTTACCTTGAATTTGGAATTACTGTTTGGTTTTTATTTTTTGCTTTACAAAATCTTATCTATCAGAATATGAAAATTTTTGTTTATTTCATTTATTTAATTAATTTGTGGAAATAAATCTTAAAAATGAGAAGGCTAAGAGTAAGATAATGAATAATACATAATCTTGGAATAATACATAATGAATATATTGGAATAACTACTTAATCTTTGTATGCAACTTTGATAACATTTGAAGACTCATCTATTGACCTTCTATAAGATGATAAGAGAAATCTATGGAAACTTGTGGTATAAAAACTACCTTAATAAAGAACAATTCTTCAGGACGTTGCCTATAGAAGAAAAATTATTATAGAAGCCTTGAATGTTATATTGAATTGTGATTAGGCAGAGTAATCTACGTGTTGATCAATGAAAACATGCACAAATCCTTTTCCTTTACCAATTTCTCGTATATTATTCTAATGTGTGTAAGAAATATTGAGGACTTAGATGTTGACATTGATGCACACGTGGGCAACTTCATAAATGTACTTTATTTATTTGTTTTAGCATTGTTGCGTGTTAAAAAGATTTATGGAAAAATAAAATGGCGTTTAATAAATTTGTGGTCATAATTTTTTGTCCCTATACTTCATAATGATCATTGATGGTATTATTGCATCTTTATGCAAACAATGGACATTATGATATTTAATTCTAGTGATGGGGAGCATGGTGCTAAGAAGAACCTGTACAAAGCACTGATATGTAGCAATATGTTATCTTAATAAGTAAGATTAACATGTTGCTTATGTTATTTTAAATGTTATACTGGTTTTCCCTATTATATACATTGGTATAAAGTTGAATTCTATAGATTCACCAACATTTTGAATATACTTATCTGCTGGTGACATTTAACAATGACTATGGGATTTTACGTGTTTTATGCCTTTAAATTATGGTAGGGGAATGGCACCCAAGATCATCAATTATTGTAGGTTCATATTTTATATGTTGTATGCACTTAGTACCTTATAATATATTGCTGATCATTTATATCTAATAAATGCTAATTATATTATATTTTTAGCAAGATTTAGAGAGCATTTAACTCATATTTTGAGGTTTTTTAAATATAATTTTGTACTTAATTTGGTATATATTTTGTTTAGTCCATTTTCTAGCTCTTTAATTAAAAAAAATAAATGCGTGTAAGTTTGAGTTAATTTAGAATCATCTTAAGATGATTTTAGAGGAAGAAATCAGAATACGACACCAACAAAGGACTTATATTGGGCTTTGTAAAGGGGTATTCTTTATAGGAGGACCAACATGAGGTTGTATAGGGGGTATTCTAAATAGGGGAACCAAAATAGGATATTTAGTCCCTATGTTTAGGTTGTGTCCTATAATGTTTCACTTTCCTTCCTATTTTTTATTAAAGTAACCTAGGGCCATGTAGGGATAATACAAGGTCGTGTTGGGATAACATAGGGCTATATTAAGATAACACAAGGCTATGTTGTTATAATTTGGGGTAGTGCTAGACCCCGTGTTAGTGGTAATTTTAATGAAAAAAATAAGTTAAAAGGTGTTGGGACCTCGCTCTTGTGAGTCACGTGCCGACGTCCTACGTGACATCGAGGCGCGCATCTCACAAGGTTGGTGTGGCCACACCAAGTCAGACCTCAAAAATAAACTCAGCTCACTTACTTCCGAACAGATCTTGTGATAACTCATAAAGGAATTTCAATAAGACTTCTTCACCACACTTGTTCCTCATTGCCTTACGTTTCTAACGACTCCAAAAAACATGCAATTTGGGTCAGAAATAAGGAAGTATTGACCAAAACACATTCGGGCTAAAGTTAAACCGAGACTGAATACTACATTCGAATTTGCTCCAAAAATTGAAAGACTTAAGGCCCGAATTGGAAATTGATTCCTTTAGAACATTTGAAGATCCATGCCTCTAGTTTGTTTAGAAACAAAAATTAACTCAATCATAGCTCTACAGATCGAGATATCCCCAAAATACTAAAGCATGCTGAAGAAAATATCCAACTCATGCTCTTTTAACCGATCCTCTCTCTTTGATTCAAACAATATTTTTCAAATTAATCTCAAAAATCATAAATTTTCATGGATAGATAGAGGAATGTCTTAGGAATCCAACTCTTCAAAAATTAGGTCAATCAGACGTAGGCAGAAAAGTTATAAGAAAAAAAAGTGGAGAGAGGTCGGGTCAGGTAAACATGATGTAAAAATTACATGCACTAGTCGACTAGTCGAAGACTATTAGTCGACTAAGTCGACTACAGTGAGTGACCTAGAAAACTTTGTTTTTTTTTCTGTCGATAACCTAATTTCTGCAATTCATAACTTTTGGTCTTGAACTCGAAAATTTGAAAATTTGGTATCTATGGAAAGATAAAAGAAAGCTCTACAACTTTCATGAAGAACTTAAAAACCAAAATGGCCTCTAAGGGAGTCAAAAACTACCTTAACGTATCTGTCAGATAAACATCATCCCAAAAATGACAGAACTTCTAAAAGTCTTATCTTCCCACATCCAAAAATAGCACATTATACATCATTGGAAAGCTGTGATACTCCTCTACAACTCTCAAGAAGGCTACTTGATCCTATTCAATCCACTTCAGTCCAGAATTTGCCTCAAAGCACAACATACACAAACCTACTCTATGAACACTTACAAAACAAAACAATAAGACTTTTAGAACATTCATTGGCAAAACACAAAATACATGAATATCCTTCTTTAATATCAAAATATGAGTTTTTACAAAGCTTTAGTGGGCATTTTTAGCCCCAATACATCAAAGTCTCAAAAGTTCAAAGTACAAAGAAACTACATGAACAATGATTTTTTCTCCAAAAATGCAACTAAAGCTTTGTTTACAAAAGATAGCTTCAAATTCAAAAAGCCAACGGGATTGATGCCTTGTCCTCGGTTAGGTCATTCATTTTCTTGCTCATCGCCTGTGGAGGAGAAGGAAACAGGGGTAGCTCGACGGCTCGTGGGTAACACATTTATAACCAAGAACGCAAGCAAAAATCCTTGAATCATTTTAGTTCCAATGCAAAATTTATCTTGACAAAATCATGCCACAATATGTTTTCCAAAATTAAAATTTATTAAGCAATCCAAAAAACCAATATAATGAATACATCAAAATCAAATGATTACAAATCTTAATCACATAAGCACATCAGAAATGGTTCGGGTGGATCCAAACAGAATGTACTACACATTTTCGCGTAGCGGTCATGTGTAGTCGTGAACTTACGGGAGTCCGTGAGGAGCTCCATGCCACTAGCGGGCAGGCAAGAAAAGCCTAAGACAAGTGCACTTGACTCACTTAAGGGACCACCACAAACCCATATAAGCATGCATTTCACATTTTTCACACATAACGGCCAAAATGGCACTTTTCTGAAAAGTAAGTCTTATCACATTTCATTCTTTCCCAATTATCGAAACAATCTAAAAACATTCTCACAATTCATTCCCAAGCAAAAGACATATGGCATATTCTCAAATTTTTCCAAAAGAGTAATAAATACATATTTTTAAAGTTGTTGGAAAGCATTAAATTCCATTTACTAAAAGTAACTATACTAGCTCATTTTCTCAACTATAAAGATGTTACCCACCTTAAAATCCTTTGCTTTAGGCTTGCTCAAGATGCCCTTCCTCTAGCTCCTCTTGCCTCCCTTGAATTTCTTCACAATCACAAAAACCCTAATCAATAGAAATCTTACAAAATGGAAAACCTAAAGAAACAAAGCATGCAATTCATCCTAGAACCATCTTTCCCATACTTTTCCTAAGCCATTGGAACCAAAAACCCTTAAAAATACCAAAGAATTTGAAACAACTTACCTTAAAACTTCACCCACGTTTTTGTTCTTTAGCTTTAATGGAAGATTAAAACTTCCCCTTTCCTTTTCCTTCTTGAAAAACTCTTAAAATCCAACTTGAAAATCAAGAAAAGATGAAACCTAGCTTTTTCCTTTCTTTCTTCTTTCTTCCTCTCTTCACCGAAACTCCCCTCTTCTTTTCTTCAAAATTTCGTTCCTTCTCTCCCAACCTAAGACTTTTGTTCTTTCTTTCTTTTAATGAAACAAAAATGACCCATTTGCCCCTCTTTATAAGCCTTATACCATTAAACCTTAAGTGTTCTTCCTAAACTACCCCTTATACACAAACTTACTACTTTAACACTTAAATTCAATTTAACCCACTTCACAAACCTTATTCACATAACAAACTAGTTAATTCCAACATAAACAAACTACTAATATTCCAAAATTAATCTAATCGTGCTTATTCCTTTAAAAAAAATTTGGGGCCAACATGTACGTCTCGATTTGTGTTGAATTTCTATTCGAGACCACATTTTTATCACATGCATTAACATGGATATGATAAGGCATTCTTTGTTTGTCATAAGCTACATTAGCCAAATAACCTACCTTATTGACATGATTTTTCCTTAATAATTATACCTTTCTTTTTGTATAAACCACATTTTATGCTTTTAAACTTAACCAAATGTCTTACCCAAGTCATAAAGCTAATGAAATAGGGGTACATTAGTTTAAATGCATGCTTTTGGGCTTAATCGTAGCTTCCGTGACTTGTTAGGCAGTTTTCAAAATTAAACGAACAAATCCAAAATTTTCTTGTTTTCTATTGCTTTTAAGATTATTTAGTCATAATTAGAGTGTGAACTGATTAGTAAAATCCATAGCAACTCTAGTATGTACTTTTGCTCTTGTGGTTTGTTAATATGCTTTATCTTTAGAAGAGTAGTGACTAATGGTAGACAAAGCCGGTAAGACTTTGAGCTTTATTTGACTGACACATCTATATCAGTCTCATTTCCTTTTGATAATGTGTGACCTTCATGACATGTACGTCTCAATTTTGCGTTGAATTTCTATTCGAGACCACATTTTTATCACATGCATTAACATGAATATGATGAGGCATTCTTTGTTTGTCATAAGTTATATTAACCAAATAACCTACCTTATTTACATGATTTTTTTCTTGATAAACCCCTTTGAGCTTTATACCTTTCTTTTTGTATAAATCACATTTTATGCTTTTAAACTTAACCAAATATCCTAACTAAGTCATAAAGCTAGTGGAATATGCTCCAATCTGTTTTAGAAAATTTTGTCTTTTTAGTCTAAAAAATATATATCAATATATCCAACCTAGCAATCAACACAAATTGAACATTTAATCTTAAAAAATAGGATTGAAATAACATGAAAATATATAAAAACATATAAGAAAATTTAGTCATATCAATTATCCAGTAGTCTTGAAGAATGAAGTGATTTGTCCTCCCATTGAGCTTTATAGGCAGGGGCGAAGGCATGGTCCACGGCTTTGGTTGGTTTCTTTTGGAATAAACAACCAGCCCTCCCAATTATTCACACCTGGGCAGTAGCCAAACGGGGGAGGAAAGGTTTGGAGAAAACCTTGCTTATGGATAATGGTAACAATCCTTTTAAGTTTGCAATTGATTGTAATCTGTCTGAAATAATAGAATTGGGTCCTTGGCATATCGGAGGCCAACTCATGTTTTTTAGAAAATGGAAATTGGGCATAGAATTTGATCGTGACTGCATTAAGGCGTTTCCCCTATGGGTGCAATTTCATGATTACCGTTAGAACTTTGGATGGTGGAGGGTTTAAGGTATTTAGTTAGCTCGTTGGGTAAACATCTGTGTATAGATGCACAAACATCAAATATGGAGCGTATAGGATATGTCAAGATCTATGTTGAGATTGGAAAAATTTTGGAGCTACCTACTGGAAGACTTTTTCAAATTGGAAGGCAGAAGGAGATATTGGGGATTGAAGTCCATCCCAGGGATATAGGGAATGCAGTAGTTGTGCATATAAGGGAAATGGAGACTACTGACAGGGCTAGGAAGAAAGTAGGTTGTGGAATTGAAATTGGAAGACCTATACTTACAGAAGGAAACAACTCACAACACCAGTTAAAGGACAATAAAAAAGATAACAATATACTACTAGAGTTACCATCATATGAGACAATATTGGGTCATGCTCTGACGATGGAGGGAATGCAATTTGAGAATGCACTCCCACAAACTCCAAAGATGACACAAGCAAATACTAATGGGGGCGAGGAGACAATGGATACACCATCCAAGGATAGAAGAATAATGAATTCCACCCCTAATAGCGTAGACCACACTAACCTCCAGCAGTTAAAAGGATATTTAGAAAATGATAGTAACTCAACCGAGATACCATCAGTGGAGATAGTTGTGTACAAAACATGGTTGTGCAACAACTGCAAGATGAAATTTCACAACAATCACAACATATACAACTTGAGCATTTAGGGAATAAGGGATTAGCTGAGTCACCCTCCAAATTCGGCAACAGATCAGCCCGAAGGAGAACAAAATCGAATGGGTATTCCCCTTAGATGACGATTTTAGTATGGAATACTAGAGGGTTAAATAACTGGTAAATAACCTTCTTAAACAGTCCACAATAAAGGAGGTAGTGCTAGAAAAGAAACCATTTTTGGTAGGTCTACTTAAGACGAAAATAAGAGCCTCTCATACTCAGTCAGGACTGCAACTTTTTGGTACTAAATGGAAGTACATAACTAATCACTCTCATCACTACAATGGCTACATTGTTTGTCTATACAACTCAAATTGCATTGAGGTCAAAGCAACCAATCAAAGTGACCAATTTATACACCTATGTTGCCAAATCTGAGGTAATCCCAATTCCTTTGAAGTTACTCTTGTTTATGCCTCAAATTTTGCTTTTCAAAGGGATAAATTATGGAGGGATATGTAATTAATCCAAAATAAAATGCCTAGTTCCTAGATAGCCATAGGCAATTTCAATTGTTCTTTGAATTCAAGTGAAGTTGAAGGTGGTACTAGATACGAAATGGGGGCTAGCAGAAGGTTAAATCAATTTTTTCAACTGGTGGATTTAAGAGCAATTGGGAGAATATTTACCTAGACCAATAAGCAACAGGGTGTGTGGTTAATCCAAAAAAAGCTAGATAGAGCAATTGTGAACCCAAGATGGTTATGTGAATTCCTACAATCATATGTATGCTTTGAAGACAATATCCTATTAGATCATTCATATATAATTATCAAACATGGTGGCATTGATTGAACTGGGAACTCCATTCAGATTCTTCAATGGAGTTACATAGATGGAGGGGTTTATGGAGTTTGTAAAAGGATGTTGGAGTCATGAAGTGCAAGTTTTAAGACCTACTAGTTGATGCAAAAACCCAAAATATTCAATCAGGCTATTAAAGTACTAATGTAACAGTAAAATCAAGATCTAGATTTATGTAAAAGGAAACTAGCTGAAGCACAGGAAGCTTGTTACACTCACCCTATAGATAGTGACCTAAGGGTTGTTGAAAACAGATGGTTGAAGGAATATCAAGAACAAACAATTGGTTTTCCACAATTCGGTCCTTAAGCAAAAGGTAAGATTGAATTGGCTTAAAGATGGAGATTCCAACACCTGATTATTCCATGCTTCATTACTGTCTAGAAGAAATGTGAATACCATAACAACATTACATGATATCAATAGTAATTTGATCACAGGTCATCAGGAGTTAAGAAATTTAATTCGGAGCTATTTCAAAAAGTTGATGGTGACATCAGATATCCCACTTCAGGGTTTTAATGTCAAAGATGTGTTTGAGGTTTCTTTAAACCAGGAGCTCAATGATAGATTAACCAATCCTCTTACTTCATAGGAGGTCAAAGAAGCACTTTTTAGCTTTCATCCATCAAAAGCTCCAGGTCCAGATGGATTCACTGCATACTAGAGTTCTTCATATCTAAAAAATCCTTAAAGAGGTAAATCACACATTTTGTCTCATTCCTAAGAAGAGGCAATCATATTCTATTACTAAATTCAGACCTATATCCTGTTGCACTATTATTTATAAAGTGATTGTCAAGCTTTTTGCTATAAGGCTAAAGCTAGTTCTATCAAAAGTGATACACATGGCACAAGAAGCATTCTTACCAGGGACAAGTATTAAAAAAATTATACTCCTTTAATAGGAGTTGCTAAAGGAATACCACACAGGGAAGCCTATCAAAATTTGTTTAATGAAAATTGAATTTTTTCAAGGCATATGATACTATAAGTTAGAGATTCTTGCAAGAATACCTAGAAGCTATAGGTTTACCTTCTAAGATCAGACACTGGATATTGGTTTGCATCCAAACATCCTCTTTTAGTGTAATGGTGAATGATGTTCCTTCCTTGCCATTTAGACTAGCCAATGGTATTAGGCAAGGGGACCTTCTTTCCCCTTACCTATTTGCTTTAGAAATGGAAGAGATTTCTAGATTGCTCTCTAAATTTCTTGAAAATGATGATAGATTTCGATTTCACCATAAATGTAGAGAGATTAAGTTGACACATTTGATTTATGCAGATGTTCTCATGCTACTCAGTAGTGCAGACACTTATTCCATCAAAATTTTAAAAAACTTGTTGCATATTTTTTCAGAATGGTCTAGGCTAAGGGTGAATATGGAGAAGAGCAATGTGTACATATCCTCAGGTGTTCAAAACAAAGAGTAAAATATTAGTATTGTTGGATTTAGAGTGCACACTCCTTTCAAATATTTGGGAGTAACAATCACTACCAGCAAGCTAAAATTTTCAGATCCATCCCCTTGATTGAGAAGATTAAAGAAAGAATCACTACTTAGCAAAATCATTTTCTCTCTATGGCAGTCAGATTGACTCTCATCACTTCGGTATCATATCAATATCACAAATGCAAAAGAATATAGAGACTCGTCACCGATAAAAAAGCTTTATGAATCAAATGGGTGAATGAATACTATTTAGAAGATTGAAATTTCTAGAAAATTGAAAATTCTAGAGAATATTCATAGACTTTCAATTACACCCTTAATTTGAGAGACTTGGTCTACCTTTATATTAAGCATCAGTTAGGGGATGGTGAAAACGATTGATTTTGATTTGATAATTGAATGCCCTACAATCCACTTATCCAGAGAGTAGAAATAACATATCTCAGTAACCATATCCCACTCATCGCAAGGGTCTCTTCACTTATCCACAATGGAGATTGGAGGAGCAATTTTTGAGGATTTTCTTTACTCACTTATTACTTGCCTACTATTCCTGAGGAAGTAGGAGAGGATCACATTATTTGGATGCCCAACTCGAGAGGTACTTTTCTTAATAGCTTCTGTCATAAGATACTTGTATGTAATGCTTAACTGGTATTCTCTTGGCTGGTAATCAAAAATAGAGTCAGAATCAAAGATAGATAGTTTTTGAAAATTATAATCCTATTTGTGTTCTTTGTAAACATGTAATGGAGAGTCAAAATCATTTATTCTTTGAATGTAGCTAAACTAAGGCAATATGGAGCGAGATAATGCATATGCTACAACTTCCCATGTTTACCTTTGAATGGAAAGAGACTCTTAATATGATCATTGCTAGAAGTAAGCCAGGAGAACTTAACGGAACAATTATCAAAACAACGTTTACTACCACTATCTACTCCATATGGAGGGAGATAAATATGAGAATATAGAAAGGTGTCGAGGAAGATAAATATCAAATAAAAGAACACATTGTCACGTTCATAGCTCACAACAAACATAGCTCTCTATTAGTAATCTGTTGAAGAACATCTGGATGTTACGTTTCAATCTTAACCTTGTGATTTTTAGCTCTGTATTGTAACCTCAGTATATGTTGAGTATAGATTAACAATGCAATTCATTATAATCAGTGACGGATCCAGGGGGGCTAGCAGGGGCTATAGCCCTCCCAAGACTAAAAAAAACTAAAAAATTCCTTTGTTAATTAAAACCCAGCCCCCCTAAAAAAAATTATCCTTACCTAAAAAATTTTGTCCTAACCCCCCCAAGACTAAAATCCTGGATCCGTCACTGATTATAACGTAGCTATAGCTTTTGCTATTATTGATACACGTCCTTTTAATTTTTTTAAAAAATTCTTTTATCATTACATATTGCTTGAGTGACAAAAAATAAGTAGAATGTTATGGACTGTTTTATTGTGAAAAATATAATATAAATAAAATAAAGATTGCATTTTAGTTACCAAAATTCTTTCTTTGACAATTATTCCCTTTTACTTTGTATTTTAAAATGATATATATAAAGTTGTTATTTATTTATCAATTAAAGTTTATGATAATATTAAATGTTAAATCTTTTTACAAGCGATGTAATTGTTATTTTTGGATGCATATTTAATAAACCACTAATTGCATAGTAATCTATATTTAATATTTTAAAAATCGAATCAAAAGTTAGACCGACAATACAAGAAGTTTTAGGTTTGAAAGTTTCAATCGATGTTAAACCTTCATAAAATTAGTTAAATATTAAATAAAATTGAAGAATTTAAAATAAGATTATCTTTAATTTAAAGTTTTATTGAAAAGAGAGACCATTAAATAAAAATTAACTAGTTTATTTTGGTTTATAAAATTCGATTAGTTTACAAAAATCAACCAATTAATTAATAAACTGATCTATTTTTAACAATAAGAGTTGTTGAAATAAATCTACCTAGAAAGTTTAAAACTAAACTGAAAAATTGGTTGGTTCTAGATTTTCATGATTAAACTATTCTAACCAATTAGATTTTTTAATCATAGTCTTAATAATTTATTTGGTGAGTAAATAATTTAAAATTAAATGACATGTTCAAAATAAAGTGATAGTGTCGATCAAATTGACAATTATAAATCATTGCGTATCCCTTTTTTCTTGGCTAATCATATTCTTAAGTCGGTAAGTAATTTACGCAGCCTGTCTCTGTTGACACGCGAGATTAGCTTTGAAGTTGGTAAAGACACGAGACTTACCTTACTAATTAAAGCAGCTCATTAAGGTTAATTAAATGTTAATTTTTTGACAAACCTAATAATGATATTAAAACTCGAGACCTCATTGAATTAGCATTAAATTTGTTGTTAATTTTCATATAGTTATATTTTTATCACTTAAACTTAAAGATAAATTATTTTTAATTAAATAAATTTATTTTAATTTCTTATATAATATTTGTTAATAATTATTAATAAATTTATTTTATTTATAAATTACTATTTTTAAATATTTTTAATTATTAGAACAATTTTATTTAAAATTTATATATGCTGAAGATGTTTTAAATTTAATTAAATTTATTAATAAATAATAAATTAAACTTCTTTAATTTAATTATTAAGTAAAATTAAATTACTCATAATTCATATTAATAATTAATTTTATTTTTAAATAAAAATATTAAATTAAATTATTCACAATTTTATTAATAATTAATATATTAAATAATGTATATTTAGTTGGTTCTAAATAAGATTATAAAAAACAGAAAATAAGAAAAAAAGGATACTTTTAAAGTTTTCATAATTTTAAAAAACCTGAAGAAATTTAAAAATCAAAAACTCAATCTGACAAATTTTTTTATAAATTTGAAAATAAAAATAAAAAAGAAATTTGTCAATTTTGAAAATCAAAATAAAAAGAAAAAGAAAAACAAGCTGTCCGTCTCAAAATTTTCAGGTCTCAAAAAGGTTGATGAGAAAGATTGGCTAATAATCCCACTTCTTCTGTTCGATGCTTTTTAACTAATTACGAGTGTTTATTCAGGCTGTGAACGTGGCTATGACTGTGCGATACCATAACAAGAAATAATCATAAAAGATAAGTGACAGATGGATACTATCAAGTTTTGTACATGGCGGCTAATGGGTATTACTAGGTCAAAACAGGCTTCGAAAAGCCGTTTTCTTGTTAGGGTAAAACACCACCATACCTATATATTGTACCATGAAGCTGCTTGAGTTCACCACCGATGGATTGCTTCTTTCTCACCAAAATAACAAAGATGTCCAGCTACACTCCACCAAAAACCAATGTGCGATTACACATCAGAAAAGTGTTAAAGAGGGTGGATTGCTGAAGTTTAGTTTCAGTTCTGAAGCCTCCCCTCCAGGAATCCTACTGGAGAAATTGATCCAAGTGGGTTCATTATGCCTCATTCAGCTGATGCTACCTTTAGGTCTACTCGACCCTTTTATCTATTTTGAGTAATGTGTAATGATAATACCAAATTCCATTGCATTGAGCATTGCTTCAAGACATGTAATTTGTCTTTTCATATGGTTCGAGTCTCTTCTAAGCAAAAGACAACAATATGAATAGATAGTGAAAGGACTAGTGTACACTTTTCAAGGCCAATTTAATAACATTAATTTGGTGTTAAATAATAACCAAATGTACGATTTTTTATATTTTAAATTATTTTATTGATTTAAATTGATTTTATGTTATTAAGTTCTTAACTAAAATGAGATTTCCCATCAAATTATTTTAATAGAAGTTGTCACGAAATTAACCATACGCATGAAGTTGAGTTTTGATATAATGGGATTAGGAAGTGATATATAGTCTTTATTAAAATAATGCACATATTCAAAGACTCGTCAAAAAGTTTAAATATCAAAATATACTACTTTTTAATTAATTTAAAATAAAAATAATAATATGTTTAGAAAATAAAACTATATTTCTATCTTTATCCGGAAAATTAACTTATACTATATGCTCTTTATTTTAAGTGAAATTGGAATTTGAGAAAAGAAAGCATGGATTATTATTTTTTATAATATTAATTTCTACGTTAAGAAACTTTTTTCTTAAGAAAATTTGATGATGTAACTTTACCTATATGAATTTGTCAGCATATGGTCACCCAGCATTTGAGGATTGGCTTAATTAATGATCATTTCATTAGATTTAACTTCCAAAAATGGATTAGTTGATGTTACAACTAGCAGGCAATTAATTTTAACTTTTCTTTTTTTCTTTTGGTTTCTCAATGATCATCAAAAGTCAGCCACATGATCCCTTGATCAGAAAGATGAAAGGAAGTTCTTTGAAACCGAAAACATGCATGAGTTGTAAGCATTAAACCACTTGGTGGGTGACACATCAGAAAGAGTCAGGTTGGACCCATGAATATTGTGCAGGTACTAGGAGTGGAGTCTGCAAGTAGAGCTTCTTTGGTGAAAGCGTGTTATTTACCATCCAAAAGCTTACCAAACATGGATAGAGATGGCATTAGCTCTTAGAAAGCTGTTTGGATTATGTTACCGTAAAAATACAAAAGCCCTCCATTAGGACCACGTGGACAAAAGGATCCATCTTTGGATCCTAACCGCAGTTACATTAGCACTATACATTATACCCTAGATCCCATTAGCAACCTTAGCTGCTTGCAACTTGTCTTGCCTTTAATTCTCTATATAAATACCTCACATTCCTACCTCATATCGTGCAAGATATAGCTATAGTTGGCTCAAGTTCCGATCGAGAGAAAGAGATAGAGATTATTGTAGTATAGAAATGGCTTTTTCGTGGATGTTCATGTTTGGTCTTCTAGGTAACACCATATGCTCTTCTAGTTCTCCTATATTTTACCTTCTCTATATGCTAATTTAGATTCTTGTTATTATTAATAGGCAACGTCATCTCTTGCATGGTCTGCTTAGCTCCTCTGTAAGTGTTCTCTACTGCAAATTTTTGTAATATATTCATGTATAGCCATTACTTAACAATCAGACGCATTGCAGGCCAACATTCTGTGCCATTTACAAGAAGAAAACAAGTGAAGGGTTTCAATCAATTCCATACGTTCTTGCACTCTTCAGTGCTATGCTCTGGCTTTTCTATGCAATTTTCCAGAAAGATTGCACCCTTCTTATCACCGTAAACTCATTTACTTTTTTCATGGAGATAATCTACATTGCTATCTACCTTTTCTATGCAACCAGGAAGGACAAGGTATTCCAAAAAATCATCTGTTTTTTATCACTTTACGAAACCTTATCGATAAACTTACTTGAAACTATTCCCGTATCTGCAGATTATTACCTTGAAGCTTCTGTTGTTGTTCAACATTTTCGGGTTTGGTTTGGTCAGCATCCTAACTCTTTCCCTTACACATGGAGAAAAGCGTGTGACAGTTCTTGGATGGATTAACATGATATTCTCCTTATCTGTGTTCGCTGCCCCTCTCTGCATTTTGGTGAGAATGAACTGAAATGTCTTAATCCGCATAAGATTATGACATGTTTTCTTCTTCTGATTCAATAATTTTTCTGCAGAGGAAAGTCATAAAAACCAAGAGCGTGGAGTTCATGCCTTTCTACTTATCCTTCTTCCTCACTTTGACTGCAGTCATGTGGTTCTTCTTCGGTTATCTAAAGAGAGACCCTTTTATTGCTGTAAGTTCTTGTTACATAATTCAATAAAGATAACACTTTTTTTCTTCTCCTGTTTCTTCACTAACAACCCTTTTTTTCCTTTGTCTTTTATCTGCAGATTCCCAACATCCTAGGCTTTATCTTTGGTCTTGTTCAGATGATACTTTACGTAATATATAGGAACAGCCCCAAGAAAATCGTGGTGGAAACAGACCCTAAACTCCAACAGTTGTCTGAGCATGTAGTGGACGGAGCAAAGCTAAGTGTCACCACGTACTCGGACCTAAACGATGTGGTTCCTCGATTAAACTGTAATGGAACTGAAGTAGCCGTCGAAACTGAAAAGGAACCTAGCAAACAAGACGTAGCGGTCTATGTCAGTGTCACAGTTTAATAACAAGTTGATGGGACTTGTGCACTAGTTTGCATTTTCTCCGTTTGCCTTAACCCCTTTCGAAATGTCTCTGTGGAGTTGTAGTTCAGAGAGTCAAAAAAGGGGAGACACTCTCTCTGTCTCTCTCAATCTGCATGTAATTTATGTCTGTTTTCATGAAAATAAGAATATTTGTATTTTAAATTATTGAATTCAATTTGGATCCCTAGAATTTCTAAATTGTAAATATGGGATTAATACTTTTTAATCATAACAAATCGCTTTCAAATGAATATTATTTTATTTCGTTAGAAGTCAATAATATATGACAAATACAAGTTGATGATATCTAGAATGCTTATAATTAGACTTAACTTGTCCATGTATTTATAGTAATAGTATAAGAATAGGAACTCTAAAAAAATGTGTAGATGAAACAAAATAAAAAATGGGTTAATCTAAGTTACCAAAGCCTAATTATTACGAGGCTTTCAATTAGGAGACCTGATCCTCTGGTTCACTTATTCCAGACCAACCCTTTGTCAACTCATCCCATCCATCTATTTATGTGAAACCAAGTGGTTTCACTTAAATAGATGGATGGGATGAGTTGACACAGGGTTGGTCCAGAATAAGTGGACTGTGGTTTCACATAAATAGATGGATGAGATGAGTTGACACAGGGTTGGTCCAGAATAAGTAGACCAGAGGATTTGAGGAGCTCAATTAATAGTAAAAAGCAACATCTTCCACCACCACATGTTATCTTTAGAATGATGTCATTTTTTTCATTAGCTTTCTATGATCCAGTCCAATTTTTTAAAGTGTATTATAATTATGTTTTTATTATTATTATAATTCTTAATTGAAGAAAAGATTATAAAGTTGTGTATTATTAGATCTTCTCATACATTACGTTTTAACAAAATTTTTACTAAATTGTTGGTCAGTAATAATTTCTAACTTATGATAGGCAATTTAAATCTTATTTTTACTTTTGGAAGAGGTCGAATTAATACTTTTTTTTGGAAAAAAACCAGATCTGATATTAAGCAAAAGTAAGGTAATGATCCCAAACCATAAAAGAGGCATACAAAGGAGAATGTTGAGCCAACTCATAAGCTTTGACATTATAGTGTTGGCAAAGCCACCGTACGAAAACAGCAAGATTACGTCGAAGAATATCTAAACAATCATCAATGATTTTACCAAAGTTAGATAAGTCTTCCCGAGATGATTGAATAGCGGTAGAAACGGCCTGAGCGTCCACGGCAATAGAGCACTGTCCAGGCAGATGCTTGTCAACCCAGGAGAGAAGAGAATGACAGGCGAGAGCTTCAGCTGTCTTAGGCGCGAACACCTCAAAAAACGTACCTGAAAGAGCAAACTCAACAGTACCCACACAATTTTTAATGACAGCACCAAAACCACTGCAGTGCAAATGGGGAAAAATAGCAGCGTCAACAAAGCAAATCCATTGCATCGAAGCACCTATAGGGGAACCACCAGGGAGAGTGCCATCCGTCTGATGAGGATGGCCCATACTGCGAAAGCCCACAAAAGTCGAACCATATGGTCGGCGTGCTGCTGTCCAAGCCTGAAGGAAGGAGGCTGCCTTGCCGAGAACTTGCAAACAAGGCGTGAGCTTGGCTTCCCAAACATATTTGTTGCAGCTACACCATATCTGCCATAAGACCATGCAAGCATTGCTCATTATATTAACAAAGAGAGTCTTGGAAGCATTGCAAACGCAAGTAAAGATAGTGGATCCAAAAGAATGAAAATCCAAGCCAAACTCAGTCCAAATCTCACATGCTACATAGCAGCCCACAAACACATGGAAGCAATCTCGTTACGACCACAATGGCCACAACTGGAGTCAATGTCCCGTAAAAGTCGTCACATAAAAGTTTTAACTTTTGGAGGGAGTGTGAGGGTCCACAAAAATTTCCAGATATCTTCACGTTCGTCAATAGGACCTTTCTAGAGCCTAAGGGTTTAGTAATAACCAGATTTGACAGTATAGATACCTAGCGTATCGAAGTGCCACAACCATGAATCTGGTCGGCTCTGTAAACTCAAAAGGATAGTCAAAATGTGCTACATATCCTCCTCACAGCACACCGCTTGAAGCTTTGCTACATCCCATCGTCGGTCCTCCCAGTTAATAAAAGTATGGACCAGCAGATTAGGATCCCGGGACCCTGTTTCGGCAAGTAAGCGAAAATTGAAGGCTCTAGGTATCCAAGGATCCAACCAGAAGTATGTGGAGTCCCCATTGCCTATCCAAATGTGGGCTCCGACCTGAAGCAATTCCTTAGCTTGCCGAAAACCTCTCCATGTGAAACTGGGGTTAGAACCCAAACTAGCAGTCATGTAATTCCTTGTAGGAAAATATTTAGCTTTGAATATACGAAAAAAGAGAGTGTTGGATTCTGTTAGCAGCCGCCAACCTTGCTTTGCTAGAATTGCTAAGTTGAAACACCGTAAATCCCGAAAACTTATACCGCCATCGGCTTTACTATCACACATGCGGTCCCATGACAACCAATGGAAACTTTTCCCCCCTTCCTTGTTCATACCGGTCGAATTAATACTTTTTAATCATAACAAACCACTTTCAAATGAATAGAATTTTATTTCGTTGGAAGTAATTAATATATGACAAAGATAAGGTGATGATACGTCGAATGCTTATAATTTGGGGTTGGACTAATCTTCTCTGCACATTTAATTTATATGAACTCTACAAAATTGTGTAGATGAAACAAAATAAAAAATGGGTTAATCGAAGTTACCAAAGCCTAATTACGAGGCTCTCAACTAGTCGTAAAAAGCAACATCTTCCACCACCATATGTTATCTTCAGAATGATGTCATTTTTCATTAGCTTTCTGTGATCCAGTTCAAGTTCTTAAAGTGTATTATAATTATGTGTTTATTATTATAGTAATTCTTAATTGGAAAGAGATCTTAAGATTACGTATTGTTAGATTTTCTCAAATTTTACGTTACTGAATTGTTGTTCATTAATAATTTCTAACTTATTGATCGGCAATTTAAACCTTATTTTGACTTTTGGAAGAGCTCAAATAAAAGCGTTTGTGCAGTAATGGATGTTAATAATACTCATAATGGATACAATGAAAAAAGAAACCCATCTCAATGGTTAAGCCAACTCTTGAGAGTTTGGTGAGGATTCTCGTAAGTGACAACAGCCTACATCATATCCTTTTGTACAGCCATTTCAAGTCAGCTTGGGAGAAATCGTTGAGGATTGCATGCTTTTGTACGAGCAAATGTGTCCTGGAGAATCACTGTGGTTAAGTCAATTACAAAGTTTCAATCCTGAAGAACACCTGAATATTCAGTGTAAGTTGATAGTGAATCATGTTCAATACCTTTTCTTTTCGAAGTGATCAGTTTTATTTTGATGAGTAAGTGGTTAGATCTGTTTTACAGGGAAGGTATTAGGATTATATCCTAAAACTGTTATGTTCTTATCTTAATTTTAATGGGAAAAGGTTTGAATGTCTATGCACTTATAGAAACTTAACCAATTTTAACTTTGTTTCAGCTACCTTACTAAATAGAAGCTGATTAAGAGTAAAATTATTTAGAAGACCATGAATATAAATTATTTTATTTCTAATACTTCCTTTAAATATAAAAATTACGATTTTTTCAAATTTTAGCATACTATCATAATCAACTTTAAAAATTTTATAATATTGCAGTTCATGAATATTTATTATTATAAAGGATGAAACAAAAAAAATACCATTATGATACGATCTTAAAGATTTTAATAATGTTTTCAAAACTCGGACAGGAAGTTAAACAGGTAAGACAAGAAATTTAAGATTTAAAAGATTCAATCTGTATTAGACCATATAAAACCAAATAAATATTGAATAAAATTAATAAATTAAAAAATGATTGCAGAAGGTCATCGTTAAAAAAATTTAAAGTTTAATTAAAAAGGAAATTATTAAATAAAAATTAATTTTTTTTAATTTTTACAAACTGATTTCTTTATAAAAAATAGTTGATTAATTAATAAACTTATTGGTTTTTAACAACAAAGATTATTAAACTATATTAAACTGTAAGTTAAAAACCAAATCGAAAAGTTAGCAAGTTCAAGATTTTCACTGTTAAATCGATTGAACCTGTTCAATTTTTAAAACATTTTTTATTATGGTTATAAAATTCCAAAGTCAAAAATTGTATCCAAATTATCATCTTAAGTGACATCATCGTACCAAACCTATCCTTTAATAAATTATACCAATCTACTTTAATTTTGAAAGTTCATGCAAATCTTCCATCCAAAGGCAAAATTCGATTGTCCTGACGTTTGCAACTTTATGCTTATTCATAAATAATTGAATTACTCATTAATCCCATTTAAAATATACAATTAAGGAGATAAAAGAGGAAGACAGGCTTTTTTATTAATCTCCTTCTTTAGATCGTGGACGACATGTGAACCTTACTAACATAGTACCAAGTCTTGTCGTTTTAAGACAAAGTAGGTGATTTGGTCCTCCATTAACAATGGAAGGTGTACCCTACATTGCTCCTTAGTAGTCAGCAAAGTCGCCATAAATTATGGATATGCAGGCATGCTCAATGCTTTACTCTACTCTACTGAATTGTTCCTCAAATAGGATGTATACAAAGTCAAATTTGTTTTGACTAAAATTTATATCTGGTTCAAGTTTCAATTTTTTTAATTAAATTAATAAATCTTCTTTATTTTATTATACAAAACTTTTATGAACTTTACCCAGATCAAGTTTCAGACTCAAACAGGCTTATGCTATAATTACGGACTCTTGATGTAAAAATTAAGCCAATAATATAAGAGATTTAAATTTTAAAACATTTAATTAGACTATAATAAAATTAATCAAAGATTGAACAAAATTGAATAATTTAAAAAACAATTGAAAAAGATTGTCTTTAGTTATCTAAAAATTTAGTGTTTAATTAAAAAAGAGACTATTAAATTAAAATTAATTAATTTATTTTAGTTTATATAAACTGATTATTTTATAAAAATTGACTGATTAATTAATATACTAATTAATTAATATACTAATCAATTTTTTATAACAAAAATTATTAAACTAAATAGATTAAAAATTAAAAACTGAATCAAAAAATTGACCGGTTCAAAATTTATACTTTTTACTCATTGTTATTCATAATTTACAAGCTCTTCATTCGTGAGAAATAGGATATGATAAAATGTAGGAAATCGGGGGAAAAGTTGCCTGGACATTTTGTTTTTTCTGCAACCCAAGCCACTCGAGATTCTTTGTCATTCTCAGGCGAACACCTGATGGAATGTGATCTAACAGTACAATCAAATTCCTACCACTATGTCACGGTTGCACATTCCTAATATATGAAAACAAAAATAATGTCTTCCCTGAACCTGAATAGTGGAGAATAGATTCCTGTTGTAGTGTCAAATGACTGGAAAGTATGCTTGAATCTGATTAAAAAAAATGGCCCACCATACTTTAAATTTCATCTCTTTTGTTCCACAGTAAGCATGCAATTCCATGCGAATCAATAATTTCAGGAAATGTGAATCTGCAATTTCTTTTTCTCTATCACAGATTCTCCCATCAACCACCTTATAATTTCTTCTTATTATTGATGATGAGACAAGACGAGAGCAAATTGGCAAAGTTTGAGATTTTCATTTCCTCTAGTTAATATATAGAAAAAGATCAAGATTAACTCAAGAGAGGATTGAAGAATTGTTTAAATGATGGCATATACTATCAAAATTTTATATATCAATTTAAAACCTTAAGGTTAATTAGAAGCGATGAGTTTATTTTTATATATAATTTATTTCATTCTTATGTCTCTTTTACGTACGATAAAGCATAAATTATCATTCGTAAAAGTAAACTCATCATATCGAATTAACTTTCTTAACTCGTGGCTAATAAATAACTTTACGTACATTCAAAATATCGTATCTTAATCTAAAACTTTAAGATTGTAAGTTGTAATTTTTATCTTATTTTTATATATAATTCACTTTATATTTAAGCCTATTGGATAATTTCACTTATGAACTTTTAGTAAGGACATCCCCAATCCTTTTGTCCTAGGAACCAAATTCTTCAACTTTTTGTTGCATGTGTACTATAAAGAAAATTGAGCAAACTCTTACACATAGTTTTACTCATAATCCAAAGAACTTTTGGTCTCATTGCTTCACAGAAGATGGCATAAGAATAAGGAAATTTGTTGGGGCCTTTAGTTTTGTGTGTGTGTAGGGTTGGATTCCACCATTAGCTGTATTTCCACCATATTGCTTCCAAACCCATCTCAGAGAGTTTGGTGGCACTTCATTGTATGTGATTATAGAGACCATATTCCTTATTGTGATCACAGCACTTTCAGCTTCAGGCACTATAAGCTGTACTTGAACTAATTTCCCTATGGAGAATGTAAGGACAAGAATTCCTAAACGAAGCCCCGAAAGGGTTGGCCTAACCTAATTTGCGGGAGACATGATCTCAAGTGCCTCTCAAGGCTGATATTCTATATATGTTGAGCCAAAACCTACTATTTATTATTTAGGTCAAACTCGTTACAAAATTTTTAAAACTATGTACAAGAGATAAATCCATTTTTAGCATTTAAAACTCACCATTATTTGAATCAAATTCATATTTAATTTTACATTATCGGTATGTTAAGTAATTTACTTAAAAAATATAATGATTACAAATTTTCCATTATGATCAAAAATTGAAAAAATAATTCCAAAATAAATATTTGGTGTTAATTTTATCATTAATTATATGAGCTCAATTTTGGTTAAAAAGCACTAGAGAGGCACTAGCAAGAAGGCGTCGACAAAGGTAACAAAGCAAAAACAATACTGACCTAAATCAAAACTGAGATCTTAGTGAGTTTCGCCCTCCTCCGAAAATAAACAAATTTTTTTGCGACACTTTGCCCTAACCCCTAAAGGTGGACTGAAATGGAACCGGTTACTTGAGGAAAGTAGCTAGCGAGAGCATAACTGAGAAGTGAGTCCCATGAATTACCACAAGCATCGCCTCCGAAGTATCGCAACCACTATCCTAAATTGAGTAAATGATCGAAGATTCGAGAAAGGCAAAGGTCGTTTTGCCTTAATTGTTAAACAAAGACTTTGTTGAACGTTGTCGTTTTTGTTATTTTACGTTTATTTAGTAAGCTAAGTGGGACTATTCACAAGGATAGCCATTCAGATGTAAATCTTCTCAATTTTTAATGAATTTTTTAATTTCTAAAAAAATATAAACATAATGGATACATTTTTTATACAAGCTTTATCTCGAATTATATTGTATAAATTTAATATAAAAAATACACAAATTTCCCCTTTATTCATTTTTATTTTATTGAGTTGCATGAGACCCCTATGGATAAGATGAGGCAAGAGTTGTCCATCAAAGAAGCTACTTATATCATTTAGTAGATTTGGTTCCTCAAAAGGTTCCCTTTGAGAATTTTCTTTTTGGGTGCATGCAGACAATAGATGTTTGCTATGCTTCAGGAGATTACAAATAATTGCCCACTTTTTATGCTTGCATCAATTTCCTTTTTTCCTCTCTTTCAGCATAGATATTATAAAGAATCTAATCCCTTATAACAATCACGATAGCTTTATTGACAAAGCATTAAAGAAGTGTTGGGAGTTAAATTTTTCAACCATGGAGTGATGCACATTAACCTTTATAATCCAAGATTAATTTGTCATTATGTCAAATATAATTGCAATTATATATAATTAAGATTTCGTAACATGCATTAACTTAGTTCATCTAATAATAACTTATTGTTAGGGATGACTGCCTACAACATGTAATAAAGTCTTAAATCGGAGTCAAAACAATATCAATTTATTAATCGAAATGATATCATTTTAATAGTTCGACTTCATTTAATGTTTAATTTGAAGAATTGTGCTTAATCTCTCTTAAGCGATTCACACACCCTAAATCTTGTTAGTTAGTAATTTTATGAGTTTGCTAATCCAAATTAGATTGCATACTTTGTCTCCAATCTAGATTTGTGGCTGAGCTTTTTTCCCTCCATTAAGTGGGAGAGATAGAGTCTTAGTGGCTGATGCAATGCTTTGTGTCTTATGGCATGACAGGTGTGTGCCTGTTGATGCTTTTTAAACAATACAAAAGGCAAAGGTCAATCCATTCTCTTTAGATAATAATTAGATGTAAAGAACCTCTACACTTTCCTGCCATTAACATGTGCATTTCCTGTAACTCCAACAATGATAGGTTTGAAGCAAGAAAAAGTGGTGATATTGGACATTTTTGGACCTATGTAGGCCCATAATAATGGACTCAATGAAACTCATTAACCTTCTTTGAGCCCATTATGTCAAAATAGAAGAGCACGTAGTAAGGACAATACAAGAAGTCATGCTGTTTCAAAAAAAAAAAAAAAGAAGTCATGCGATAAATCTCGCGTGATATAAAAAGAATTCACTTAAAGATAATAATTAAGGCAAAATTTAACCTAATTTAATTTTAAATTAATAGTTCAAATTTAATTTAATAGAATCGAATTTGAATTTTAATGTTTAGACTTGATCAGGGTCAGATTTGATTTCAAACTTAACAATTTTTTTTGAGCTTAATTAGTGATAAGAAATTAGATTAAATCAACTTGAAGTTAGGCTTAACAATTTTGGACCAGGTTGATCTGCCCAAGGGCTAAGATGGTTCAACTCGACTAGGTCACAAGCTGAGGTCGAGCTAAGCATAGGTTGGGCCGGGTTGAGGTGTAGCCTAATCGGAATAATAAAAACGACGTCATTTTATGAATTTTTAATAAAAAAGTAACAATAGGTCAGGTCACGGGTCGATCCATTAACATTCTTACTTGAAATCAACAAACTAAACTATGCTTAATCGATTCTATACTTGAGTTGTTGTATTCCGGTCGATTCAAATTTAACAATTTTTTATTTGGACTAATTATAAAAATTTTAGTTAAGTTGACTCAAAATGAACAAATTAAATTATATTTAATTAAATTCGACATCAAAAATTTAAAGGGTTTTTAGATAAGTTAATAAATTTAAATTAAATTTGATCACTAAGAGCTTCATCTTTTAACACTTGAGAAAGTTCGAAGAACTTTGGATTTAAAATCTCAAATACAATAGAGTCACCTTTGGAGAGCCAGAAGCTACACTATTCAGAACAAGCAATCAATCGTTAAATTTCAAATGAAACGACGCCAGAAGTGGGCATCATGCATTTAGAATATTCTGATGCTTAAATTAATTTCTAACTTTTAGGTTATATTGATATTTTATTATTATCACTTATTTTTTACTGGCACAGAAAAATTATGCGGATGAATAGACCGATTTATAGGTTTAAACTCAAGGTGCTTTTCATGAATCGACTCATAAATCAGATTTAAGGTCATAATGATTTGAAATCTAATTCTTTTAAACTTAATCGGGCTCAAGTCACCCAAACTCAAGGTTTAGTTAAGAGCCTTAAGTGCAATTAAGCTTCGGGTTGAACTCGAACTATCATAAAATTTTGCCCAAGCCTTTGATTCATTACCAATCTTAGCAGCTATAACCTATTTGTTGTGATTAAAAAATTGAAATTGATTCAATTAATTCAATTGTAAAAATTTTAAATTAACTAAATTTTCAGTTAATTTTTAATTTTTTAGTTTGATCTATTTAAATAATAATTATTATTAAAAATCGATAAGTTTATTAATTAATCGGTTGAATAAATTATTTGATTTTTATAAATAAAAATAAAATAAATAATTTTTATTTAATAATATACTTTTTAATTAAAATTTAAATTAATAATATGTTTTAAATTTATTTCAAAATTTTTAATTTGGATAATCTTTTAAAACCTTATCTTTTTTGTCTTAAATTTGAATTCGATTTTTAAAAGATTGCATATTTGGTCTTTACACACCGAACAACGAAAAAGACGCCGTTCAGAAGTTCGAACGCCGTTACGTTTAGTCAAATTTGCTCGGTGTGAATTGGAAACGGCAGCACAAACTGTGTCGTTTGAGGTACGCCAAAGACTTACCGTCAAAAAAGAAGAAGACCGCGTTCTCTGTAGAAAAAAAGACGAAGAAGAAGAAGCTCCAAAACCCCCTTAAACTCTCGCGTGCTTAACGACCTGAGTTGAATTGAATCGAGCTTAGATCTGATAACAGGTTGGATTTTTAGGGATTTGATGAGTTGGTCAATTCGATATCAGAGTCTTGTAATTGGGAATCGCTGATAGGGTAGACCAGACCGGAGGAAAAAATTCGTAGTCAACTCTCTTTCAAATGCCGGACGAGGATTTGGTTGACATCAAGTTCAGGCTCTTCGACGGCTCAGACATCGGCCCGTTCCGCTACTCCTCGGCCTCAACCGTCGACATGCTCAAGCAACGAATTCTCTCCGATTGGCCCAAAGGTAATATTTGTTTTTCTTGGCTATGTCGTATATACCTACTTCCAATTTCAATCTGCAAAGTTAGAAAATTTTGGTAATTTTTATTTAGTTAATTACTAAAAGATCAAATTGGGTTTTGGATTTGAAGCTTTGGCAAGAATTCTGGTTGATTGTGATTCCTTGGATGTATTTTGGAAATTAAAAGAAGAAGCTGTTAAATTGATGACTATAATTGTTGAATGTTTAAACTAGAATTTGCAAACTATCTGGATGGGAGTGGCCGTCAGTAAATGAGGTTTCTTTTTCTAATTCAGTTGCAAAGAGTTTCTTTTTCTTCAATTATGTTTCGATTTTGCTTCGTAGGTAAAACAATTACTCCTAAGGCAGTGAATGAAGTGAAATTGATATGCTCTGGTAAAATATTGGATAACAACAAGACCGTTGGTCAGTGTAGAACACCGTTTGGTGATGTTACCGGCAGTATCACCATAATGCACGTTGTTGTACAGCCGTCTCCAGCCAAAGCCAAAACAGGTATTCTCCATCTTCATCAATCATATTTCCGCACACAGTATTATACATATGATAGTAGGATTTTAAGGGTGGTGGAAGGCTGATATGGAGTTGCAGAACGTATGGGACCGTCGTTACTTGAATTAAGATAATGAAATTCTGTTTCGTCTTGTTAGTTGGAACTTTAGACATTTCTGTTTGTTTGAGAAATGGGATTTTTGGGATTTATTATCCAAGCTTGTGGTGGAAATGTTCTTATTTCAGTTATTTCATGCATCTTTTGTTTGATTTATGTGTGAGAGCTGGTTTTCCTTTGGCTTGCTCTAGTTGGCTGTGTTGGAATAAGTGATGAAAAGTTTTTGTTTTTGTGTGAAAGCTGTCTCTGAGGTTTCTTTACTTGAAAATACTAAACAATAATTGGAAATATTACAGACTTGAATTCATTTGTTCTTTCAAACTATTGGGATGGATGTTTTTGGTTGGATTTAGATTCTAACTGCTTGGGATCTTCGGTTTTATCCTGTTCTGATCTAGATATGTATCCACTAAGGAAAGCTTTTGATAATAATTAGGATTAAATCCTCCCATGGTTATGCAGTTGAACCAAAATCATTCAGTTTGTTATATAAGTAAACTCCAGCTGCCATTTCAGACTTTGCAGAGGAATAGTGAGGTGACTTTCCATGAATGGAATGGTATACTTAAACTTGATATAGTGAGAGAGTGGCAATGGCACAAGTATATATCGGAGAATTTTGGGACTGGGGAGTTGTGTTATTTTCATTTGTTTCTCTTTCTCCTAAAAGGCTTCTTATTTCTGGGGCCACAAGTGAGATAATTTGCTTTCATAGAATAAGTAAAAATATGCCTTTGGAGCACTTAATGATTGAAAGTTTGATTATTGATCTTACTTAATTACTACTCAACTTCATATCCAAGCATCAAATGTTTGTTGGCCTACCTAATGATTTTGTTGATTATTGGCCGTTGTTCATCATGTTCTCTTCATTCACTGTAAATTTGAGATTCTCACTCTGAACTGGAGAATCTTTCTTGTTATTTCTACTAGTATTTTGTGCTACATCCTGGAAAATTAAATATAATTTCAACATACCTTTTTGTGGGTAGTGATGATGTTGTGAACATTAGTTTGGTTGCTGCATCATCCTTTTCTCTCTAGTCTTGTAGCTGTACTTTTTATGTTAACACATCTTTGTTGACTGTTTCAACAGAAAAGAAGATGGATAAGTCCCCCAAGAAAATTGTTTGCTCGTGTTCCATACTATGACGGAAAACATGTTGATATTCAGCGAAATCCTCTACCTAGTGTCGATGCTTTAAATGAGAAAATTATATTCTTTTGGGCATCAATATTGATTGTTGCAGTATTCATGTGTAACCAAGTGCATTGAGTGACCCAAAACGGTTGTGTTACTCCTTCCTTATTCCATGTTCACATCTTACTTCTCTATTTCATAAGACCTCGAACAGTTTGTTTAATTTATAGAAATAATTGTCAAAATATGGTTGTAACTCACAATCATTGGTACTTGGACTCTAAAATTTTTGCTTACATTTCAGAAAAAAACCACAAAAACCAGCATTTCATTTCAAATATATGATGGTTGCCAATTTATACATCAATTGATTGCACCCTTTTAAGCGACTGGAAAGACCAATCATCATCTGAATCAAGTCAAATATGTGTCGTCTAAGTAAGAAAAAGCTTAATTTACGCATTCAATCTCCCAATACATCAATGGCATTACGAGATATGCTGTTGTTGCAGGCCAATGTGTTCTTCCTCGAGATCACTCTTCCCAAGTTTAACCTGTTTATGAGATGGTACATATAAATCATGTTCAAGTTCAATTGCACATATGAAGTTATCTACAAAAAGGGCTTGTGTGAAATTAGAAAAGGAATACAAAAAGAAAAAGAGCTAGGATGACAAGTGAAAGCAGAATAACAACAGCATAGCACAAACTAAGGCCCTAAATTTGCTGGAAAACTTTTGCAGCTATTATCTGTTCAATATCTTCAGGAATATGTGCCAAACTTGAAAACCCAGCTTCAAATGCTGATACTTAGGGAGCAAAGTATACACCTTCCTCCAACATTCCTCTTTAAAACCTAGCAAACTTGACAGTGTCACTTCTCTTTGCATCGTCGAAGTTGTAAACGGACCTTCCGTAGCATCTAAAATGCCTTCAATAAGTTGCTTTGTAATCTTATCCAAGTACCTATAACTTCTTGGCTTCCGCAATCGCTTTAGCGTGTGTATACCTGCTGTCATAGCCAAAGGATTCCCACTCAAGTTTCCTGGCTGGTACATTGGACCGGCAGGAGCAACCATCTCCTTGATATCTCTCCTCGCACCATATGCACCAACCCGTAGACCACCACCGATAATCTTCCCAAGGGTTGTGAGGTCTGGAGTTATACCAAAATACTCCTGAGCTCCACTGTATGACAGACAGAATCCGGTCATAACTTCATCAAATATCAGAAGAGCGTTGTATTCTTTTGTGATACTGGAAAGGGCATTAAGAAAGTCTGGTTTAGGAGGTACAAAGCCAGAATTCCCTACGACTGGCTCAAGAATTAGTGCAGCAATTTCTTCTTTATTTGTCTCAAAGAGTTCCTCAATGGCTACAAAATCACTGAAGGGGTAGTTAGAGTCTCATAGGTTGCTCCTTTAGGAACGCTAGGAGAGTCAGGGAGCCCCAGTGTTGCACCACCACTGCCTACTTTGATTAGGAATGGATTAGCATGACCACGGTAACTGAAAAAACCGAAGGCGGTAGTAGTTTCGCAAGCTTTCCAATTTTACCGTGGACGTCTCTAGTACAAAAGAAAAACAAAAGCAATTAAAAGCGAAATAATAAAAAGCATTAGAAATTTGATAACGCAGTTCAACACACCTTGCCTATATCTGCGAGGCCTTCACCCAGCTTAATACTTTCACCGAAATACAATACATTTACCCAAAGCTTTACTGAGCTGACAACACTCAACCTTTGACACTATCTCTTAACCTCACTTCCCGTGAAAGAATTTCACACCACATAACACGACCGACTCGTATTAACCTTGTCAGAGGATTTTTCTAATTACTTTCACTCAAATAATAATTAATAAAAATAACTCAAGTACTTAATCAACTAAGAACTGAACAACAATACACTTGAGATAAGAGAAAGACTTTATGGTTTCAGCTTCTGGTAATAATCCTTCAATTGAAGCAATCCATCCCAAATTCAACAACTTCAATTAAACCATATGGAAGTATAGACAATAGATGAAGACCTACGGTGTTTTGCTCACAAAAGCAACTCACAACTTCAGATAAAAACGTCTGGAGAAAATAACAAACTGACTCACAGTTTTTGCAAACCCAGAAGACATGCACGTACAACTATGTTTTTCCAATCATCAATTAATGCACACTTCCTTTAATGAATAGATCATCCCATTCCTCAATACTACTGAACGGCAGGAGCTTGGATTCGCCGACACCTAGGCGTTTCAAGAGTCCCTTGGTGAATGAGCCCTCATGGTAGCCAACATAAGCTCCACTCTTAATAAATTCGTTGACGTCAGTAAGTGTGATTTGGAGCTTTTGAATTATTAGAAGACTTGTTAAACTGACTGTATAAAAATTGGTTGTATAACTTTGTATCAGAACCAACACCACTTATAAGCAGGTCTGGAAAATCACAAGATAACGCCCACTGCTTCGTTTCTTGTCCAACGCCCATAATATTTTTCAACCCACGAAAGCATGAACATGTAGTGTTTTTCAATAACAATTAACGCAAACTCTCATCGTTATACAACCCTTACATGAGATTTACTTTAGCTATATATGAGACGTGCTCACAGCCACATGCACATAGCCACAGTTTTTTTTTTTCAACCGACAATTATACCACTACACACATAAGATATTCTTCAGCTGTTAATTGGTGCACGATATACATAAGCAATAAGAGTCTCACAACACTGTTGATTGCAAGACTCCCACACAAGATGCCATCTTCTATGGATAGAATTATACATGATATTCATTAGCACATCTTGCCAAGATATACATCAATTAGAGATAGAACTCTATCATAACTAAAAGATTATCACCAATAACTTTTTGAATCCAAGGCATTATCCAATTAATAAATAATGTCAAAACTAATTATTTAGATATATACCATATATCCTAACAATCTCTCCTTTTTGGCATTGTTTGTCACAAATATGAAACTCCCCCTAAATAACATAATTGGACATATAACCATCAAATGCACAAATTCATTCTCCCCCTTGGGACAAAAGGATGCCAAAAAGCATGACGAATAGTCATGCATATACCTTAAAATCTCCCCCTGAATGGAACATTCACCATAAACAATTTGATGTCTCCCCCTTGGGACAAAATAGTATCAAAACGCATAATCATAATAATCAACAATAGGTGTAGCGAAAGAATCATAAGTACGTCAAGAAGACAAATTACCACCATTCAAAATAGTGAGAGATATGCCCAAAAGAGAGAGAGAGATACCTGAGAGACACCCATATTGATGAAAGCTGAAGAGTCTTCGGTGGAGCCAAATAGAAGTCATAATGTAAACTACTAAAAAAATGAGACGACAATAGCAACATAAAAACTAAATAACTGAAAAAGACAAATCTTTTTTTTACGCTTTGTTTTTTTAATAACACAAAAAAATACTTCAAAAATGTAAAGTACACAGTCCCTATGCCCTTTGAAGAATTTCAAACCTGGGCTTATTCCTCGTTACATTATCTAGGTCATCGGTTTCTTCTTTTGAAGTAACTGACTTGTTCTTTATCTGAACAGTTTCTTCAAAAGTAGTAACTAATTCTGAATCTATATAATTTCTTGTTTTTCCTTCACTATGTTTTTGTGCTTGTACTTGACCCTTTCTCACCTAATAGTACTTCGGTAACATGGGTTGCTGCAGGAAATTTAATAGAGAGTGTCTAAATTTTCAGTTTTGACCCCTTTGAAACATCATTTGTAACATCTTGTAGTATCTCGGCCTTATATGCCCAATAACTCTGCAAAAATGACACGTGGATACAAATCTTCGATTCTTTCTCGATGTTTCTTCTTCTCGGATAGATCTGGACATATCATTTTTCTTGCAATGCCAAAAAAGGGGAGAATGTAAGGACATATGGTATATATAAAAATAATTAGTTTTGACATTATTTATTAATTGGACATATAAGATATTAATTGAATAATGACTTAAATTCAAAAAGCTATTGGTGATAATCTTCTAGTTGTGATAGAGTTCTATCTCTAATTGATGTGTATCTTGGCAAGATGTGCTGGTGAATATCATGTATGATTTTATCCATAGAAGATGTGCATCTTGTGTGGGAGTCTTGCAATCAACAGTGTTGTGGGACTCTTATTGCTTGTGTATATCGTGCACCAATTAACAGCTGAAGAATATCTTATGTGTATGGTGGTATAATTATGGGTTGAAAAAAAACACTACAACTGTGTGCATGTGGCTGTGAGCGCGTCTCCATATATAGCTGAAGTAAATCTCATGTAGGGGTTGTATAATGATGAGAGTTTGCATTAATTGTTATTGAAAAACACAGCTACATGTTCATGCTTTCGTGGTTGAAAAATTTCGTGGGTGTTGGACAAGAAACAAAACAATGGGCATTAGACAAGAAACGAAGCAGTGGGCATTAGATAAGAAATGAAGCAGTGGGAGTTATCTTGGGATTTTCTAGACCTGCTTATAAGTAGTGTTGATTCTGACACAAAGTTATACAGCCAGTTTAACAAGTCTTCTAATAATTCAAAAGCTCCAACTCACAGTTACTGACGTCAACGAATTTATTAAAAGTAGAGCTTTTGTTGGCTACCATGAGGGCTCATTCATTAAGAGACTCTTGAAATGCCTAGGTGTCGACGAATCCAAGCTCCTGCCATTCAGTACTGTTGAGGAATGAGACGATCTACTCATTAAAGAAAGTGTGCATTATTTGATGATTGGAAAAACATAGTTGTACGTGCATGTCTTTTGGGTTTGCAAAAACCGTGGGTCAATTTGTTGTTTTCTCCAGACGTCTTCATCTGGGGTTGTGAGTTGTTTTTGTGAGCAAAACACCGTAGGTTTTCATCTATTGTTTGTACTTCCATATTCACTTTCGAATTCGTTATCACTCCAAGTGTTCGTATAGGATTTTCCCTTTCTCTTCTTCATGGTATTACCACACTCCGCTTGAACATGTTCGAAGCCTTGACACTCATGACATTGAATTCTATTTACCTTTCTTTCTCTTTTTGGGTTTTGGCTTGTTGTTTGAAGTTGTTGTTCAATGAGCTCCTGCCATTTTACCTAAACACAGATCTGTCCTTTTTCACTCTCTTCAGCCACTTACTGAGCTCTTGTGTTAATAGCTTCATATCCTCATTCTCGTCGAATTCATCTTCTACATCATTCACGACTTTACCAATCTTGGCTTACAATCTTAATCCTTTCTTCTTCTCTTGATTGTCCCTCAACAAATTCATTTCGAAATTGGTAAGAATTCCAATTACCTTCTCTAATGACAAGTCATTGATGTCATGAGCCTCCTCGATTGCTGCAATTTTTATAATAAATCGTGGAGGTAGTGATATCAACGTCTTCTTGACTAGTTTCAGATTGGAATATCTTCCCGAGTTGATATGCCTGATTCGTTATATCGCGCAATCTTTTATGAAAGTCTCCAATAGTCTCATTTTCATCCATCTTCAGTTCTTCAAACCTCACAGCTAACATCTGTAATTTTGACGCTATCACATATTTGGACCCTTCAT
>JANZLC010000007.1:23420401-23433404 GCA_026413385.1 Erythroxylum gracilipes | reverse complement strand
TGTTCACTGGAGTCGGTTGTTTTGGCTTCGTGGGAGACGTTAAAATGAGGTTAGCTTCGACTTTTCACTTTCCTGTCTGACGGACCATTCGTCTCCGTACCTCACTTTTATCGTGGATAGCAATTTCCGTCTTTGTCCACTAAAGACGGGATTGAAATTAACGCAGCCAACAACCAAACAGCGTTTCGGACAGGACTTTTATGTCCTTATCCACTGTCCGCAGGGGTGCGGACGGTAACCATACGCAGGGTTAGAGTTTCTTCTTTTGAAACTATTTTATGAAATTGTCAAAGCAGAACAGTAGGAAGCGTATCCTATTTTCTCCGCATTCCACGTGATGCAACATTTGTTGGTTTCTGTGCTCTTCGCTTGACCAGTCCAACAACATCGTCTGTCCAGTTTTATGATATTTTATTGTGTTCAGTGAATCTCATCTATTTATTTATGCAGGTCTCACGTGAGCTCTACATAAATAAACATAGAACCCGCATAAATGAATGGCTGAGATTCACTGGAAACAATAAGATGCTATAAAAACTGGACAGAAGATCTGGACTCGAACCAGACAGCCAAGCCTCTTGTGATATTGATCCATTGTCTTGTCCTTAGACAAATAGAGACAGACACATAAAGTGTCCCATACCTCTGATAAAGCTTTCGGTTTTGGTTGGTAATGCAGCCATTTTGTCTATTGGAATATACCATTTTTTCATAATTAATTGTAGGCTTATCAATAGGTTGGATTGCAATTCAAATTTTGAAAATAAAAAAAGTTCAAATTTAATTGAAAATTTGATCAATTCGAATCTAATTCAAGTCGAATTTGGCTAAATCAAATTAGGCTTGACCTAAAATTATCATTTCTGAATAAAAAATATAAAGTTGACTCAAATTTGGCTTAATTAAGTCAATTAACTAAATTAGTTTGTATTTGAATATGATGATTTTTTAACTTGATTAATTATATTAGTTAGACTAGAAGTTAATGAACCAAAACATGTTTTGATTAAATTTGTACTTGAAATTCTGATCAAGATCAGATTTGAACTTGAAAATAAAAACTCATTATCAATGTTATTAATCTCTTAATCTCTTAATCATGACATAGATGATAGAATAGTACTTACAAAAGTCAACATTTGGCGAGTACGCATGATGCTAAAGTCTTGCCCTATTCGATTTGATCATAAGTAAGACAGACTTAACCTATCTATTCGATTTGATCATAAGTAAGACAGACTTAACCTATTTTAAATGGATATCAGGTTAGGTTTGAGCATTTTTAAAAAATTAAAATTTGAGTCAAACTTCTAGGTTCAATTCGAAAGTACAAAGTTTTAAAATAAATAATTTAATAATTATTTAAAATTGAGAAAAAAAGATTAGCCTAAACCCTATCAAGCTTCTGACCGTTAAAACCTGATCAAATTTAGGCTCAGGCTTAAATTATGAGTCTTAGGTCCATTCACGCCTCAAAGAATCTGATCTAACTCATTGTCATTCCTGAGTGCAACTTATGAGTATCAGTAAAAAGAGTACTTAACCACAAGCAATGAGTAATAATTCTCACTAGCCAATTTTATGAAATAACGAAATTTTATTTAATTAAAATACTATTTACGAAATTTTATTTAATTAAAGGTTTGTGACCAGTACCATTGGTGTGATTATAATATCATAAATAATAAAAATATAACATTTTTTATAAAAAAGAAATTCTTTTATATAGTAATGACCACCGCTGAATAATGGTCACTCCCAACTTACAAAACCACTAAAGTAATCACATTTTCATGTACCCTTGATGCAATTCAACTTTCAACTATATATTTATGTTTAACCATACTAGCCTATACATAGATAGTGGTACTGATAAAGATTTGTAAAAGGAAAAACATAATACAAAAAGCTAATCCTTGGAAAGCATTGCTTCATTGATCTATAAATTCATATTTAGACAACTACGTACTAGTTAATGCGTAGCGTCGGTCAGTTCAAAGTGATGATCAGGCAGCGAATATCTCCAGTGTCTATTCCGTATGCACAGCCACTCTCTCTTTGTACATCAATGCTGGATGAGTTAACTATCAAATGAGAACAGGTCGTGTTAGTACAGATAGTCGATGGTTGAACTGCATCAAAAAAAATGAAAACCGAACAGCTATAGTAATAATACATTGTGAAGAGAACCAAGATGAGTACTATAAGGATTCCCAGGACTAAGAAGTGATCTCCTAATAGATGAGCCAGTTTTTATGGTTTATAGTTAAGAGACTTCATCCTTTCCAGTAGTCTAATCTTATTGAGCAGGTCTTGAATTGTACTAGACGCATCCTGCAGGTAAATAACAAAATTTTAGCAATCGTTAGAACCAGAGAAAGGACAATTATGCAGAAATAGAGCTAGAAAATAAAAATGATATCACTTTTTTTCAAAGTTTTAAAAATCAGACCGAAAGTTAAACTGATAAGATAAGAAATTTAAAGTTTAAAAGTTCAAACTATTATTAAATCGTTACAACTGAAGATTAAATAAAATTAAAAAATTTGAAATATGAATGAAAAAGATTATTCTACCTATTGAAAAATTTAAAGTTTAACTAAAAAAAGATTATTCAATAAAAATTAATTGATTTATTTTAATTTATAAGAACTTATTAATTAAAAGTTAAAAATTGAACCAAAAAGTTGAACGGTTTAATGTTGAACTAGTTGAGTTTTTTAATCGTCACTTTTTTTGCACGCAAAATTAGTACCTGATTCTTTTTTCTCAAATTCTCCTCTTCTCTGTCGCGTCTCTCCCTTTCCTCTGAGAAAATGTCGATGAGACTCTCTTGCTCCTTGTTCAATTCGTCAACTTTTTCTTGCATTTTTTTTAGCTGAATTAAAAGCATGTATATTTATATTTTTAAAAAAAGGAACAAATGAAAGCTATGCTCAGTCACCAAAATTAGTATCTCCCCCCAATTTACTTGAAGGGGGAGAAAGGGTCAGTTCTAACCTATTTATTTGGAACTTGATATCAAGCAGAAGTATATCAGGAGTACATATAGTTGAAATGGTCATTAATGATGAAAAAAAACAAGTTATTATAAGTCAAATACCTGTGTCTCAAGAGATTTACATTTCTCACACGCTAAGGCATCTCCTTGTTTTTTCAACCTAAAGACAATGATTGTTAAGGGCAGTGGAGAACAGTAATTGACTGACAACGGAAAATTAATCACCTTTCCCTGAGGTCTTCGTTTTCTTGTTTCAACTGCTCAATGATCATCTGATCAGATTCAATAGCAGCATGCTCATTGTCATAAAGTTCATCTACCTGTCAAGTAAAACAAGTTAATTATTCTCTTCTCTACTACTGCATATAATGTTGCACACGGACCCCAGTAGTCAACATCATGTTATTGAATGATTAAGTTCACAATGTTTTATAATTGGATGACACTTGGACAACTTTCCTCTTCTTCAAAAGTTACCACTTGCATGGTGGAGCATGAAAATGGCACTAAGCTGACTAATGCTAGTAAAAATTTTACAAATATGTGAAACGACCTTTGACTTTGAATGTTTGAGTGCTCGATCAGTTTTTTCCCCTCCGGAAATGCAGTCCTGTTGAGATCTACTATCTTCCAAGTGTGAAGACAACCTATTTTTATGCAGCCCATTACTGTCAAAAGATTTCTTTTCCTGAGAAGCCTTCAAATTACTACCATTTGATCGTCTTGTAGGAAGGGCATTGTGTGTAGCCTCATTGTCGCTGTCATCCTCTGCAGATGATTCAGAAGACCTGGTTCTTTTAGATGGAGTTTTCATCTTCTCTTTATTGTTTCCCTTACTAGAGTAAGGTGAAGATATGTTGCTGCTCATGGTCTTTTGCTTCTTGGACTGGGATAATGTGTGCAGATGAACTTCTATATAAGCCAAGAAAAATTATCCATTAAATGTCTGAAAGGGTCTTTTTTGAAAACATAGGCATCTATTTGTATTCATAACTACACTGAATTTGCAGCACTAAGAAGAGAATAAGATTACTGAAATATTCCAAAACTCACCCCTGTCTGAAGATTCCTGAAAATGCTTCTTATTTCTCATCGGAGCATAGCCAATTTTGTGGCAGTGGGAGAACCTGGTTAAGATGGGAATGACTGAAAATTACAAGTTGGACATCAAACTGAGTCAAGTAACTAAGCCTAATGTACAGCTAAAGCCAATCAAACGAAGCTCAACATGTAGAGATAGCGTAACCAAACCAGTAATTCTTTTGCATTTGGATTAGTCGAGCCTCAAGCCTTGCAAGCACGGTTGTGCGTTCAAAACCCTGTTTATCATGAGCTGGTTCAACAAAATTGGCTTCTAACAGACCTATCAACAGAGACAAAAAGATATTGCAAGTACACTACCATTAAGATGCAATGAAATTTCAAAAAGCAAAAAAAATACCTATGACTCCTCGACCATGACTTCCTGCTGGATTCCAAAGCCTCCAAAATGGCTGAAGAAACAACAGAGGTTCATTAAATAAGAAAAGGAAACTGATATCAACTAATTACTACTGATAGATATATGTATAAATCCAAAATGCATAAAATTGTACAAACTGAAGTTCTGTCGAAAGATAAATAACCAACATCCAAACCTTAATAAGACGATTTTTATGATAAACATTGAACCCCTGAACATCAATATGGTGTTTTGCATCCTTCACAAAGCCAATAGTTACAACGGCAGCCATCTAATAACATGAAGATGAAAATAATTAAAAATATATACAGAGGATCAAACTTGTGTAGACAAGAGATGTAATGAATTACAGTTGTGTCCTTTGGAAGCCTGTCAGCATCAGGCTGTGGTCGGTAGGTTATTTCCTGAGACAGCATCATGTCATTCACTATATTGTGGTGATCAACATCTTTTTTACGTAGAATAATCCGAAATCCAGGAGGAAGTCTCAGATAGAGAATAGAAGCATAGCTCTGCCAGTCAACAATGATAACATAACCATAGTCAGGTAATCTGCATGAGGATGAAGACAATAAGCTTGTTAATCCAAGTTAGATACTTGCCCTTAATGAGTGCCTGTAGGTCAGGAAATGCTTTGAATTGGGAAACTCTGAAGCCATCTGTATTTTCTTCTCCTCTCGATTGACGCCTCTAAGCTGGATATCCTGCACTCATACAACAATTATTAGAACATCCCTCAGGAAAAAGAACATCTAGGATTGATTAACAGATAGACCAAACTATAAAGAAATGGGAGATTACTCATGTGATACGAACATGATCATCAGCATTGAAATCAAGTTCCAATAATCCTTCGTCGTCCTCCCAAAGATTGTATATTATTATGTGGGTCCCATGATCTGCCATCAGACTGAACTATAAGGTACAAAGACAACAGGTTAATGACAAATAGAAAAGCTAGCACTTCAGATATAAGCCATCATGTAAGAAATCCTTACTGCAAAATGAGCAGGAAAATTGATGAGGTTAGTGATCTACCATGCACTCATAGATATCATGTCACACATATCATATAACTAGCATAACTGGAACAAAAAGAGAAAACCAGAATGAGAAAGTTTAAATCAGACAAGCGACACAGAAAGAAATTGTGCATCACAACAAGTAGATGAAATTTGCACTCTTGTGTTCAATCTTCCAATCCAGTTAGGAAGCCAGTGTCTGAATTTGATTATCCATAGTATCAACAAGATTCAAGGTGTCTAGTCATTGAAGTTAAGAGGTCATGAGGAATGCTATTTTGGCTGACATTCCTTCCACTTTTTGCTCCTCAAAGTTTACGATGGAAGAACCACAATCTTCCACAAGTTCCCACATCATGAAGATGTTAAAATGACAAAGTAGCTCAAAAACCTTAGTATCAAGCTTTCTATGCATGGACCAATAACAAGCAAATTAATTTAATAGAAGTATGAATGTCGTATAAGTATGGAAATTAGAGTCCACAATACAAGAAGAAGGTCTGTATTAAGTATGGAAATTGATTTTGAGCAATTCAAGTGCCAAAATTACCTGATGAAGAAGGTCAGTCTCACTTGAAAACGGAGACCATTGTACTATTGTCTCTAAATTTATGTTCCATTCATCCACAGAGAGTCGTAATATTTTGTTCCATCCATGCCCTTCTTTCTCATAGTCAAGCTTTTCATATAGATTCCAACAAATAAAAGGTTAGAAATGCAGGACAATGAATATAAACCTGCACAGTAATCCTTAAAGAACTAAACACAAGCTGCATGTGTCAAGCATAAAGATCCAGATTCCACAAACTGCAATCAACATACAGATACAAGTATATGATCAAAGAGCAGGGAAAGTCTAGTGAGCCTTGGAAAAATTCAGACTAATTTGTGGCTAAGCTAAATGCCACTGATTCAATTGGCACCCACATATCTAAGAACAGAAGATAATATTGCTGAAGAACTCCATACAGGCATAAATCAAGCAATAGAAGCATATCACAGAATCACAGCAAGGGTGAACAAATTCTTCAAGGCTGCAATCAAGAATACTATCAAATGATGCCCACAAGGCAGTGTTCCTACAATTATATTCTGGTGGAAGTTAATGCACAAAGTTATAAGCCAAGATCTTTGCTCTGGGTTGCTAGTTTTCCATTCTTCAAAATCAAGGATTAAATTGCAGACAGCATCTATAATTGTTATCCGGACCATTTTTGCAATTAGTTGTAATTGCATCCGCGTCACCTGCAATTGTCGCAATAGATTGCAACCATAGCACAACAATCTCTATAAAGCATTGAAATTTTTCGTAGGGGAGCCACAGTAACATTATCAAACAATAAGAAAAAGGAATTAGATCACATATAATGATGTTCATATAGTCATTTAGTTATTACCATGGGAACCACAATATCTTCTTTCCCAGTGCTCCTCAAAAAGGTGTATGACAGCAATCCAATACTCTGTGTAGGCCTAAAAACAACGCAAGATCATGTAGTATCATTCAGTTGAACGAATAATAAAAATGGCAGGAAGGAGATGTACAGCATGAGACTGATGCAAACAAAAGATAATAGATAATAAACTGAAAGTGAAAGCAAAGCCAATAGAAAAGTAGGATGGTAATAGGAACTGGTAAAGTTGCTCTTTTGTGACCATAAGGTCACAGGTTTAAGTCACGGAAACCTCTTTGTAAAAATACAAAGGTAAAGCTGAGTACATTATGACCCTCCCTAGACTTCTGCAAAGTAGGGAGCCTTGTGCATTGGGTACGTTGAACTTTTTTTTTTCATAATCTTACCCAAAAGATGATAAGTTATAGAAACACCGGTTGGTAATATGAATTGATTTCCTCTATACATGAGTAGTATAGCAATTAAGCACCTCCAAAATATTCTTCAAAAGGATTAAAGCTACAACAGAAATGCCTCATTGGAGGACTCTATAATCAAGCCATTGCTTGTTTCAAGTTCCTAGAATTTTACAAGTACCACTTCCAGTCTATTAATTGCGAAAATAATACACAGTTATAATTGTTAATCACACAGAGCAGAAACCTTTTTCCATCTTTTCCACAATATCTGGAGAATACTATGACATCTGCTCCCAGCCTCATTGTACTTGTCTTGAACCCATTGCCATCTGATGATGAGAGTAAACAAAATAAAAAAACCTCAAAATAGGGAAATTAAAACTCAGAAAGAGCTACTCCACAATGATAGATCTTTACACTGCCCAATGGTGTTAGCTAATTTGCTTTTCGCAGAATACCCCAAAGACATGCAATGCCGCATTTTATCTGGATCCATACCACCACCATCATCTGAAGAAAAATACAAAACCTATTTCAGAAAATAGAATAAGCTCTTGAAGAACTGCTTGTAAATTGTAACAAGTATGGAAAATAGTGTCTACGGTGTTAGCAATAGAAAATTTAGAACTTATTAAAATTCACCTTCTATCAACAGCATTTTGCTGCCATCCTTCTTACTTGTAATCACGTCTATATTGACATACGTAGCTCCATTGCACACCTGAAATCAGATAAATAAACCATCATATAATCCCAAGAGAAATTTTCATCAGCAGCATAATGATTTTCTCCAGAAGTAGTACCTCATCCAATGAATTGTCTAAAAGTTCAGCAAAAGCTGCAAATCAAAGCAATACGTAGTTTAGAAACTAAAAACTCAAATCAACCAAGGTCAAACATCATACTACCAATTACCAAATCATTCAATCCAAGAGATCAACTATAAATGTTTACCACCAAGCGCCCACTTATGACTTGTTGCATTTGAGTGTAAAAACTTGGGATGAACTCTGACATGATCCATGCCACCTATACATTTTTTAAAAGTAAGAACGCACGCTCATTGAGTCATTAGACAATACAAACACAAATGCATGAGAATCTCAGGTCACAGAAACCATCAACCGACATTCAAAGCAAAACTAAAAGAAACCAATGAATTTCGAACACATAAATTGCAAGATAAAGAGTTGACAATTCTGTCATTAAGAACGACATCTTTTAAATTCCCATGCAAACGGAAAATCAGTTTCTTGAGATTTTGAAAGTAATAGTCAAAGGAGCAATTAATTTCCAAATTAAAGCATTACCAGAATTTAAACCCCAATCACCAGAAGGAGCACCCTCGTAGTCACCAGCTTTCCAAAACTGCTTACAACTCTGGGTAGCCACACTCACACTCCCATTCGCCGCAGATGTTGCGAGCGGTATCACCTCCGCCGCCGCCGATGGCTGCGGAAGCGGAGCCAGAAACCCTACCGGAAACACCATTCCAAATTCGTCCGACTTCCTTCTCGAGCCTCCTTCAAAGAGACCATCGTCGACAATCTCATCATCAGTGTCCGACTCGCTGCTGCTACTGGTGCTGCTGTTATCACTAAGTTCGATGACATCGACGGATACTTTTGCATTGTTCGGAGCCGGCGTTTCCGACGCTTCTAGAATCTCCTCCTTAACACGAAAGTCCATAGCGCAAACGAAATAATCCAAAAATAGCAACTCAACGGTTATAGTCTAGCAAGTTTGAATAGCTAATTGCAGAAACCGTCTATTCTACGAAGCTCGATGGTCTAAAAGATTCGCCAGCTAGAGTCCTCCGCAATTGGCAGTTTTCACCTTTTGAGCTCCTCCTCCGACGGTTAAACTAACGGCCTTATTTAATGGCCTATTGGTGTTTTATTAATGCCATAAAACAAAATTAAATATTATTATTATATATTTAAGGGAAAGTTTATAATAAAATGAAATGAAACGAAACAAAATAGATAAGTAAAAATAAAAAAATAATTATTAAAATTTAAGATGAAATATAAAAATGATAAATAACTTTACAGCATATTACATTATAAATTTTTTGTTCGAATAATATTTTACTATATTAAATTATAAACTTTTCTATCCTTCCTAAATAACAATTTTTTAATATTATATTTATTTCTATTTATTCTATTTACTTAAAAACTTAACGACCAACTAAATATAGCCTTAAAATAGAAGTTGAGAGGTAAAAATATTAAATCGTTTAATTTTTTAGTTCGATTTTTAATTTTACAGTTTAAATTACTTTAATAATTTTTATTATTAATTAATTAATAGATAAAATTAATAATTTTTTTAATTTTTTAAAACTAAAATAAATTAATTAATTTTCATTTAACAATTTTTTTTCAATTTAACTTCAAATTAAGGACAATCTCATTTAATATATTTCAAATTCTTTAATTTTATTTAATTTTTAGCTGGTTTTATGAAAGTTTAATTATTGTTAAAACTTTTACACCTTAAATCTCTAGTATTTCGGGTTTAACTTACAATCCAGTTTTTAAAACATTGAAAAACCTATTGGATTTGAAATTTCTTGATTTTTGATCTCGTGACATTTCTCAATTTAGTCACAAATTTTAAAGTTTTTAATTTATTAATTAACTTTTTAAAATTTTTAACAATCAAATAAAAATACTATTTTTGACGAAGTGGATAATAAATAGACATTTGTGTGATATTAATTAGATACATCATATCAACAAAAATAACATTTTATTTAATTTGCATAAGTTCTAAAAATTTAGGCATTAAATTAAAAAAATTAAAAATTGCAATAAATTAAAAAAGTCTTAAGAGGCTATACACGTTTAAATATATCATCCTTTAGAAATGTTAGATCTTTTATTATAATTTCTTATTTTAAAAACATCACTTAGTCTCGTGATTTTTTTTAATTAGCATAAGCAACTTATCATTGCCTCCCACATGTAATCGAGTTTAATCGAGTTGGTGGAGTGGGAGGCATGCAGTCAAAAGGTCTTATACTCAAATCCCCATATTAACGCTCTCTCAAAGGGCCCACTCTCACTAGGGGCCATCTTCAATGCATTTTGACAGTATTTATTATTTAGAAGGGTAGTAAATCCTTGGTTTTCAAATAATAAAAAGTTAGTTATATTATCGAAAAAGTTAGCATTAACTTTTAATTTTAGAACCTAAATAGCTTTCTTTTTAACTATACAACCTTAACTTGTTATATTTATAAATATCTTTGAAGCATTTGAGTGTATTTCTTACATTCTAATTTTTTATTTTCACAAATATATGAATTTAAGATATTTCAACTCAAAAATTGGTGGTAAAAAAATTTTACGATTATGTCTTCTACGTTCTGAATGATAATTTAAAGGTAAAGTTTATAATTTTATTTATTTTTAACTTATTAAATATTTGAACATATTATAATTAATTTATAATTTGTCATTAACGTGGACATTATATTAGCATTTTAAATCAAAACATAATATTAAATGATATTGTGTTTTTTTGTGTTTCTCCTTTTTTATTTTTAAATTACTTATTATTTATAAAATATAATTAAACATTAATAAATAATTTAATATTTGTAATTGTAATTTTCATTATACTTTGCCACATGTAATAATTATTGGATTTGCGTTCTTGTAGAGGTTCACATAAGTTTAGTTATAATATGATTAAATCAAATAATTTAAGTTACTCAATTCAAAGACTACATAAACGATTTCATTTATTATAAAAATTTGTATGATTCTATTAAACATGTTGTGATAATTAAATAATAATAAAAATTATTTTATAATTAAATAAGACCGTAAATAGTTGGATGTGTTTGATTGGTTTTTTTATAAATAGGTTGGTAGCATTATATTACTACATTTACCATTATGTTAATTCTTATAAAAGAAATTTTTTATTAAAAAAATCACTAATGTTAATTAAATTCAAAAGTTATTAAAAATATTTGATATAATAATTTAGACGTTTATTTAGTTGCTTGACAAAATAATATTTGCTTGATATTATTAGTTGATGTTATGATCATTTGATATTTTGCTGAATATGTAAACTTATAAATTGGGTCACTTATATATGAATATTAAATTTTAATAATAAAAATATCCTTTTAAAGTTTACATGTTTGTATATTGCCAATTTATTGGACTTTTTTTTTACTTCACCTAGGGTCTATAAAACGTTAGGAACGACCTTGATTGTAGCAAACAAATTTATTTTTAAGTTAAAATTTTCTTTACTGGATTTAACACCTATCACCTAATCATAGGCCACACCATGAAATTAAAAGATGGAACAATAAAATGTAAGAACACAAAAAGTGCAAACTAACAAGGCTATGAAACTCTTAAAGAAGGATGACAAGTCTAAGCATGGGGTAGAAATCAAGTAACATGCCTTAAGTGCGTTATTAAATAACATCCTAAAGAAAGAGACTTAAAAAGATGCTCCTTGTTCAATACCCCCAAGAAGACACTCAATAAAAAATTACTACATGCTCTCTAAAGGTTATGGGTATAATACTTAAGAATGCAAAACCTAAATTGTGTCTTGGAAGAAGTATTGCAGTGAGGACACTCAGAGCAATTCTTACATGAAACCAAGGGACAAAGACCTAAAAATGTAAGCTTGAGATGTGTGAGGAAAGGTGAATGACTAACATACATAAAAGGTCACCATATTTGAATCTAGGAAACTAAAGTGACATATCAGCATGAGTCATTGATATGATTGCAAGGGGGTTTGATAGTAATTAGAGCAAATATCAATTAAAAAGGTTTGTGCAATACAATTAGATCAATATTGTCATAGGCTTTTTGTAATAAAAAGAGATGCACAAGAAATTAAATAGTTTTCAATCAAGAGGAGTCACTTCTACATAATCCATAGGAGGACTCGATGGTCGTAGTATACACATGCCTATAACATACAGTATCATATTGAATAGGCCATTACTTTAAGCTTCCAAACCTATACTATCATCCTACCAGTTACTTATGAAGTTCCTACATATAAAGGGATTAGATAAATGTTTAAGGACTCCCCAATATCAAGGCAATGTTACGTGATTTCATTAAATACGAGGGATTATCAAAGTAGATGAATATCGAAAAGAGGGACTTATGAGATATAGAGAAAGTTGCCAGAAACGAGGTTGTAAGATAGATCAACAAAATACAAATTTGGGAAATAGAAAAAAAAAAGAATATTCACAAAGGAATAGTTAACATAAGAGGAGGTTGGTAAGTTATTAGATGCAGGATTCATACGAGAGGTTGTATATCCAAATTGACTAGCTAATATGGTGATGACTAGCAGAGTAACTCTGCGCAAATGCACAGTAAAAATGCCCAGTGCATTTAATTGAAATTGAAATGGTTTTAATTACATGTCTAGTGGTAACATTTGTAGTATAAAGATAGCTTAATCTATAAGTTTTTTAATTTGTCTCTCATAAAGTTTTCTCATCTGGATGGTTACCTGTTTTAGATTGTTGGCAATCTCTATTATTCGAATAGTTTCATACATCTCGATATAGCTTTGAGCATGTGAACTATTATGTGCTTTTTTATTTCGTGCATAGTATCTAATAAGTAATTCATCTAGCTCATTTTGACGATCATATGTCTCTTTTATGGCATTTTTCAAATATCTTTTGCGCTCGA
>JANZLC010000007.1:23401042-23413290 GCA_026413385.1 Erythroxylum gracilipes | reverse complement strand
AGTTTTGTATATGGCTTGGAATGCCATTAATGTATTGTAAGCATTTATTTCATGATGGATATGAAGTATGAATTTATATATGGAAATGAGTATTTGAATTATGAGATTGTGTATTGAGTTGAAATATAAATTTGAGTATGGTTAGGATATATGAATGTGTTTGGATATGAATGGGAATTGCGTATGATTATGTATATGTTTGAATGTGAGTTGGACATGGATAATGGGATTGATTCTGATTATAGATTTTGGATTGAGACTTATTGATGTGTTTTAGGTTTAGAATTGCGTTTGATTGTGTTTGGATTCCGGACAGGAGGTCCGATGAATTTTGTTGATGGATGGGACTTAGAAGTGTATTTAAATGTTTTGCAGATTTTTGGGTTTCTTAAAATGCAATCGTTATGCTGCCCGATATTTGAAAAATGACTAATAAGATTTTGGTTAATAGATGATTTTAGGGATATGTGCGAGTGTATAAGAAGAATCTTATGTTTTGGGTTTTGGATTTGAGGGTAAGTTTCCAAATGGGGAAATTATATTGTTTGATTTGTATGCGATTGATTAAAGATGAAAAAGAAAGGAAAAAAAGAAAAAAAAATTATACCGTATTTCACATTGGTTTAGTCTTAGGGTTTCCAACGCAACGTGATAGTTTTCTTAGAGTAACGTTTTGAATGTTGGAATTTGTTTCGATTCGATTGAACCGTTTGTTTGCTTCGTCTTCACTTTTGGTTCCATTTTTCTTTCGTTTTGTAAATCCGATTCTTCGTTCCTGTCGTTTCACTTTTCTGTTTCTGTTTTGAATTCGCTTTGCTTTCGTTCGTATTCCGTTCTTTCAGCTTATGTTCCGTTCTTTCATTTCCACTCTTTGTTATTCGTTTTGCTTTTGATTCGTTTGGATATAAATTCCTTTGTTTGTTTTCGCACGCGTTCTTTGCTTCGTTTTCCATTTTCGTTTTTCGTTTTTCCCGGTTGGGGTCCGGTTCTGAGATCAGGTCCCAAACATAAATTATATATGGCTTGAAAATTTTTGCAAATTACTATGAATTTGTATAAATGATAGGAACCAATTAAAATTTAAAGTGAAATGAGACCTGTTAAGATTTAAAACGATAGGAGCTTGCTAAAATTTTAAATAAAAGTGGCCTCTTGTAAATTGAAAACAACAATAACTAAAATGCAAAAATTTAAAAGTTAACGAAAAGGAAAGAATGACACAACCAATTTATACTTGTTCGGCTTATAACAAAACCTACGTCCAATCTTAAAGTATCTAACTTGAGTGTTTCTGTTGGTCCCCATTTTCAGAGCCCAACTATCGATTTCTAATACCAAAGAATGTTAGGCTCGGATCCCGACCCTAAGACTAATCCCGAGGTGACCATTCGGGACAACCACGAGAGGGTGGTGAAAGAAAAGTAGAAAGTATGGAAAGTATAATAAATCTCAGCGTGGCAGCAAAGGAGAGTTTGCAGTGGCGAACCCATGGAGTTATCTTTATGGACCTTTCGGGAAAAGTTTGCCGGCGAAGTCCCCCTTCAGAAAGGTTCACCGCGGCGAAATCCTCAGAATCTGAAATCCAACATTCAAGTATTCGAAACAAATGCATACATTCAAATCTAACCACAAGCTAAACATACTCATACATAAAAGAAACTTCAATTCTTCATGCCATTACAATTCCAAAGAGTTTGAAAAAACTTTACTTACATAACATCATACATATCAAAGCTTAATACAATTACAAAATGATGCTCAATGTTGATATGCTTATAAAGCTATCCAAAATAGTCACTAACTTAGTACAAAGTCTCTAACTATCGTGGAGTTTTTGATGCCTTGCAAGGATCAACTGTCGTTTTGTTCCGCACCTGAAGAGGGAGAAAATAAAGGGTTGAGCTACACAGCTTAGTGGCTAATATATTTATAGCTATCAATAATTTGTTACAAATTTAAGCATATGTATATATATATATATATATGTATCAAACAATTTCGGCATGCTCAATTTAGCTCAAAAACTCATAGTTCAGCAAGTCAATGCATAAATCATAACATAGGCTTTAACCATTAAGCGTATCACACAAATACATCAAACTTGAACACTTAAAGATGCAATTCTTGAGGGTTCCATGGAAACAGAATGGAGAAACTGAAATTTACCCAATGAACAGAATGAGTCTATTTTCAAAGCTCATATGCCACAAGCGGGCAGCCAGGAGAATGCTCTTATCAACGTGCACGTGACAAATAGAATGGTTCCACTCTTGGCCAAACAAAAGCACATAATCATTTTATCATATGCTCATAATTTCATGCTTTTCTATCTTTTCATTCATACAAAATACCATGACATGTTTCAATGGCATAACTTGATAAAACTTCATAAATCTCAATGCATTTTCACCTATCATAAAACTCATTATCAAGCAAGTTGTGTATACACACACATAGGCAAGAATTTGCCCAATCACACAATAACTATAAATACATTACCCACTTAATTTCGTTTGAAATTCAAGCTCAAGATTGGCTTTCTTCTTTCTCTTGGATAAGGTTTTCTTGGTTTCCTAAACACAAACAATTTCTCAATCAATCCACATTCAAAAGAAAATCATAAGGCTTCGATAATCAAAAATGCTAAGATTAAACTATAACCCTTCCAAAATATAGACTTTCGGGTAAACTTTTACATGATCGTTATGATCAGGTAAATGAAGAAATTTGGTAACACTTCCTTCTAAAAAAATGTTCTTCATTGTCTTAATTTTCTAACAACACTAAACTCATTCAATTTGGTTCAAAAATATGGAAGTTATACCCTAAACATGTTGGGATCATCCTTATGCTGAAACAATATTCTATACTCAACTTCCGTCCAACAATTGAGGTTCTTAGAGACTGAATTAAAACTTTATTTCTTAAAACAACTTGTATCCCTATGTAGCTAGTTTACGCCAAATCAAAAATCACTCAATTTGGACATCTACAACAAAAGTTATGCCCAAAATATCAAAATATGTTTGTGCAGGAAAAATGGAGTTCGTCACGGCGAACTTTTCCAGAAACCCAATCCAAAGACATGTTTTTTGACATTCTTCATCTATTTACTTCCCATTTTTCACATATAACCCATCTTAACCCTACACCACCTCTTTTACTTCATTTCCAAACTCATTTCAACCCAATATCATTAACAAATACATCAAAATCTATCTTTGATCATTAACCCTAAAAGATTAAAACTTTATTCCTTACGATCATAATGAGTTTGTTAGATCAATCCTTGTAAAATAGGAAAACGTTTTTCTTTTTACTTAAAGAGATAACAAAGTTATATAACCTTTGTATATCGTTATCTCTCAGGATAAATAAGATAATCCAATAATTTTGAATTTTGAATTTTAAAATCTAACTAAATATTACTAATTGTTATCATTAAAATCATTAATTTAAAAGCCTTGAGCTAACAATCTCCCCCTTTTTTAATGATGACAAGCAATAATAAATATATTTTCAAAAATTCAAATAACTGAAAAAGATTTAAAAAATAAGAACCTGTAATCTTTATATGTCCTTACTTACCACCTCTAAGTAAGGAGCCTATTGTTTGCTGAAAGATAACTTAGATGCAAATATATGAATATTAAGTATCTATCATAGGCAGAGTATGTCACAGATTTCAAAACACAAAAGCATTTCAACAGTTAGCAAAATATATCATTTTAACAAATTTCAACATTTCAATCAACATATCCTAGTTCATCAACTGATCAACAAATTCATCAATAGATTCAACATTTCAAAATTATCATATATAAAATATATTATAAAATATATCTCCTTCTACTCTCCCCGTTTTTCATTATCAAAAATAAATAATAACCAAAAAGTAGGAAGATTAAGAATATCACAAATATGCAAGTGTAAAATCATGAAAATACATAAACCAAAAAGAATAGTCATAAAATCACAAAAAATCATTAGCAGAAAACTTAAAGAAGAGTATGTGTTTTCTCAGAAATATTATTTGAGGGACTCAATAAAGGTTCTTAGTAGAAGTTGCATATAATCAAGTTGATTTTATGTTTTGTTGATCTAGCCACTCAATTGATCATGATGTAATCAAATCTCCCTCAGTTTTTGTTGGATAACTAGATTGTTGGCATCTTAAGGATTGACAAGAGCCTAGCAAGACCCAAGACATCTGCTACCCTTTCAGATTCCTTCTCCACCCATACGTTGTTTTTCAGCTTATACCCAAATTGAAATGGAATTGATGAATGATAATTTCCAGGCTCATACCATTCTAAGTTATCAAAAGACACATTATAATACACAAATATCTTGGTCAGTAGCATCCCATAAGGCAAGCATCCTGTGCTATTCTTGTGACTGTCCTTATCCAACATAAACCGTATAATCATTGAGGGGAGGTTCATCCAATTACCTTTCAACAAACTATAGACAACATATATGTCCAGTTGACTGCATCGTTCGACTGAGCTGCTTTGTGGGAAAATTGAGGTGGCATAAATCGAAGAAGGCATCTTTGAAAAATATCAAACTGTCTGCATCAGGGTCTGCCATCTTGGGTGTTTTTAGCATTAAGACAGATGGATTGAACAACTTCTGCCAAATCCAAATAAGTTATATCCCACATATAACATGGAAAGTCAGTTCGTCGATTTGGCGCTAAGTCCAGCAAATTCCATAATATTTCTTCACTTAACAAAATCTCACATTCTCGCACCTAGGAGACAATTGCCAACTTATCATCGATAATTTCTTTTCTCATATGCGTATAAAAAGATCGTACCTGCTTATCACATACAATCTCATACAATGTTTAAGAAATTGTGCTAGCTAACAGGCAACAAATAAGGAAAAATAGGAATACGAATATCATCAAATAGGAGAGGAGGAAAAATGGCCTAGCTATCACCTTTCTCTTCTTGTAGTGCATTATATATTGTGCTTCAGCTTCCATAGATTGAAACATTTTGATAGCTATTAAAGGCTCTCCTTTCTTTTGTATTGAGATGTTCCTTTTCTTTGATCATTTAGCCTTAGGAATAACTTTAAAAAGGGGTTCCTCCCTTGTGATAGGATCCTCTTCAAAGGCTTTATAAATATGTGCCTTGCCCTTTCTTATTTCTTCTCTCTTTCTTTTCAGCAACACCTCTTCTTTCCTAGTACTTCCTCAAGGCTTTTTTGTTTCTTAACCACAAGCATTTTCTTAGCCTGCATTATTGATAAGTTACCTCTGGTTCATGGTCTTCTGACCAACAAACCGATTCTTCATCGGAATCATCATCAGTAATGATCTAACATTCTTAAAATACATTTGGACCCATAGGATTAGGTCCAGGAGAAGAGGATGGTTGAGGTGAAGAGATTTTAGGAGTGGGTGTAGGCATGTGCATCGGTAGTGGTGGCAGTGAAGGTAAAGGTGTAAACAACGAAGAGAAGGGTCTTGAAATAGGAGAAGGAGAGAGGAATCTTACCTTTCTCAGCAACTTCCCCCAGAGACTCTCCTTAAAAGAGAATGCTCTTCTTCACTAGAAGATTCCTTTTCTTTTTCCTTTTCTTCTCTTACTTCTTTTTCTTCTCTTTCTTCTTCTTCTTCATCTTCTTCGTTTGACAAACTAGGGCTTGTGTCGTTAGGACTGTCTTCATCAGACTTAGAATCATATCGCCTTTTAGTTTTTAATTTATGTTGTTTTGGGGATGAATCTAAAGATGATTCTTCGAGAGGTGATGATGAAGGAATAATCTTCTTCTTCCTCCTATATGTATGTAAGGATGTCTTTATGGATTTTTCTAAAAATTGGGGCTTTTTTTATGGAAGTGGCAACAATGGGTTCAGAATAGGTTTGTGGTATTTCTTGTGTAGGTAACAATGAAGGCTCAGAAACAAAAGTTTCAGAGGCTTGTTTATGGCACAGGGTTTCGCCATGGCTAGTAGTGGGTGTCAAAAATTTCTTTTGACTCTTATATTTGGTTGGTTCCATTTTTAAAAACAAAGGATATTGGTAATTACTGAAGAGATTTGATAAAGAAGTAATTTAATTGCAGTGAGATAGATTAAGCTTCAAAGAATGACAAAGATAAGAAGTAGGAAAAATTCGTTTTAAGGTATGTTAAATGGTTTATAAGAGTGGGTTTCGTGTGAAGATGAAAGAACACACACGTTCCTAGAGGTATGATCGTTTCCGTATCTTTTGTCAGTTTGGCAATAATATGCGTGCGATTTTAAAAACTGAAATGACATCATTTTAGTGACAACAATCTCTTAATAAAGTTACTCTTCCCTTTTAAATTGATACGAGCCTTCTAAATAAGCATATTCGAAAGAGCCTTCCAATATCTACAAAAGTAGCATAAAATCTTCTAATAGAGTTAGATGTTTGATAATCTACACATATCAAGTTCTTTTCTTAACAAACAAAATCTATCTTCTAAGAGTGGTTTAGTAAAGATGTTAGTTACTTGATTTTTAGTATTAACATGTAACAATTCAGTAGTTCTTTCTAAGCCATGATCTCTAAGAAAATAATGTTTAACTTCTATATACTTAGCCCTAGAATGATGCACAGGATGTTTAGATAAATTAATTGCAATTGCACTGTCACAAAATATAGGAATATGACTAAAGTTTAGAGAAAATTTCTGAAGTTGATGTTTCATCCATAACAGCTAGCGACTATTATATATTCTACTTCAATTGTGGAAAGTGTTGTAAAATTTTGTTTCTTGCAGGACCAAGAGACTAAACATCTACCAAGGAATTGATAATAGCCACTTGTGCTTTTCCTATCAACTTTATCACCTGCATAATCTACATCACAGTAGCTAACTATGTTAAATGAATATGTTTTTGGATACTGTAGTCCAAAATCTATGGTTCCAAGAAGACAAAATCCTCTTAACTAGTCTTGAACTTCTAAGATGTAGAAGTGAACCAATCATTCCTCTTTATTTTATTTCATCAGTAGCTTTTCCATCTTCATCTTTATCAAGCTTGGTTCTAGTATACATTGGAGTTCCTATAGGTTTGGTATTTCCAAAATAATATTTCCTGATAAGTTCCTTTGTGTACTTGTCTTGACTAATGAAAATTCCTTTTTCTGTTTGCTTGATTTGTAATCCAAGGAAGAAGGATAGTTCACCCATCACGCTTATTTTAAACACCCCCTATATAGAAGCCTGGAATTCTTCACAGAAAGATGAATTAGTAGCACCAGATATTATGTCATCGACATATATTTGAATTATAAGTAAATCATTTTCCTTTTTCCTAATAAATAAGGTTTTATCTACCTTTTCTCTTTCAAAGTTATTCTTAAGCAGGAAGTTACTTAACTTGTCATACAATGCTTGAGGAGCCTGCTTTAGATCATACAAAGCTTTTGATAATTTCATGACATAATCTGGATGGTCTGCATTCTCAAATACTAGAGGTTGCTTAACAAACACTTCTTTATTAATATAACATTTAAGAAAGCACTTTTGACATCCATTTGGAATAATTTAAATTTTCTATATCATGCAAGAGCAAGTGAAATTTTGATAGACTCCAGTCTAGCAACAGGAGCATAATCCTAATCAAAATCAATAACTTCTTGTTGGTTATAGCCTTGAGCTACAAGTCTAGCTTTATTTCTTACCACCTTACTAGTTTCATTAAGTTTGTTTTGAAAACCCCAATGAGTTCTAATGATTGACTTGTTTGGTGGATGAGGTACCAAATCCAAACTTGGTTCCTTTTAAACTGGTTTAGTTCATCTTTTATAGCTAAAATCCAATTTTCAAAAGCAAGTGCCTCTTTAATAGTTTTCGGTTATGTTATCATTATTATTATCAATTATTTTGCAATAAGATGTACAGAATGTTATGTTTCAAACCATCAACATAGAGGGCATTGTTAATAGAAGTAGAGTCCGAGGCACCAATTTTACCAATTCCAATGACCTTTTTTTTGTTTTTGTTTGCAAAGATAACGTTACCTTTATCTTTGCTTTCAATATAGTTGAAGTGTAATATTTTACCTGTCATGAGTCTTGAATAGCCACTGTCAACCATCCATTCATTTTCTTTAGTCACTAATCTTAGGCATATTTGTAGAATGTGTTATCTCAATTTAGGTACCCAAACTTTTCTAGGTCCTTTCAAATTAGTAGTCTGACCTTTTGGTCTCCTAACATATATCTCATATAATTTCTTTGTTCTACGAATATTGCAAAAGTGATTGATATGTCCATGTTTACCACAGTAAAAGCATAAAATAGATCAATTAGTGTTATAAAATAGATCAATTAGGGTTACTATCATTTCTGGCATGTAACAATTTCCTGCTCTTTTAATTAAGGATACTGGTAGTTTAAGAAAGAAGTTCTTGTACAGCTTAATATTATTCTTTTCATCATATCATATTCCTATCTTATCAATGACACCTTTACCATTACCAAGTAATGCATCAAAATTATTCTTTCTATCAATAAAATTAGCAAGATCCTTTTCTAAAGATATGATTTTCCAAGCTGATTTTTCTTTTTCGTTTTCTAGTTCAGCAATGTTTTCTTCTAATTGTTTTACTTTTTCATAATCATTCTCAAGCAATGCATTTTCTGACTGAGTCATTTTTTCTTCCAAAAATTCCTTTTTGGATACCTTTTACTTATAATCATTTTCAAAAGATATATTTTTAGACAACAGTTTCTTATTCAATGATCCTAATGATTTAATTTTATTTTTCAAAAATGCATCATTATTTTCAGACTTCTGAACCTCTTTGAAATATTGCATAGTTAACTTCTTATACTAGGTATACAGTTCATGAAATATATCTCGTAATTCATCAATATCAATATCAAAGTCAGAACAATATACCTCATTTTCCCCTGAATCAGTCATAAGTCAAACATTGCTTACTTCTTCATATTCTTCTTCATAGAAATTTTCAAAATCTTCATCAGACCAAGCTGTAGTCATAGCTTGCTTTTTGGGTCTTTTATTTTTCAGTTTTGTCCTTTTAAAGAAGATGGGGACAATCTGGTCTGGTGTGTCTAGGCTTCTTGCAGTGATAACATATAATTTGAGTATTTTGTATATTGCTGCTACTACTGCTGTCTTTTGACAGAAACCTATTATTTCCATTTTTCTTATTTCCTACTTTTTTTTCTTTATAATCTTCTTTCTATAAAAGGGTGCATATTTTCTGAACATAAAATTGAATTCATCATCTTCATCTATCTACAACTTAGTATCGCTTTCATCACCATTGGAAGTAGCAACCTCATTAACAACTTTTAGAGTCATTCCTCTTTTGTAAGAGGATCCTTCATCTCATCTGAGCTCTGTCTTATATATCATCAAGTTTCCTCTTAGCCAATCAAGTAAAATAGTGTCTAGATCCTTTGTAGTTTCTAAATTTGTCACTTTAGGTCTCCATTCTTTTAGTAGTGATCTTAAGATCTTTGTTATGAGCTCATCATTAGGATATATCTTTCCCAAATTCTTCAATGTTTTCGTGATGTTATTGAATCTTCCAAAGAATTCGTCTATGGTTTCTCCCTGTTTCATGCTAATAATTTCATATTAATGCACTAAAATATTTATCATATATGTCTTTATCTCATTTGTTCCTTCAAAGGTAGCTTGAAGTTTGTCCCACATTTCCTTTGTTGTAGAACAGTAAGATATCTTTTCATATTCTTCTAGAGAGAGTGCACAAATCAGATGATGTCTTACTTTAGCATTCAACTGTGTATTCCTTCTATCAGCTTCAGTCCATAATTCTACATCATCAGTAACAAGAGATGTAACTCCCATTTTGATAGCTTGCTAGACTTCAATATCCACAGATTGTAGATAAATTGTCATTCTATAGTTGTTTCTATTAAAATAATGGGGCTTTGTGACAGATTATCCATCAAGACTTCTTAAGTTGTTTGCCATTATCTATCACATGTTGCAAAACATAATAAATATGAAACCTTGCTCTGATACCAAATGATAAAACAAACACACGTAAGAGAAGGTCAATTGAGTGTGGCTTGGAAATTTTTGCAAGTTATTATCAATTTGTATAAAAGATAGGAACCTGTTAAAATTTAAAAAAAGGTATATGTTAAGATTTAAAATGATAGGAGCCTGCTAAAATTTTAAACTAAAGGGACCTCTTGCAAATTGAAAACAATAGTAACTAAAAATTTGAAATTGAAAAGTTAAGCAAAGAAACAAACGACACAGTCAATTTATAGGGGTTCGGCTTATAACGAAGCCTACGTCTAGTTTCTAAGTGTCCAACTTGAGTGTTTCACTAATAAATCTCCAAGTAGTGATTTGATGAGTCTCTCCAAGCTTATAAGTACATTTTTTCAAGATTCTTTAACCTTCCACACTAGTAGTGTTTAACAAGCTTCTACAAGCTTTCAACAAATGAAAGTATAATTTGCTCAATATAAGCTTCAATGAATATTGATCTCTCTCGATAAAATGTTTTCAGTATATATAGGTGTAACTTTTTGAGAATAAGTACTGATGCTATTGATATATTTTCTGAAATCTAATGTATTATTGAATGCAGTAGCTCTTCCTTAAATAGAAATTCCCTTCAACTAGTCGTTGCTTTAATTTTATCATCGACTAATTGACCGAATCGGCTTTGATTTTGTTAAAACGTCTTTCTCACTATCTTTGACAAAATCTTCAAGTGTCTAGTTGTATAAATAAACCTTTGACTGTGTCTTCGAAGCCACTATCGAATTGGTTGAATAGAAGGATCTTTTTTCCATACAAAACGATAGGAACTTATTTATTCCAAATTTGTCAGAAATGTTTCTTACTATCAAAATAAGTTTGTTAGATTGATCCCTATAAATAGGAAAATGTTTTTCTTTTTATTTAAAGAGATAACTAAGTTATATAATCTTTTTGTATATCATTAACTTTCAGGATAAATAAGATAATCCAATAAATTTAAATTTTGAAATCTAACTAAATATTATTTATTATTATCAGCAAAATCATTAAGTTAAAATCCTCGGAGCTAACAGACACGCCAAATCAGTGCAAGTTCAAATGCAAGATGAGATGAGAACAGATTTTTGTCTAAGTAAGCATTTATGCTACATGCACTAGACTAGCAGTTTCGGTGTCTTGGACTGTTATAAGACGCCAAGAGTTTCAAAATAGTAGCCAAGGATCATGTTTTTTCCGTATGTTCCCTTCAAAAAGGGTACTAAAAGAATCTTATTACAAACCCCAGTCCAAACCTACGCGCTTCCAGACTAGAATGTGGACTAGAGAAAACAAGGGTACCTGTGTGTGTATAACACACCAACAGAATACGGTGAACGGTAAATAAGAAAAAGAAAAAGAGAAAAAAAAAACAAAGATCAGAATGCCAATCCCATCAGCTGACTTCAACGGGAAGCTTGTCTAGCAAAATTACGGAGCAATTTGGATAATTTGTAGGCACAAGCAATCTAAAGGGTTGCATTTATGACTGCAGGGATTAAACACCATTAGTGTGAAGAACTGAGAAAAAAGGCATATATAAGTAATTTCTTGGCCTCAAATGGTATCCAAGAACTTACTATTTTTCCTGAAGCATATAGGGACTTAAACTTGGGACTTAGGGCAATAGCAACATAAGAGCATTTTACAACAGTTCCTTCACCCCATTCCAAATCTTCATCACTAATATCAACTACTGTATCAATAAGTCGCTGATTTATTTCCCTTATCTCTTCCACGAGGCCATGATTGGCCTGCCACAGGGAAAGTTATGGCAAAGACAGCTTTTTCCTAAACATCAAATGAAAAATGTGCATACTCCTTTTTTCTTTGAATTTGGATATAAACATGCATAAAAGATTAAGATTGGTTAATAACTTTTCCCCTCTCATTGCTTTTGCTTTAAGGCACGTAGTTCAAAAATGATACATGTAAAGGTTAGGAAAGTAGAAGAACTTTATTATAGGACACTGAATCCTTCAATTAGATAGTATGATTTTGTAATAGCACGGAAGTTATTGACAAAACAAATGTAGCAATGCCAAATTAATAAGTGGAGTTCTCATAGGTGGCAAGAACTAACGTTGCAGAAAAGAGTTCACGTGCGATAAAACCAGGTACCAGACCTCAATTCTCAGTTGCTTGTGTTGGTTTATGCCCTACAGCCAATCGCTTTGGTTGTAGTTTAGTGACAAATTATTTAAAGGCATTCTTTATCTTGT
>JANZLC010000007.1:23378118-23400942 GCA_026413385.1 Erythroxylum gracilipes | reverse complement strand
ATTCTAATTTACAATTCCATTTTACAATCTTTGCATAATTACAAATTCATAACAAAATCACATAAATTACTTACCCACGATATTCTTCACCTTCAATCTAACAATTTCAAATTATCAACTTCAAAAATTCCATTCCAAAACAATCAAATTTCCAAACATTCAAAAATTCCATTTCAACATTTTTCAAACCAATTCTCATTCTAATTTCCAAATCAATTCTAAAACAAAACAATAAATAATTCAATATTCACTAATTAGAAATTAATCCATGCCAAAATCCAAATCCTCAACTTCGGTATTCAAAAATCCTCCACATCCACAAGTCAACGTCGGCCACTTCAAAAATCAAAACTCCACATTTCAACTTCAGCCAATCCTCCACAATTCCACGACCCACCGACACCCAAAAAATCTTGTTAAATGTCAGATCGGTATCTGGATCGGTGCCCGGGGGGGGGGAGCTGTCGGTGGCCGGTGAGACAGCACGTCTTCGGGTGGAGGTGGAGGAGAAGACGACGAGGAGGAGAAGGAGAAGAGCGACGCAGAGCAGAGGAGGACCGGTGGCGACAACGGAGAGGAGAAGAGGAGGAGGAGGAGCCGAGGAGGACCGGTGGCGATTGGCGACACGACGAGGCAGACGGCGACGCAGGTGGTGACAGCGACAAACGACGACAGGCGGCTACAGACGGCGATGAAGAGAGACAAAATCTGAGAGGGATAGAGTCGACAGAGGTGAGTGAGAGAGAGAGACAGTCGGGGGTTGGGATTTGTTAGGGTTAAAATTTGAAATTTTGCAAAATGGTCTCTGACCAACTTTTTTTTGCAGAATTGTCCGAAAAGTACCGAAATTTTTGGTTCCGGCCGATACCGACCGAAAACGGCCAGTACCGGCCAAAATTTTTGACCGGTAAGATTTTTCTCGTTCCGGTACCAGATTTCAGCCGAAACGGAACGTTCCGGCCGATACTGTCAGGTACGAAACGATATTCTGAACATTGGTCCGGAACCCAACATAATCAAACACATTCATATAAGCATTCAATAGTCAATCAGTACAAAAATCCAAATAGAATAAACAATAAAAAGGAGACCATCTCGGTCTACTTACAGTACGCTCCAGATTAGCTTAAGCTTCTGATTTTCTGGGAACGCCTGAATGCGGACATTTAGCCTGCATAACCCATTTATGCAAGATATACATACATCACAATTTGTACAATCATAGGTGTTTAATAATGCACATGAATGAAAGGAAAGATGTACAATACATGCATGACAATCCCAGGTATCATTCCATCAATTTCATTGCAAAGTCATTCTCAAAACAAAACCCGTCCTTTTTCCAAATCACACTTTCAGGTCTATGATTCCCATAAATATTGGAAAGTGAAGATAACATAATTTGATCACACTCTCTTCTATAAAAATGTTCCTCTATGTCTTACAATTCCATTGGCACCAAAATCACTCAATTTGGCTTAGTATATTGAGAGATATACCTCAAACACTTTCGGACTATACTTATGTACTATACCCAACTTCCATCAAGAATTTGAACATCTTAGGGATTGAATCAAGATTTAGCTCCTTAATAGGATTTGTAACCCAATTATTCTAGTTTACTCCAAAAGAACAATCACCTCATTTGGAATCCTATAGCTTCAATTATGATCAAAACATTGAACTATGCTCAGTGAAACTATCCCCATTGACACGGTTCTAACAGACTCTCACACTTTCATTTGATCAATCTCTTTCAATATAACACCAATTAATACAATATTTTTGTGGTGATATAGGAAAATGTGTTAGGAATCTGTTTCCATAAGAATGAAGCCATTTGGAGCTCTAGAGAAGGAGTTATGGTCAAAAGAAGCAACCAAGTTTATGATTGATTTCCTGTTGAACCTAGTTTGGCGCGATTTCCATAACTCTTGCTAAAAAACTCGGATTCCTTTTGTTTTTAATCCATTGGAACGAAGACATCTAGATCTACAACTTTTATGAAGACACAAAATCAAGATTCGGACTTTAAATTGGTCAAAAATGCAAAACACTGAAGTTGTCCCGAGAATGTCCGTTAAACGGACTTGCATGTCCGTTTAACGGACATAAATCGACAAAACAGCCCCAAATCACCCGAGAAAGTCCGTTAAACGGACTTTAACGGACATACACTGTCCCAAGGGTGTTTTTACACCCAAGAAGGTCCGTTATTTAACGGACATACATCACCAAAATCTCCTCCAAAGCCTCTTCCAAGCTTCCTACACCCATCCTATCATCATATAAACCCATAATCTTATCAAATTCACTTTTTCTATCACAAATCTACTTCATAACAACACAAACATCAATTAGATTTCATTAAATCCTCAATTATAAGCTCATTGCATTCATCATTCTCACCATCAACTATCTTTTCCAATGTTCCATTCTCTCTTCATTTCATACCTTACTTCTACATTCTAAACACTTCAAACTCAACCATGATTCATCCAAATGAAGACATATACATGTAAACATCTCAAGTTTGGCTCAAACATCTATACCAAATTCATAGCCCCTATTTACTTACATACACTTCAAGTGAAACACAATCATATCCAATCATTCACAACAATATCATCATTCCATTTTCTAACTTCATATTCAATCTTAGCATCAAACTCATCTACAACACTTCCATTCCTTTATCCATCATTCAATACTCAATTCAAGTCAAGCTATAATTCACAACCATGTCATGATCCATCACTTAACACAATCAAAAACGCAACACAAGCAAAAACAAGGTAAACCTATATGTATACTCATTCAATCCCTTTTTCACTCCATCATTCACAATTCTAACCCTTTCAATGTATTTCCATGTAACAAGAGAGTGTCATATGGGAGCAAGAAGGAAGCTTAAAATGGAAGTAAACTTAGGTTAAAAATAATTAAATACATGGCTATCATGATGCCACTTGGCAAGCTCATAAAAATCCTTCTTAATTCATCAATTTCAAGCCCCAATTCCCAATAAATACCACTTGTCAATAATTCATATGACCATATGTCCAAATTCAATACTATATGCAATCAATTCCACTACCATTGACCAATTGGTCTTCCGCCTGGTATTTTTCCTAGTCCGATTTTTTACCCCGAAAAATTCTCAAAAATTTCCTAAAATCCTCCAAAATTGGAAAATCATTAATGACACTCTCCAAATAATTTTTCAAGATCAATAACTCATAATTCTTGAAAATCTCAATCAATTACAGTTATAACCAAATAAACCGGGAATGTCAATGTATGCATGTACACTATTTTCATGTGCAACAATGTCATTTTTCACAATACAAATATGTCACATAAGGTATGAATATGTAATAGCATTTCTAACCCCTCACTGATCACTCAAAATTCCCATTTTACCCTTCCCGCTAGAACCGGGATGTTACATTATAGAAGTGTGTGATTTTGATTTGCAGATTTTTTTTTCGTTTCTTAAAATGCAGCCGTTATGCTGCCGGATTTTCGATAGAAATGGGTTTTAGGGCAAGGATAGAATGAGAATAAGACTTTGGTTAAAAGATAAAATTTTGGGATGTGTATGTTTGTAATAGAAGAATTTTATGAATTGAGTTTTACATGAGGATGAATTTACTAATGGGATATTGAAGTACTTTGTATGAGATGGAATAGAAATGAATAAGTATGAAAAATATATACCGAGTTTCGGTTCGGTTTGATTTAGGTTTCCAACGCAACGCGACGCTTTTCTAAAGGTTTCGTTTCACGGATGTCGGATATTTTGTTTCAGTTCGATTCGAATTTGTTTTCGTTTTTGCTTTTGTGTTGCCGCTTCCGTTTCGCTTTTCCGTTTGTTTGCTTCGTCTTCGTTTCTCTTCGTTCTTTTAGTTTTGCTTTTTCGTTTTCGTTTTGAATTCGAATTGTTTTCATTCGTATTCCGTTCTTTTGGCTTATGTTTCGTTCTTTCGCTTTCCGCTTTCGCTTTCATTTTTTTCAGTTGGGGTCCGGTTCTGAGATCGGGTCCCAACATAGAAGGTTCATAATCAAAGGCTTCAGAAGCTTGTTCATGACATAGGGTTTTGCCATAGCTAGTAGTGGGTTTCAAAGATTTTTTTTCCCCTTTGATTTTGTTTGTGTCATTTTCAAAAACAAAGGATGCTAGAAATTTCTGAAGATATTTAAGAAAGAAGGAGTTCAAATGTTGTGAGGTAGCATGAGCCTCAAAGGACTATGAAGATAAGATGTAGGAAGGAACTATTTTGAAGTATATTGAACAATTTCTAAGAGTAGGTTTCATGTGAAGATGAAAGAGTTCACACGTTTCCAAAGGTGTGATCATTTCCATATCTTCTGTCAGTCTGACAGTACTACACTCGTGTTTATAAAAACTGAAATGACATCGTTTAGTAACTGCAATTTCTGAAAAATATCACTCTTCCTCTCTTAAATTGATAGGAACCTTCTATGTAGCACATTAGAAGGAGTATGTTAATATCTACAAAAGAAGTAGCGTAAAATCTTTCAAAAAAGTTAAATGTCTAATAATCTGCACATACCAAACTCTTTTCTTAACAAACAAAATCTATCTTTTGAAAGTGGCTTAGTAAAGATGTCAATTACTTGATTTTCAGTATTAACATGCAATAATTCAATTGTTCCTTCTAAAACATGATCTCTAAGAAAATGATATTTAACTACTATATGTTTAGTCCTAGAATGATGCACTGGATTTTTAAATAAATTAATTGCACTTGTGCTATCATACAATATTGGAATATGACTAAAGTTTAGAGAAAAATCTTGGAGTTGATGTTTCATCCACAAAATTTGAGCACAATAGCTAGCCGTTGCTATATATTCTGCTTCATTGTGGAAAGTGTTGTGCAATTTTGTTTCTTACAGGACCAAGAGACTAAACATCCAACATATAATTGACAATAACCACTTATGCTTTTTCTGTCAACTTTATCACCTGCATAATATGCATCACAGTAGCCAACCATGTTAAATGAATTTGTTTTTAGATATCATACCCCAAAGTCTATAGTTTCACGAAGATAACAAAAAATTCTCTTAACTGCTTGAAGATGGCTTTCTTTAGGATTTGACTAAAACCGGGCACAAAGACACACACTAAACATAATGTCTGATCTTAAGCTTGTAAGATATAGAAGTGAACCAATCATTTATCTGCATTTTGTTTCATCAGTAGCTTTGCTTGCTTCATCCTTATCAAGCTTAGTTCCAGTATACATTGGAGTTCCTATAGGTTTTAACATTTTCAAAATGATATTTCTTTATAAGTTCCTTTGTGTACTTGTCTTGACTGATTAAATTCCTTTTATTGTTTGCTTGATTTGTAACTCAAGGAAGAAGGATAGTTCGCCCATCATACTCATTTCAAACTCCCCCTGCATTAAAGCTAAGAATTCTTCACATAAAGATGGATTAGTAGCACCAAATATTATGTCATCAACATATATTTGAACTATAAATAAATCAATTTCCTATTTTTATAAATAAGGTTTTATCTACCTTTCCTTTTTCTCAAACAGGAAGTTTCTTAACCTGCCATACCATGCTCGAGGAGCCTGCTTTAGACCATACAAAGCTTTTATTGATTTTATCACATAATCTGGATGGTCTGCGTCCTCAAATCCTGGAGGTTGCTTAGCAAACACTTTTTCGTTAATACATCCATTTAAGAAAGCACTTTTGACATCTATTTGAAACAATTTAAAATTTCTATAGCATGCAAAGAAAGTAAAATTATGATAGACTCCAGTATAGCAACATGAGTATAAGTCTCATCAAAATCAATACCTTCCTATTGGTTATAGCCTTGAGCTATAAGTCTAGCTTTATTTCTTACCACCTCATCGTTTTCGTTAAGTTTGTTTCAAAACACCCAACAAGTTCCAATCACTGACTTGTTTTGTGGATACGGTATCATATTCCAAACTTGATTCCTTTCAAATAGGTATTGTTCATCTCTCATAATTGAAGTCTAGTTTTCATCAACAAGTGTCTCTTCAACAGTTTTGGTTTTAGTTGTGAAACAAAGGCAATATAATTGTTTTTGAAGGATTATCTTATTTTAAGTCCTTTTAAAAGGTCTTCCAAAATATACTGAAGTGTATCAAGACATCTCCATTCTCTTGATGTCCTTCTGTTATGAGCATCTGGTGTCCTTTCCAATATAGGAGCCTATTGAGGTGTACTTAGAGAAGGAGCCTTCTCTATCCTAGCTTTTGAAGGTCCTTCTTGATCTTGTGAATCAGAAGGCACTATTGGTGCAGTTTGAATTTGTGGCATATCATTAGGAATCAAAGGATGTTCTTCATCATCTGAATCAGTAATTATTATTGATGGTAGTGCTTTATTAAATACTACATGTATTGATTCTTCTATCCTCTTAGTTCTTTTGTTGTAGACACTAAATCCTTTGCTAACAGTGTTGTATCTTAAAAATATACCAAGATTGTCCTTACCATTATTCAACACAAAACACTTGCAGTCAAAAGCTCAAAAGTAGGCAACATTTAGCTTTTTTCCTTTCTACAGCTCATAAGGGATCTTTTTGAGAATAGGTCTTATAAGATACCTATTCATAATGTAATAAGCAATACACACAATTTCTACCTAGTAGCCATGAGGTAGACCACTTTCACACAACATGGTTCTGGCTATATCAGTAAGAGTTCTATTTTTTTTTCTCTCAACAACTTCATTCTGTTAAGGAGTCCTTGGACATGAAAAATTGTGAGTAATATCATTATCGTCACATAAATCTTCAAATTTTATATTATCAAATTCTCCTCCATGATCACTATGAATTGAAGAAATGTAGCATCCTTTTTCAATTTGATTTTTTCTACAAAACTTCTCAAAATTTCAAGAGCATCATCCTTATTTGTTAGGAAATAAACTAATGTAAATCTAGAATAACCATCTATTATAAAATAAATATAATGTTTAACACCAAAACTGTGAGTTCTAGTAAGACCAAATAAATCCATATGAATAAGCTCAAGTGGTTGGTTAGTAGATACAACATTTTTGGGTGGAAAGCTACTTTTAACTTATTTTCCTTTTAAGCATACGTCACAAACCTGATTATTCTCGAAGTTTAAATTTGGTAAACCTTTTACTAATTCATTCTTGGAAAATTTTGATAAAATGCTCATGCTAGCATGTCCAAATATTCTATACTAGATTAACGAGTCCTTATCTAGAGAAACAAAACAATTAACATTTTGAAAAGACAAGTCTTTCAATTGAGCACAATATATATTATGATTTCTAAGACCAATAAACTCAATGTTATCGTTATTGTTATCATTATCAATTATTTTGCATAAGATGCATAGAATGTGACTCCATATCCTTTATCACATAACTGACTTACACTTAGTAAGTTATGTTTCAAACCATCAATATAGAGAACATTTTCAATAGAAGTAGAGTATGAGGCACCAATTTTACCAATTCTAGTGACTTTTGCTTTGTTTTTATCTGTAAAGACAACATTACCTCCATCTTTGCTTTCAATATACTTGAAGTGTGATATTTCACCTGTCATGTGTCTTAAACATCCACTGTCAACTATCCATTGATTTTCTCTTGTCACTATTTTGAAGCATATCTGCAGAATGTATTATCTCTATTTAGGTACCCAAACTTTTCTGAGTCATTTTAGGTTAGTAGTCTGACCTTTTGTTCTCCAAACATATCTATCATATAATTTCTTCATTTTAAGAATGTTACAAGAGTGACTAATATGTCCATGTTTGCCATAGTAAAAGCACAAAATAGATGAATGAGAGTTATTGTCATTTTTTCATGCAAAAAGTTACTACCTTTTCGATTATGGCTACTGTTGTTTCTGAGAAAGAAATTCTTGTACAATTTAAAATTATTATCTTCATCATATCCTATTCATGTCTTATCAAAGAAACCTTTACCATTACCAAGTAATGTATCAAGATTATTCTTTCCATTAACAAAATTAGAAAGATTCTTTTCTAAAGATATAGTTTTTCCAGCAAATTTCTCTTTTTCAAGTTCCAGTATAATAACATTTTCTTCTAAATGTTTTATTTTTCATAATCATTCTCAAGCAATGCATTTTCCAACTGAGCCACTTTTTTTTCTTTTTTTTTGGATAGCTTTTTCTTATAATCATTTTCAAGAGATATATTCTTAGACAACAAGTTCTTATTCACTGATTCTAATGATTTAATTTTATTTTTCAAAGATACATAATTTTTTTTTACTTCTCCACCTCTTTGAAATACTGCATTGTTATTTTTTTTTATTGAGCATACAATTCATGATGTACATCTCGTAATTCATCAAATTCAATATCAAAGTTAGAATAATATACCTCATCTTCTCCTGAATCAACCATAAGACAAGCATTGCTTACTTCTTTAGATTTTTCTTCGTCAAAAATTTCAAAATATTCATACGACCAAGCTGCAGTCATAGTTTGTTTTATGGGTCTTTTATTTTCATTTTTGTCCTTTTGAAGGAGAAGGAGACATTCCGATCTGGTGTGTCCAGGATTCTTGTAGCGATCATTTATAATTTGAGTATTATATTACTACTATTGACGCTGCCTTTTTTAACAGGAACTTATTGGTTTCAGTTTTCTTATTTCATTTTATTTTCTTTATCAACTTCTTTTTATAAAAGCGTGCATATTTGCTGACCATAAAATTGAATTCATTATCTCCATTTATCTATAACTCAGTCTCGCTTTCAACATTGTTGGACGGAGCTGATTCATCAGCAGCTTTTAGAGTCATTACTCTCCTGTAGGGGGATCCTTCATCTCATCTAAGCTCTGTCTCATGGATCATCAAGTTTCCTTTTAGCCAATCAAGTGAAATGGTATTTAGATCCTTTGCAATTTCTATAACTGTCACTTTAGGTCTCCATTCCTTTGGTAGTGACCTTAGTATCTTTGTTATGAGCTCTTCATATATCTTTCCCAAATTCTCAAGGCTATGATGAAGTTATTGAATCTTCCAAAGAATTCGTCTATGTTTTCTCCCTGTTTTATGCTAATAATTTCATATTGATGTACTGAAAGACTTTTCCTATGTTTCTTTACCCCATTTGTTCCTTCAAAAGTAACCTGAAGTTTGTCCCACATTTCTTTTGTTGTAGAATAGTATGATATCTTTTTATATTCTTCTAAAAAGAGTGCACAAATAAGATGATGTCTTGCTTTAGCATTTAGTTGTGATTTTTTTCTATCAACATCAGTCCATAATTCTACATCATCAGTAACAGGAGATGTAACTCCCATTTTGATAGCTTACTAGACTTCAATATCCACACATTAGAGATGAATTGTCATTATTTCCTTCCAATAGGAATAATTGTTTCCATTAAAAATAAGAGGACTTTGTGACAGATTGTCCTTTAAGACTTCTTAACTTATTTTTCATAATCTATCACATGCTGCAAAACACAATAAATGTGAAAGCTCGCTTTGATACCAAATGATAATGCAAAATACACGCAAGAGGGGGGTGAATTATGTGTGACTTGAAAATTTTTGCAAGTTACTATCAATTCATATAAACGATAGGAGCCTGTTAAACTTTAAAATAAAACGAGCCTATTAAAATTTGAAATGAAAGGAGCTTCTTGCAAATTGAAAGCAATAATAACTATAACGCGAAAATTTAAAATCTAAGAAAAGAGAAAGAATGACACAACAAATTTATACTAGTTCGGCTTATAACTAAGACTACATCCAGTCTCCAAGTATCCAACTTGAGTATTTCACTAAATTATCCATGTAGTAATTTGACAAGCCTCTCCAAGCTCACAAGAACATATTTTTCAAGGTTCTCTATTCTTTTACACTAATAGTATTTAACTAGCCTTTATAAGCTCTCAACAAATGAAAGTGGTTTTTGCTCAATATGAGCTTTAAAGAATTTCAATCTCTCTCAATAGAGGGTTTTAACTTTCTAAAGCATATAGGGTTTGATAATGAGATGACTTTCGAGAATATTGATGCTACTAATGATTTTCAGGAAATCTGATGTCATTTGTAAATGCAGTAGCTCATCCTTAAATAGGAGTTTTCTTCAATTAGCCGTTACTTTAATTATATTATTAACTGACTGAATCAACTTCTAAAATAACTTCGATATCATTTTTGACAATATCTTCAAGTATCCAAACGTTAAGATTAATATTTGACTATATCTCAAAATTGACCATCAAATCAAGTGAATAGAAGCATCCTTTGTCTGTACAGAGATGATAGGAGCTTATCCATTCTGAATTTTGCAGAACAATTTTTAATTGTTCAAATAAGGTCGTTAAGATAGTTCCTACAAAATAGGAATTGTTAAATGTTCTTCATCTAAACAAATAACTAAGTTATATAACCTTTTTTTATATCGTTATCTTTTTGAATAAATGAGAAAATCCAATCAAATAAATTTAAATTTTGAAACGTAACTAAATATTATTAATTGTTATTATCAAAATTATTAATTAAAAAAAATCTTATGTTCACCTATACAAGTAATATAATAATAAAAACTAGTTGGGCATCAAAACAACGTTATATTTGAGACGAAAATATAGTTGTATCTATTTAAATGACAAAGAGTACCTTAATGATTTTGTCTCCCCCCACTCCCCCACGTGGCCCTAGTCTTCACTTCTCTTCTCTTTTCAATTGGCATAGTCAAAACCTGGAAACAATCTTTACTTGAGTTGCCTCCCACGTTTAAGGTTAGAGTTGATAATAATACAGTCTTGGTCTGAATCATAATTTTCTTAGTTCATTTTGAATTGGGTTTGATAAATTGAATTGCTTCGTGATTTTACTTAATTTTAAATTAAAAACATTTTATTAAATTTACTCAAATTAATTTAAGTTATCTGAAATTAAATTAATTATTCAATTTAATTTGAATTAAAATTTAATTAATTCAAAGTTTTTTGGAGTCCACTTTATCACTTCCTCGTATTATTTACGGCGGCGGGTTCTGGTTAAAACCTCAGTGTCACGAACTTTCTCCAAGTTCGTTGCTGTTACAGCCGTCTTCAAACTCTATGCTCTTCTCTATCTGTGGGCCAAACCCTAGAACACCAGATTAATTAATGCCGTGATTCGTTTAATCGTAGAGAATTTGACTTGCGCACGCCTGTTTGAGTTAGTGTAGCTAACCGATCAACTATCTATAACACTATTCTACAGATGTTGGTCTACTCTTGACTTGAACCACATAGTAATCACGTGTCTTGTGTGAGGTTTTGTAATGTTAAAGAAAGAAGCCGCCTCCTGTGGAATCTAATAATCAAATTAGTGTAATATTCCGTCTAATATTTTTTTATACGGTGAAATTCAATATTTTAAAAACTAATTTGAAGTTAAACTATTAAAATAAAAAGTTTAAGGTTTAAAAGATTCAACATAAATTACACTGTCATAAAATTGACTAAATATTAAATAAAATTAAAGAATTTAAAATATGATTAACGAGATTATTCGGTCAAATTCAATGTTATAAAAATTGATCAAAAATTAAATTAGTAAAATAAGAAGTTTAAGGTTTAAAAGATTTAATCGAAATTAGACGATCATAAAATTAGTTAAAGATTAAATAAAATTTAAAATTTAAAATATGATTAAAAGAAATTGACTGTACCTACCAAATAATTTTTTTTTGTCTTTGACCAGACTATCCACCGGCGGACCCAGTGACTAATCCCCTCGCTGATAGGAAGGCACTTCACAGGGTGGGACAGCTGACCCAAGGATTTAAAGCTGCTCCATACCCAAAGCCAAGGATCGAACCCCTGACTTTTGGTTAAGGGTGGATGAGTCCCTTGCCACTCAACCACACCCCTTGAGTTACCTACCAAATACTTTAAAGTTTAATCGAACAAACTTATTATTAAATGAAAATAAATTGATTTATTTTAGTTTATAAGAATTTATTAATTTACAAAAATTGTTCGATTAATTAAGAAATTGATCATTTTTAACAACAAGAGTTAATAAATAAAATCGAAATAAAAAGTTAAAAACCGAACTAAAAAATTGAATAGTTTAAGTTTTTGTAGTTGAATAAGCTAAACTGATTGAAACTTACTAATATTATATTTCGAGTAAATTGTTAAATACATATAATAACTAGTATAGCAAGTCAACAACTAAAAATCAAACGGTGAGTTCAATTCAACTAAAACTTACAAATTTTTACTATAATTAATTACTCTTATCAAAATTAAAATAAATTATAGTCTCTTCAAATCCAAAATCATCTTAGATAAAGAGACTTTATATAAACCACCTCTTATGATCTATTCCTTCCATAAATGTTATTAGAAATACAAAATATAGCATTTATTATGCTTATAAATAATAATTACATATTAGATGACATAGAATTACGATTTAATCAGAAATTATCATATGAATTTTTTATTGTCAGAAAAATTTAAAGAAAATTAGAAATTTAATATCCTAAAAGTGGCGCTAGTTGAAGAATGCTTGATGTTCTTCTATCGCCTAAGCAGCCATATAGGCTATTTTCTTGTTCCACTAATCCTCCAACACATGCACTAGACAAAATTATGAGGACCAAGAGCTAAGGTTGCCACTATCTTTAAACAAATGCAACCACATTTGACATGTGACCATGTAAAGTGATCTAAGCTCATTGGATCAATTTGTAATTTGTGAATGATCAATTTATATGGGGAAGGCGTTGGCTTGTGTAGTATAAGAGCTACAGGAAGAGATTTGATTAACATTACTTTGGAATCAAAGAGTTATAGCTTTTTTTTAAAATAATGATCAAATTTTAAGTATGTATTAAATTAATTTTCATATATTCTATACTCTAAAATTATTTACATAGTTTTAATTTCTCAGGACTCTTGGAGTTTGACAATTCAATATATCTTTCATCTTCCCGACTTTCAAGTGGTTAAAAACCCTATTTATACACATAAAAATAACATTGTTTTTACGTATTGTTGACATTTTTAAAAGCTAGTGGGTATATTCATAATATGCCAAACTACGGAGGGTCTAGTAAATTTAATCCTTAATTGTGTAAAATTATTTGGATCCCCAAATTTCAAAACGACATTGTTTTTACATGTATATATAGAATTTTTAATGACAATCTAACGATAAGGGGATGGACAATATATTAATTACAAAATTTAAGTGATATTGAATGGTTTTTTAATATAAGAGATTAATGAAATAGTTTATCAAAATCTCGAAGAATCCTAAAAATTTAACCATATTTAATAATTTTAAATTAATTATGTATTTGTAAATTTTTAATGTAGAAGAAAGTTTAAAAACCTACTCATCTTTATATGAAATTAGAGAGGGGTAATATTTTATTGTAATTAATGATTAAGTTGTTGAAGTTTAGCTCTTTAATTTTGATTTGAACTTGCTCTTAAAAAAAATTTTGATTTGAACTTGCCATTTAGGGAAAGATCATAATTAACATGAAACACCAACTGAGTAATACAAGTGAAGTATGGCAAGTAAGGAACATGAATCTGATCAAGGACTTCCACTAGAAAAAGCAAAAAGCATGTCTTTTGACTTTTTAGCTTATTATAATTTTAATAAAATTATAATATAATATTTTGAAAAGTAAAATTATAACATAATTAAGTGTTATACAAATACAAATTTTATATGATTACTTTAACTTCATTTTAATATTTATTCTTATAAATTGCAATGTTACAAGATATTTTAAATAATTTCAAGTAATAATTAAAAATAAACTGATCTGACTGATTTAATTATAAAAATTATAAACTGACTAATTCTTCAATTTGGTTTACCTTAATAACTTTTATTATAAAATTAAGTCAATCAATTTATTAATTAATCTATTAAATTTTAAAATTAATTTATTTTTATAAATCAATATAAACCGGTTGATTTTTATTTAATTTTCTTTCTTTAATTTAATTTTAATTTCTTAAATTAAAAATGGTAGTCTTTTTTTTCTTAAATCTTATTTTAAATTTTTTAGTGTGTAATTTTTATTATATATCGGTTTTATGATCGTTGGTTGAACTTTTAAGTCTTAAATATCTTATATTGCGTATGAATGTCTGGTTTGACTTTTTAGATATTTTTTTAAAGTGATAATTTTTTAAAAATAAGTAATTTATAATTTAAAAAGGTATCTTGTCGAGCTAAAAGAACCCAACTCCACCAAAAGGCAAACCAACCTACATTTATATCCATCAAGTTGAGGCTTGAGATTGAGAGGCTAAGGTCGAAGAGTTGTAGGAAAATGGGGAAGTGCAGAACCAACCATCCCTTGTTAGCTCCTTCCCTAGATGTTATAAATATATATGATAAGTGTGATCGCTCTCTTCAGTAATGTCAACAAATGATCCTATCGTGCCCAGGTTACATTCACGTAAAGTCAAAGGGTTTGAAAAGTGGAGTCTGGACAGGATCATCTCTAATATGGTTGCAGAGTTGTCGGCCATCTTCTTTGGTCTCCTCTCAGCTCGGAAAAGGGAGCACAAGCATGCCGTCCTTTGTTCCGATTCTCAAGAAGCGATCCGTTTGATTCGAGATGGTCATTTTTTTGGTTCATCCTTATGCTAACTTATTGGGTGATATTTCAGTTATGTTACACTGAGATTAAAATGTTGATCTTATTCATTGCCTGCGTAAAGGTAATCAAGTCGCCGATAGGCTTGCTAAAATAGGTAGTCGTTCTTTTATCTCCTTTCAGTTTTTAGAAGCTCCTACTCCTGAGGTTGGCATTAGTTTGTTAGATGATAAGTTTGACGTTTTTTTTTAACATCAGTAGCCACCTGCTTCGTGGTCGTTTGTTTTTCTTACTTTCACTTGTAGTTTAATTATTAAAATTTAATAAAATTTTAATTTCACTTAATTTTTACGATTCTATTATTATTTTTAAAACCTTAAGATATAATATACTATTATAACATTTTTTTAAAACGTTAAGAGTGTAATTTATACGTTTAATCTTTTTATTTATTAATAAAATATATAAATAATTTAAGTTATATCTTAATAAATTAACGGATCTCCACTGTCAACTTCGGAGAACTTTAGATAAATTTTGACATTTGCGGCTTAACCTCTGACCTAGAAAGATTGGAGGCTTGTAGGATTAAAAAACGGCGATTTCGTTGGTGTTTGAACTTTGGATATCGGAGAGGGGACCATCTCTACACATAAAGAAAGCCTTTTGAGGAGATGTCATAGAGACTAGAGAGGTGGTTAAGCCTAGGTTTAGTTGGAATATAATTTTTTTTAAGAAGATTTTTTTAAAAAAAATCAGTTGATTGTTTGACTATTTTTTGAAAAAGTTTTATATAGTAGATTATTTGACAACATAAAAATAAAAAATAATTTTAATTTTAACTATATTTTATTTTATGATAAAATTACTTATGCATATAAATATTATTTAAAGTATATTAAACAATATGTAAAGTATAATATATTAATTATTATATAATTTTAAACTATATAAAACATAAATGAAAATATATGAAATCAAATTTTTTATATAGATTATAATATAAGTAAAATAATATCGAAAATAAATATTAACATATATAAAAAAAGCTAAATAATATTATATACATTTTAAAATAAATACCCAAGTTGAGTAAATAGTGAAATATATAATAAACGAGAAGATAAGTTTGTGGGTATTGTAAGAATTATTTGTAAAATATAAAGACAAAGTGAACTAAAAAAGGTTTATTAATTGATATGAAAAATTTACTTGAAAAAAGTTTTTTTTTTGATAAGTTCAAAATTTGAGATTCTTAAAAATTGTATTTTAGCTGTCAAAAAATTATATATATTAGAAAAATATATTTTTATTTTACAACTAAATACTCATTTTTTTTAAAAAAATAAAAATTACTTATTTACGCTTTAAAAACTCATCCAACGGTCAGTGAGATTAACTAAAATTAGCAATGGAGTTGGGGAGTGTGCGTGAGTTCCGAGATTTCTGTGTCATTGAGAACACGGCGATTACGTCCAGGCTGCGCATAAGCTGACGTAAATGTATAAGATTCGAACAGGGAGGGTTAGTAAATGGCAATGCTGGTTAAGTTGATAATAAAAAATTAGAACATAGGCTTACCAACTTGGCCGACGACATGACATTGTTGGTCGGAAATTTGGCAATAGTTGGTTCAATCCTAAACACTACGCTCGGACTTGAGCACGATTAAATTTGAGTGATTCATTGAAACAAGTTAAACCTTATTAAATACGTTTTTAAATATAAAAAATAATATTATTTCACTTAAAAATTTTAAAAATTAGGCCTAATTAAATTAAACAATTGGAGTTTAAATTCGATTCAAAATTTAATTTTTTTAAATTTTGTGTCCAATTTAAAACTCAATTAATTCAAATCGAACCTGTTAATTTTAAATCGAAATAGGTTAAGTCGAGCGACTTTTACTAAACCTGATTATTAGAAACTAAAGTTTTTAATGCTCATCTTCAACAAAAATCCTTTGAATGTTTTGGATTACTTAGCATTATAGATTCAAGTTTATTTTATGTTAAAAATTTGTTATCAACTCACTTAAATTTGAATTATTCGTTTGACTTAAACTAATAATTTGTCAATTGAATGTATTGAGCATATGCGTAAATTAATTTTTATATATTTTCAATTTTAATTTATCCCACCTACATAGGGTAATTATTTAATGGGATTACAAGAGGAAATTGAGATTTTGGGGATGCTTTTGAATTTACTTCATGATGTTTTTATTTGTAAATTGATACAAACAAAATGTTGCATTATCTATATTAAAATTTTAAACTGTTGGCTTATGTGAGAATTTTATAAATGCTTCAAGCTCGAACATTTTGCTTCTTTGTGAAGTATGAAACAAGACAAAAAGATACATAGGTTTCCTTGGACGTTCGAAGAAGTTAAAATGTCGTAAGTTATAATATAAAAATACCTAACCCCATTTCAATTCAAAGGGTGACCTCAGCTTTCTAGCACTTGGCAGGAAAGACAAATGGAAGTCCATTTTCTGTATTTAAAAGATTCAACCAAAGTGCACCATCAGTAGTCCTTTCCACTAACTTCTACCCTTATTTTCAAAATAATCCAACTACTTACATGTGTTGTGGAGGACGACATTTGTTTTTTTTTTCAGCTCGTTTGGGGGAAAAAATTATAATATTTTTTTCCTTTTATATAATTAAAGACAAAAACTAAAAAATTAAATTGATTTTGATCGATTTAATTATAAAAATTTTGAACCAATTATTTTTTAATTATATTTACCTTAATAATCAATTATTTTATTAATTAGCATGCTGATTTTATAAATTAAAATAAATAAATAAATTTGTATTTAATACTTTTGTTTTTAATAACAAAGATAGTATCCGAATGGTCAAAAAATTATTACTTAATTTTATATTAAATTATTATTAATTATACATTAATAAATATTAAATTTTAATAAAATATTTCATTTTTGTTATATTTTTACTTATTTTATAATTTCTATTTTTACCATGCACCAATTTTATTTAAATTAACTAAACTTTAAAGATGTCATTTTATTAGTTCGTCAGACTTTTAAAACATTGATAAATAATTTCATAATTATTATTTTAAGGTACACATTAAATAAATCCTTCAATGCAAATGACGTTCCTAAATTTAATTATTTCAAATAAATAAATTAGCTGAAAAATCCATGAGTTAGATTCAAACGATCATATAATTAAGGATCAAATTATTATAATTCAAAAAGTTCAATCTAATTTTATTGGAGATTGTTCAGTAACTTCTTCCAACCCTTTAATGGGCAATGCTTTTATTTTATGGGAATATCTAAATAATTTTAAAATTTTTAGTTTATTAAATGTTAAATTTTGGGATTAGCATAGTCTAATCTTATCTTATTGAGTTATTGTCCACTTGGGCAGGCGTTAAATCATGCAAGAGACCAAGTGGTCCTCCCCATCCTTGTCCAGCTTAGGTTATGTTGGACCAAGTGTATTCAAAATCATGGAGCTAGGAGTTGACATTGCGCATGTTATATCTTCTTCAATCATTTCCTTTTTCTTTTCCATGCACATGTTCTCATGTACACATAAACTACAATCTCGTTTTCCTTGAAAAGAAATTTTCATTAAACTCATCTAATTCTTAGTAGTTGAAAAGAAATTTTCATAATATCATCTTATGATAATTACATATATTATCTTATTATATATAATAAATTTATATTTATCAAACTATAGTTATGTATAAATATAAGAAGATAGGAGCCTCTCCTACGCGGAGATTTCCCAAGTTGTAAACGTATTTCTATGTCAAAGCGTATCTATTAGGGAGAGATTCATGTAACAGAGCCTCCTTCTTTATCTTCTTCCTCGAACCAAGAGGACCTGTCTCTATATATCTCTGTTCGTCCTCCTTTCTCTAAAACCTTTAAACCTTCTTCTTTCATCTTCTTGACATATACCTAAAAGGGTATTGGTTTCTGTTTCAGTTCTCAGTCTCGTGGAATAGAATCAATGGATATCCTAAAGGGTAGATGGAAACAAAACCTGTTTCGTAGAGTATGGGATAGGTGTCGTCCAATGGGTGCAAGTCGCTGCAAGAAATGTCCAACAACAACTATGAAGAAGAGCAACACATGGCACTGTACAGATAGGTCAACAATAGAGGAAGATGATGATGATCATCATCAACAACACTGTTGTTGCAGGACGAGTAATAAGAATATGATTCAGGTAGCTCCAGAGGGTTGTTTCTCAGTCTACGTAGGACCCCAGAAACAAAGGTTTGTTGTGAAGACCAAGTTCGCTAGCCACCCTCTGTTCAAGATGTTGCTTGAAGACGCTGAATTAGAGTACGGCTTCAACAGCGAAGGTCCTTTGCTGCTTCCCTGCGACGTTGATTTGTTCTACAAAATCCTAGCCGAGATGGACAACTCCGACGAGGAGGTTAGTTCTCCACTTGGGTGCTCGTCGTTTGTCATGTGCAGTCCTCGGCGGGCGAGTTTCGAGTTGATCAGCAACAAGAGTTGTGGAGCCTATCGGATTCTTCCTCCTTCTCCTTTGCTTAAGTTAAACCAGTTCTAATAATTCATTTGTTAACATTTCTGTATAGCTTAAGCCTCTTAATTGGATGCATCAGAAAATAATTGTAGATAAGATTAGTATTGTACTCAAATTATGAAATCTAATCAAAAAATTAGTACTTACTCTTTAAAAACATCCAAATTAATTTCTTAATGAATTAAAGAACGAATTCTTCGTCGTTATCATCATCACACCCAATCCGAAATCCCGTAATAAAGCAAAGTCTGAAAAGATTTGATAGTACGCAACTTTACCCTTACATAGTAAATAATATTTTAATCATTTCTTTAGTACGATTGATTGATTGATTATTTTATTAGATTTACTCAAGAATCTATGTAAAGATATAATGTATCAATCTCATTATTAAGTGATTTATCATAATTATGATCTTATTTTTTGTAATCACTTACAAGTGTAATATAATTTGCAATTTACAATATTCAAAGTCAAGCCATGATGAAATATTAAATCTATAAGTGGATAGGTTGTTAATCTTGCATCAGGTTTTGGATTCTAATAAGTTAAGAGGCTTGATACTGCCTTCCCTGCATCATTCTGTAGTCTTACCTATAATGTGGATAAGCTGATGACTTTCCTTTTTAAAACAAAATTCTGATTAACTCTTTTATATGCTTAAACTAAAGTTTTATCTTATTATTACTTGACTTTTGGTGAGGGGAAAGTGATTTAAGCTTACTGATTCTAATCTTAATTGACAGAGAAGGAAGGTATAGAGTAAAGAGATACAAAAATGGGAAATGAATATGAATATCTTTTTTAAGTGTTTGAATGTCGTCCTAGGCTTGAGTTTCATTGTGTTAACTCTTTAAGATATTTGGGTACTAGAGATTATTGTGCTTAGCTGCTAATGAATCTATAGACCACTTATTCTTTGAATACCCTTTCTTCAAAATTATTTGGGACCAATGTCTCACCCATTTTCATTTGTCCATCCTTAACTAGCCTAAACTCTCTGCAATCCTCTCTTGGTATAGCACAACTTATAGTATTGGGCTGTCAGCATTACCTTATTTCCCTCTCATTTTATCCACGACCGTGTGCCTTAAATGAACAGAGCGTAATACTAGAACCTTCAAGAATGAAGCCATGGATGCAAAGCGAGTTTATCTTGAGGTACTTTTCCTTGTTAGAGAGCATCTTAGCCTAATCACTAAGAAAAGGTAACTTTTATTTTATTATTGGTTTTACTAACTTGTAGGTAGGGTCCCTACTTATTCGCGGACACATTTGAAGAATCTACACAGTATCTTCCCCATGGCTATCAATGTTCTATTATCATAAGCTCCTCCAGTCAAATCTGAGTTCGACCATCACTCATCAGATGGCTTTCAACTACTTCCACCATTAGGAGGTCATTGTAGATTGCAAGTTAGCTAATTTCGTCGCCCCTTATTTTTCCTCTTTGGTTTGAGTTGGTTTGCAGACTATTTGAGTTGACAGTGTTAAAAGTAGACTTTGGTTAGGATAGTGACTTGTTACGTTGCACCTATTTATATCGTCCATGCCTCCTGGGTTAGACCTTTTTGTACATATTTAGCTTTATTAATTTAATTTTTTTACTTAATTATCCCAAAAAAATAAGATCAGCTTGGATTTCTTAATGGTTGTTTAGTCAATCTCATCATTTAGTTTACCAAACAATTCATTTAAATTAAGTTATTTAAGACTTATTAGTTTTCTAAAAGTTTTTCTCGTACACGACTCTATGTTATTTTATTATAAAGAAAAGAGTTAGGTTTTAAATGTGGTGAAAGCTTTGAATCTTCATTTTTAAAGAACATGCACAAAGTTATAGAAATGAGTTTAGTCAACCCACTTTGCATAAAAGCTAGAGACATAAGTATTCTTGACAATTAAAGCTCGATTCAACCGTGTTTTAACTTAATAAATTAAATTCGAGTTGATCGGATTTTACTTTAAATTTAATTTTGATAGGTTATTATGACGTCTAATTCAAATTACCTATACTTACTAAAATAAAATTGTTTTGATATAGTTATTCAAAATAATGTTGTTTTGATATATAAATTTAAGAAATTTAAAACTAAAATAATGTTATTTTGTGACAACTCGTATATACTCGAGACAGACTCGGGTCATTAAGACTAAGTTGAGCCCGCAACTGACTCAGTTTACTCGATGTCATCATCCTTGGTACAAATCAAGAAATTAAAAATAAAGGGGAGTTAATCCTAAAAGATTAAAAATAAATTTAATTTTAAAATAAAAAATTTACTAAATTTTAAAATATTAATAAGAAATGTGTAAAAATATTAAGTATTTAAATTTAAATTTATTGCAAATATTGTCCTCATTAATTGATATTACTAACTTAACAGTCACACAAATTATTTCAATTTATATTAAACAATATATGAAATTTTAATAAATAAAACATTTGATAAACTACAAAGTATAAATTAAATAATTTATTAATTTGTTTATTGTTATTTTAATTAAGTATATAAAAATTTCACTTATATAATAATGTAAATAGATTCAATTTCTGTAATGTTGTACCTCAACATTTAAAGATTTTCAATATTTAATTAAAAAATTATATTTTAATAAAATAAAATAAATATTTTGAATGTAAATTCCCTCATGAGAGTGTCGGAAGCTTCAAAGTAGGTTTGAACAATACGAGATTGCATTCCTAGAAGGATCAACCTAATGGTACATTGGTAGTTGTAGCAACTGGTCCAACTTGTTCAAGTACGGTACTCACAAGGTTGGTTGTCCGCTAAATGTAGCAAGTTTATGTTTACTTTTACGTTTTACCATTTTAATGTTTAGCTAGTCATGTCCTGTCCTGTGTGGTAGATGCCCAGAATAGTGGGAACATTGTCGATCTGAGATCTGACAGATATCATTGTCTCAACCACGAAGGTTAAATGCTCCAGTTGAATGCTTGATATGCACCATAAATGCCTTATCTTGGTCTCATTCTACTATTCCAACTGTGTTGCTGTCTCATTTATTTACTTATTTATTGATAATTTCGATCTCTCACCACCAATTGATCCAGAAGCAATCATCTCATTTTTCGCTTTCTTTAGAATCATTTTAAGGACCTAAATAGTGGCTGCCATTATTGAGCAACTGTAATGCATCTGTGCAAAAGCATTGTCCAATACCTGCAATAAAGGAAGTAACAAGACAAGGAGTTGTAGTTTCAGTTGAGCTTTGAACTGTTGCAGTACATACAGTTCCTTAATTTTGGTCTGGAAGATGGTCGGTAATCCGATGAATATAATAGAACGAAGGATTGGCCTAAACCATTGTTCATAATTTATTGCAATTGCACTCAAGATCATAATATTATGATGGTCAGTGTATTGACAACTTACGAGTCACACAATCTCAAAGAGATATAATAATAAAGTAAGTTATATACCAAAAAAAAAAGACTGATAACTTATTGTTTTAAAGTTGTTGGTTGAGATAAGATGTCTTGATTGTATACATGGTCAATTGGATCTGGTCCAATTTTTTCTAAGATGTCCAAATATTCTATGCTAGATTAACGAGTCCTTATCTAAAGAAACAAAGCAATTAACATTTTGAAAAGACAAGTCTTTCAGTTGAGCACAATATATATTATGATTTCTAGG
>JANZLC010000007.1:23353127-23368481 GCA_026413385.1 Erythroxylum gracilipes | reverse complement strand
ATGAATATGAAATCTGTCTTTTTTCTTCCAATTGTTAAATCCATCAGTAACAAAAGTATCACCACTTGCTTGACTTCTAATATTCGGCGTAAAAAGATAGCAACATAAGCAAAAAGGTGAATCTTTTGTAACACTATACTCTAACCAATTGGCGTATTCTTTAAACCAAGATGGAACAAATCTAAATATTTCCAAGTTTTCTTTGTGAAAAATCATGCTCAAAAGGTTGACATGGATCTTTTTGCAAATAAGCTCTTCGTATTCTATCACGATCATTAGGATAATAATTTGAAATTTTTTCCGCAAATCTTGGATCAGACTGAAGATCATCTAAATTGACTTCTAATTAAAGGGTTGGGGCCAGAATCCTTATTTGTAAGAGGCCTTTTAAGAAATTTGTCCATAACTGAAATTAAAGTTAAGTAATTAGGGACAAACTGAATACAAAATAAATAAAAAAATTATCTATTCACAAAAAAATTAACTAATTAAAACTATTTGAAAAACACTTTACACAGATGCAAAATATGAAATACACAAACAAAAAGTAAAAATTTCATATATACATTTGGCACATCATGTTTTCCAAAGTAAAAAAGAAATTGATACTGGATGTTAATGTGATCCTTAAATAGGGATATGAAGTCATCTACGAGTTGGAATGTTGTTAAGTGCTTTTACTCTCGTTTTCTCAAGTCATATCTCTATTGAGCATAATAGATTTGCTAGATACTTCATTATAATTCATAAGTACTGTTTTTGTTCATTTTTACGACTTTATATGCTACGATTTTTTGTCTACAAGTTTGTATTTTCTAACAATTTGATCCTTACCTTGTCAACCTTCAATTTGCTATCTGTTACAGCTTTTTACTTCTAAAAAGACCAAGACTAACGGATCACTTTGTTCAACTCCCCTTGATATTTTCTTCTCTCTGTGTAAAAGTTTCACTGAGAAATTTTATCTTGCGTCTTCACTAAAAGTCTAAAAGAATGTAAAATCTTATCTTGCGTCCTCAACTAAATAGCCACTTTAAAATTTCAAAAAGATTCAAACCACTTTGCACCAAAGTAGATTTTGCTAACACCAATAAATCCAATCACCAAGATGAAGTGGGAATTTACCTATCAAATATTAAAACCCTCAACGACATATCAGCAGTAGAACAGGATGGAGCCTGTGGGGGAATCCTTTCTACAATTACGTTCAATATAAATTATTGTTTTTCACTTTGAGTGTGGTGGTCCCTGTGGAGCTAGGGGAAGAAGAAGCCAAAAAGACAAAAAGTAGTGTGATGAAGAAGCCAAAAGGGTATAAAAGAATCTAAATAAAAAAAAATCAATTAAGCATGTAGTTTTTATCTCTTTATTTGTAGGCTTTCATTTAAAAAAGTAATGGGCCTAAATAATAGTAATCTTAATAAAAATGGATGGGTTCAGATTTTATTTTTTATTTGATATCTTAATATATCTATAATTTTTTATTATTTTTTGTCACCAATTCAATTAATGGGGGCAAAATTTTAATTTTTTTATAAGATCAAAATTTAAAATAATAATTTTTTATATAAATTTTTTTAAATGCATCCGTCCATGAGTAGAATACATAGGGTCTATAGCTTTAGGAGGTCACTACGATTAGCAAAATTTAATTACGAGAGCTCAAATTCATATATCAACTGACAAAGGACAATAATAAACCAACAATAAAATTAGCTAACGGAGTAGGTGAATTTTACTAGGAAGTAATGTAGTTGAGGTTGGCCCATAAAGAGTTTGCAGATTAGATATTTGGGAGGATAAGGTCTATAATATGGTGGCAGTTGTGGTTGAGGTTGGCCCCGTAAAGAGTTTGCAGGTTACATATTTGGGAGGATAAGGTCTATAGTATGGTGGCAGTTGTGTTCATCAAACCTTCTTTTTGTTTTTTTTTTTCTCCCTCATTTTCTTAACTATATATATAACACGAAATTATGTAAAATTATATAAAGACTATACATCTTAAAGTCTGGTTGCAACCCCATGATGGAGAGACTATAAAATAATTTTCTTACAGTACTAAGCTTCCCACTTTTACACATTCCATCAATTAATATACTATAGGTTACAATATCAAGCTTTATATATACCAGACTCAAGCATTAGTTGATAAATTCTGTCTACATCATGAAGAAAAGTCATTGCAGCGAAGATAGAAGCCAAGTTGTCAGATGCAACAGATAGAAGCCATAATGGGTCCGACAGACATAAACAAGATAGAAGCTAGAGCAGGTGCGAGAGAGAAAGTAAGCGTATGAGCTGCAAGGAATGAGAGGGGGAATCCAGAGCAATGCCACATGTGAGAGATAGAAGTTAAGAAGAAGCAAATGCAGGAGAAAAGTTTAAGAGTTTGGTCTAGAGAAAACAATTTAGGGATTTACATTATTTATTTAATCTAATTAGGTCTTAAGATTAATTCTTATAATAAAAATATTTTAATTTTAATTTCTAAAATTTGATAGTAAATTATATTTTCTCACGTGACATTAATGTTACAATAAGACTCATTATCATATTGTAACAAACAATAAATAATACCACTTTAGCATACACTTTAATATTTAACTAATAGAAGGTTAATCCCGACAAATTTTATATCTATTTAAAATCTATTTTGTATGCTTTAGAAATAATAAGGTTCAAATTATATTATGATAAAAAAAGTTAGGTTCAAATTACATTTTTTATTTAAAAAATATTCGAATTTAAATAAACCTAAGCCATCTTTGATTTATGTGCATAAATGTTTTATGAGGAGTAAGAAAATGGGATATTAGAATATTATTTCCTATTTCAGTAATTTTGTAATAAGTAGTACTCATCTATTATCGCATTGAATAGATTTTTAAACGTACTTAATAACTTGTAACTACATGCTTATGATAAATTATGTAATGAATTCATACATTCAAAATAAATAGGAATTTAGTTTAAGCGAAGCCAATTTCCCAACCTTAATAACATGTGAAAGGTATTCTTGTATAATTGGAAATGAAGACATTCAGTCAAAGTTGTGAATACCGTATCGGATTTGGTACCGAATTAGGTTCTAATACGGTACTATATTAGTACCGGTCAATACCAGGTACCGTTTCGGATAATTTTTTAAATTTATAAAATAGTTAATGAAATTTTTTAAAATTTTCAAAATAGTTCATTCGTATATTTTACAATTATACTGTATATTTTACAAGTTTACATCAACCTTATTTCCAAAAATCATAATAATAAATTATAATCATAATTAATATGAAATAAAAATAATTTTTAAATAATTCATATATAAATAATAACCACAATTAATGTGAAAAAAGACAATCACCATCATACAAATATAAAAGTAAGAATAATACAAAGTATTTAAAATATTACAATAATATAATTTCATCATTTTAATAAATAATAATTACATCAAAATATCCAATAAAAAGAATAATAAATATCCTTAACTATTACAATTTACAACAAAAGTTCATGACTAGGAAATAATCAAGTAGAAGTTAAACCTGAAACAAAAACATTTACAATTGCATTACATATATAGAATTTAACATAAACATCAAATATAAGTAAAATTAAAAGAAAAGGAAAAATAAAAACCTGGAATAAAAATTTAATCATCAATGAGATGATACCCACTATAACTGCACTGATCTAGTTATCATTTGGTACAAAATCTTCATCATTGAGAGGAGCTTTATCACCGTTATCATTCAAATTTAATGTACCTAACGACATGTCAATGCTTTCCCATCCAAGATTATCTTCAAATTCATTGACATCTACCAAATTCGGTTCTTCAGAAACCTACTCTGCCAAAAGATCAATATTATCAATGAAAATTAGATCAGTTGAACTACTTATGCTATTAAGACTCCTAGTACAAAATAAAATTTAATTATTAGAAAATTATCAGAAATTAATAATGATAATAACATATCTTTCTTGAAGCTTTAAATTGTAATGAACAAAAACCAAGTCATTTAACCTCTTATGTTTCAATCTATTTCTTTTCTTGGAGTAGATAAATTAGAATGTGCTTCAGTTTTGTTCACAACTTGTTACACTCACACATTGACTTAAAATCTAATTTGCGAGAATCTTTTCAATTCTGGAACATCATTTTCAAATTGATCATACCAAGAAATTATAAGTCATAAAATAACAAAAGTAGCGTTATAAACAAAATAAAGTAATAATTAATTTTCAACAAATAAGAAAAAGGAAATAACTAATACCTGGAGAAAGTTTTCCTCTTTGTCAAATAGCAATCGACATTCCAAAATCTCCATAAGACAACTTATAAAGCTCCATTTGTGAGCTTAAAAGATCTTGCATCACGTTAATGCTAACAATTGTTGTAATAGTTAAAAGCATTCCTCTATTAACTTTAACTTGCTTAATAAGATCCAATCTAAAATAGACACTATAATTAAAAAATGCCCCAGCTGCAAACAACGGAGAAGAAAGTTGTCTTTCCCTTCTCTCATTAATGATCAAAAGATAAGGTGTGTACAAAGAAGGCCTATGTTTTAGATTGGCCTTGATTGCTTCCGTCGCTTTCTCCATGGCATCAAAAATATAACCCATTATTGGCTTTTTTTTAACTATTAGCCAAGCGAAGCACCCTCACCAAAGGCTCACAAACTCGGATAACAAATTGGAATTGAGACCAAAATTCTCTATCTTCCAGTATAATATTACACACCTCTACTCTAGCATTAGACCTAGCATGTTGAGATGCAATGTACTTATCACTTGTAAACAATTGTCTTAACTATTTCTTTATCGAAACAAAAGACTGAAGTGATAAGAAATTTGTTGCAAATCTTGTCATAGTAAGACGACACAAATTCCTACCATTGGTAAATTCCTTTCTCATCAAATTCAATACCCATTTATGATTATAAATGAACTTTGTCACCTTTTTAGCTTTCTGCATGGTCTCATCAATAACAGGAAAATACCTAGGATTCCTTATATTCTTCAACATTAGGTCAATGCAAGTGCAACACAAGGAGTCCAAAAACAAGAATTATACGTATTCTGTAACCTTTTTCCTGTCGCTTTATAAGTAGAATCATTGTCAGTAATAAAATAAACAATGTTTTCTAGCCCTACTTTATTCACAACTTCATCAAATATCGCAAAAAAAAGTTTCAGTATTTCTAATAAAGCCAGATACATCAATACATTTAAAAAACATAGAGACATTTGTAGAATAAACCAAAAATTAATAATAGGCTCTTGTATACTATTTGTCCAACTATCACACATGATTAAACATCTATAAGTACCCCAATTCACTCTTCTTTCTGCCAAATAACTTCTAATTTCAGAAATAGAACAACTTAAAAGATTACCTTTTAAGTTATCAATCGAAGGACCTTTATATCTTGGAGCATAAGAGGCTATTGCATCCATTATAGGTTGATAAGAATAAGACTGAGAAGCATTGAATGATGAACCTGTATCATACCACCATCTGGCTACTGCCATATCAACATTATAAGCTGCATCTCTTGATTGCATTGCACTACGAATTGAAGGTTGGGCTCCAGCAGTTGTTCATGGTGTAAAGAAACTAGTCACCTGCCTTCTTCTCTTCCTCACATCAAGTTTAGGTACTTCTTCTTGGGCATGAGATGGAACACTACCAATATCAATACACTACTACTACTACCACTACCACCTTCAACATTTCCACAATCACCATGGAAACTAGAAAATGAACTTCCACTACTAATTTCAAAATTCAACCTTTCCCTTCTATCTTTCTCATGTTGATATTCTTCAAACAATGTTTTCATTTTCCACTTCACATCATGTCTTACTTTTTTACAGGGTTCTACATCTCTTTTAACCCCAACTAAATGCTTCTTTAATCGGGTGCTTCCTCCATCTTTCAAATGCTTATTACAAAACAAGCAAATTGTATGATTCTTCATGCTTGGGATTAATGCAGTATGAACCCAAGTTGGATCGTTATATCTTCCTGAAGTAGTTTGATCAGGAGTAGTTGAACTTCCTTTCATTTATCTGTAACAAAAAATGAAGATGTTAGTTTTGTAACAAATTAATCCTTTAGTAGTTTCATCAAGAAGATTAGCAGTGCTAATGCTAAGTCCTTCATGAGGCAATGCAACATAAATAATGTCTTTAAATCTTTATATTAAGCCTAAAGAAGTAAAGATGCATGAAACTAGAGTAAAATTCATAAATAGATACTCCTATTGGAGAGTAGTAAAAGCCTATGAGTATGAGAGTTAAGATTTAAAAAGTGTATGTCTTGAGAGTTGCATTATTGTTTCAGTGACTCCATATAAGACCTATAATACCCACAAGGCATCCAGGTGCTGATATGTAAAGGACCTCCCACGTTCAATGTAATTCACTTGCTGATATGTAAATAACTTCTGACATTCAATATAATTCACTGGTTGGTATGTAAAGAACCTCCCATGTTCAATATAATTCACTGCTTTCACTATTTTTTCAACAAATTCTTTCTATGGTGATTGCATGTTTGGACAACAACTAACCTAATGGGTTGAAAGATCCAACATTTTGTAGATGAAAGACAACGATAAATTATATTATTATTATACTCAATTAATTATTTACCCAATATCCAAATACCATTTCAATAATTTTAAGATTATGCCAATTAATTATTTATTTGAATTCTTTCCGATTTACATTCTTAGTTTGTTAGTTTTAAGTTAAGTTGAAACTTTAAATCCTTTCTAACTTTTAAATCATGCATCATAAAGTTAAGTTGAAACTTGAATTTTGAATTGAAATTTGAAATCCTTTATAAAGTTTTAATGCATGCCGTGAATGACCAAAAAATTTAACATAAATCAAGTTATCAATTATCAAACCACAAATGAACCAAAACCAACCAAACTACAAATCAAAACCATACTCCTTTCATTCAATTCAACTTCAAATCCAATTCATTATCCAACTCCAACCAATGGCACACAAAGTCACAAATGCTTCACAATTTCATTCCAACTTCCCATTCACAATCATAACACAAATGCAATTAACCAGCAAAAATTCTAACAGAAAGTGAAAAAATACACCCAAATAGAAATTCATAATGGTTGATTGGGTATTATTCCATATCAGGTCGAGGCAGGTCAGGTTTAGATCTGGGTATTATTCTCAAATCCGACAGTTGTGTGCGTTGGCGACGGAGGACGGTTGGAGACTAGAGAGCAGACCATGATGGTTGGTGGTCATTGTGGAGGATGGATGAAGGTTGATGAAGGTCCAGATGAGGCTCGATGGTGACAGGCTCACATGGTGGAGAAAGATCCGAAGATGACTACCGGAGAATTAGAACATAGGAGCACCGCCGAAAAGTCACGTAGGTGGAGTTGGAGCACTGCTGGGAAGTGGAGGGGATGAGAGTATGGGTGAGATAGAGAGAGGATGAGGTGAGTTTGAGAGAGAGACGAAAAAATGAAAAAGGAGAGGCAAAGGCAGGCAGACATCAGGGGGTTGTTAGGGTTATTTTTTATTTTTGCAAAATGATCCTTGGTATTTTTTAAATTTACGGTACTGGCGGGTATATGGCCGGTATTTTGATATCGTTTTCGTTTTTCAGCCGGTACCAGCCGATATGGAATGGTATCCAAAAGCTTGATTTCTGTGCTCCGTCTCAAGCTCCAAATGGTGGGAAATATCATCAAAGATCTTAATGACCTCATTATGAGTAAGGACCAACTTCACTTGTCCCTACGAGGACTCGGGAAGTAATGTAATGACAGTTAGAACCTACTGCTCATCTGTGAGATTATAACCTGCTGCCTTCATTTCTCTAATCATGGAGGACATCACCCTAAGATGTTCTGTCATGCTATGCTTAGGGTCCATCGTGTATTGATTGAACCTAAGCATTAAGGCACAAAGTCTTGTGGCTGTTGTCCCTTCATATTTTAGACGCAATTTTTCCAACATCTCCATATCAGTTGGGTAGTTCTCAAACTCCTAAATAAGGTTATTGTGCATGCAAGCTAACAACATAAAGAGCGCACTTCTATCCTTCTTTCACCAAAGGGCATAAGCCTTATGATCACGACGATGCTGGGTTAAATTCCTAGTCTCGGGTGGGCTCATTTTGGTGGTTAGATGGTTAAGCAACTCATGCCTATTGAGAAGGTATTGAGCCTTCCTATGCCAAATGTCATAGTTTTTACCACCAAGTTTCTCTCCCTTGGTTATCTCAATAATCGAACTCTTGCTTGCCATTTCACTACATCATTGCACATGTTTAATTAAGGCACATATCTATTTATGCTAATCTTAATTAGTTAGCTCAACTCCCACTTACATTATCAATTTGAAAATTTCACAAACTTAATAGTAATCATCACTAACAACATAAGCAATATTAAACACCTAATTGTATTTAGCCCAATGATTATTTTTAATTAAATTATGGGTAACACGTTCACAAAATATAGCATCAACCAATCATGCATGCTTTAGTGAGTCTCACTCTAAGACTCCATTGAGATTTTGGTGCCTAATGTCTAAAATAAAATTATATAATTAAAATTAGTGTGAAAATTCATCCCTTTATAAAGTCTCAATATTAAGGATACAAAACATTAATAATTACAATGCAAATCCTATTACATCATTCTAATAACAAATGTTAAATGAGGATGTCACTTGATCAGGTGTTGATGTGTGTAAGTTTTAATAAAACCCTCGATAATCCGTAAGCGCACAGTTTGTTAGCATAGTACTTAAGGTGTCGATCCCACGAGGAGGGATAATCTAATCCTAAGATCTAAGGTCAGCAGAAATTGTAGAAATTCAAATATAATGAAATTAAAATGAGAATTCAACTCAATCAATCAATTCAAAATAAGAATCAAACACGAAAATATTAATAATTTGGCAGTTGCAACACACACCCAAGAATCATCCTATGGGAATTACCAATTGAGAGAAAGGGAATTTTACTTATCCTTAACTCTAACCTAACTGATTATGAATTATTGAATTATTGGTTCTAGACGATCCTATGGTTGATTACTCTCTCTCGAGTTATAATCATTAGCCCTAAATCAAAAACCCTAATCAGATTATAGAAGTTGCAATCTCTCAATTAAAAATCTATCCAAAATCTTATTTAGATATGAAGTTGTCGAATAAACTATTGAAATGCAAGATCTCTCTTCGCACAATTACTGATTTAATTTAATTATTGTTCTATTAAATCACCTAACTCTCGTTAGCCCAATTTAATTATTTTTCATTTGATTCACCCTCTCAGTTTATTACTGAATTATGCAATCACAAAATTACTCACATTAAATCCAATAAACATAAAAACAATCATATTTCATTAAATCAAGAATAAAACTCCAAAGGTGATAGTTTGGAACATCCTCAACATTTAGATCCTATCATCAACTATTCAATCCAATTCTATACAATGATAAAACTGAAAATAAATAGGAAATGCAATCAAAATGGAGGACGGGAGGTAGCGATGTCAGGAAACCTCCTGATCCGGGAAGTATGTTGAGTTAGCTTTTTCTCTCTTCCTTCTTCTCTTTCTCAATCTCTCGATCAATTCTCTCTAGGGTTTCTTCAAGGTAGCTGATGTCAAAAGCTCCCTCTGCTTCTTTGTCTTGTTCTTTAAATATCTTTTGTGTTCTGAGTAGCCCTAGGGTTTTTCCAAGGTTTAAAGGGTCTGAAAAATCCCTCAAAACTTGACGTTTTTGAGTGTTTGCATGTCTGCCCAGTGCAGGCCATGACCACAGGCCACATCCGAGCCTTCTGTCATAATCATGGCATTTTTGAGTGTTTGCGCGTTGGCCTGATGCAGGCCACGATCGTGGGCTACATCTGAGCCTTCTATCACAATTATGGCATGTGGACCATGATCTTAGGCCAACTTTGGTGGTTATGCCACGATCGTGGGCCGTTATTTTGACCCAAGTGTCTACGAAACTTCTCCGTTCTTCAATATTGACCCTAATATACTGGCAAACACATCAAGGTACCTAAAAAATATAATATTTAAGTTCAAAAGCATGTACAAACCCATAAAACAATTTAAATACAAATAATTAACAAACTAACACAATTATAACCTAAATACATACTAAATGATCGGATTAATGGATAAACACATATCAAACTATGCCATAAAATACAATGCAATTTGCATTTATCATCACACCTATATATAAAAAATTTGGAAAACATACATCACACATCATAGGCACTAATTCAAAATATCAATGCATCTTCATTTAATTTATGTCCATTGGCATTAATTAACAATTAGTCACATAGACAAATAATTAACCAATTCAATCATAACATAAATAATAATCATTTAACAAATAAATGAAATAAATAATAAAATACAACTCATAACATATATGAAATGCATCATAAATTCATGTATATAATACATAATTATCAGGCATGAAAACCTAAGTTAATAGCCAAAAAAAAGTTCACTTATGTAATTAAGTAAAATTTCAAATTAGGTTAACAAATAACTCAAAATTTGAAAATTTTTAATAAGTGTGGCTGTGTGGCTGTGAGATGTGGCTGTGTGGCTGCGGAAAACCCAGATTTTCCAGAAATTTTAGTCTTTCATGACTATGATGTACACTTCAGGCTATTGTTTCTCACTCATTTTAACTTTGATTTGAGCATATAATATATGGTTGGAAAGATGACAAGGAACATATCCATATACATATCTCATGTAGACCAGTACTGTAACAGGTGAGAAAATGGGAATAAACTTTCTGGAAACATATGCATGAACTGGAAATTCATCATGCAATATCTCACTCAATTCAAATTCGTTTTTCACCAAATTTTAGGCATTAGTTTATGAAATTATATTATGAAATTATAAGGAACATATCCCTGCCAAATTTCCAAGCTAAAACAAAAAGCATGATAATTTGCCATTGATGGCCATGTTACACATGAATGAACAAATTTCAACATATATGGCATATTATTCTCATTTGGCACAATTTCAAGGATGAAAGCAAGCTATCCTTACTCTGATACCAATGTTGGAAGGTATGGTGTGTTAAGTCAAGAAGACTTCACTTCTATTAATTTTGGTGACAATTAAATAATAATAATTTTAGAAATGTATGAACTGTTTTGATAAGTTTGTTAAGTGTGCAGAAAAATATAAGTAACACTTAGTCATCCCAAACGATATGTCAGCAATAGACGATACACGTCATCATAGACAATACGTTAACAAAAGACGAAGTGCAACAACAACCGAAGCGACAATATTAGACCATACAAAAAGGAAGATACTCTAAAACGTCAGACAATTAGTTAGTTGGAGTTAGTTACAGGACTCAACTAAATAACGGTTTCTAGAAAATTCAAAAAGAAGTTTCTCAAGAAGATAGTTGGAGACTTTGCCGATAAATACTAGTTCTAGTCGAAGAATAAAGTAACGTTTTTACAAGAGAGAAAATTCTGATTGTACAATACTTAGCGAAATTCTGTATTCAAAGTGAGAAACATGAGAGCGAATACAGCTGTAACATAAAGCTAAAAAAAATATCTTTCTTAAAGAGAGAAAGAAAGGCTAGAGCCTGGAGAGGCTAAGATAGCAGAAAGAATACTTTATGAAAGAGACCTGAAGAGGCTCTGGAAAGGTAGAACGAATACCTGTGTAAAGTTAAAGAGTATAGTGAAATCTCAGATAAACTCTGAGGACTGGACGTAGCCTAAGGTTTGGGGTAAACCAGTATAAAATCGCGACATCTATTCTCTAACCCTTACACTTTAATTTTCTTATTGTTAGACGAGTAGATAAAATTACTTGCGATTCTAATACTTATCAACTTTAGTAGAGTGTTTTTGTATTCATCTGATATTTGTAAAGATATTCAAGAAATCTCAAAAGATTAATATTTTCGAAAAGATTACACAATTCAAACCCCGCTTTCTTGTGTATTTTATATACTTTATGTGATTCCTATAATAACAAGTGATTTACTTCAATTGGTATTAGAGCTTGGTTTCCAAGAACCACCTTTACAAAGTGAGGACAAAGATCCATAGCTAAATCACATGTTTTTATAGCTAAAGGTGCCTCGGTCACAAAAACTCTTGCATTCAATGCTGAGGATTATCATTATTGGAAGGACAGGATGCGGGTCTTTATATAATCCACACATATTGATCTTTGGGATATCATCGAGAATGGTCCATACACACCAATAGACGATGAAGGCAGTATCATTTCTCGTAACAGATGGTCAGTCGATCAGAAAGCTCGATTTCAGTTAAACTCAAAGGCCAAGATCTTTCTAAGTTGTGTCATAAGCAGAAGTGAATATGATAAGGTTCATGGATACGAAACTGCAAAGAAAATGTGGGACACATTATCCATCACACTTGAAGGCACAAGTCAAGTGAAAGAGTCCAAGATCAGTATTCTTGTACATCAGTATGAGTTGTTCAAGATGAAAGAGGATGAGTCTATTGATCAGATGTTTGGACGATTTCAGACTATTGTTAATGGACTTAAAGCTTTTTCGAGAATCTACGATAATCAAGATCATGTCAGAAAGATTCTCAGAAGTCTTCCTAAAAGATGGAGCCCAAAGTTACAGCAATACAAGAAGCTAAGGACTTAAGCAAGTTGAAGCTAGATGAATTGCTTGGTTCTTTGGAGATACATAAAGTAGAGCTTGATGCAGAAGATAAACCTAGAAGAGATAAATCTATAGCATTAAAGGTTGGTTAGAAGAATCAAAAGAACCAGAAAAAAAGAAGCACATCTTCAAAGGCATTAAAGATTGAAGAAATCAAGAATGATGATGTCAGTGAATTTGATCAAGATTCAAGTGAAGATGATGATGAACTATTCTTCATTTCAAGAAAGATTATAAGGATGTGGAGAAAGAAAGAGAAAGAAAATAAAGACTTTTTTTTAAGAAAAATAGCAAAGACGAAGTCAAAAATGAGAAAACGTCTATCGTCGGCTATGAGTGCAACAAACCAGGATATTACAAGTCTGAATGTCCATTGCTCAAAAGAAAACAGAAGAAAAGTAAAGAAAATAAAAAGAGCATAATGGCAACTTGGGAAGATTTAGATTCGTCTGAATCTGATTCCGATTCAGAAGCATCAGTACAAGTAAATATATGTTTAGTAGCTGAAAAGGAATGCGACGATGAGGTAACTTCTAATTTTAATGAACTTTAAGAGGCCTATTTAGAATTGTTAGAAGATTCACATGCTATATTAAATCAATATAGGGTTTTAAAAAAGAAATTTGTTGAAAACTTGAAGAACACGGAAGTGTTAAAAAAAGAAAATGTCTGCCTTAAGAAACAAGTAGATGATATGAAAAAAAAGTAACTGTAAATAGATTTGAGGAAACTAATCAATTGAAACAAGGGATTAATAGTCTTTCAGTAGATTTATCAACATTTACTGAAAGCACAAAAACAGATGAATATAGACACCAAAATGATAAGAGTGGTTTAGGGTTTACTAATAGTAATGTTTTTCATAATAAGACTTTTGTTCCTAACAGAAAGAAAAAGAAACAACTTTCTTATTATTATTTGAGGAATAATTGTAAGACTAACCCCAAAAGACCCAAGAAAATATGGGTACCTAAGAAAGACATAATATATACTGCAGATCTCTTTTCTTGGAAAAAGCAACCAGCACCAATGGTACTTGGACAGTGGATGCTTGCGACACATGACGGGAAGAAGGTCTATGTTCTTAGACCTCCAAAATAAGCAAGGACGATTAGTAAATTTTGGAGAAAACCAGCAGGGCAAAATAGTTGGAATAGGAAAAGTTGGTAAAGATTTATTTGCGTCTATTGATAATATTCTGCTAGTTGAAGATTAAAGCATAATCTGATTAGTGTAAGTCAATTTTGTGATTCTGGCTTTGAAGTAACCTTTAACGAAAAATTTTGTGTATTTAAAAACAAGGACAATTCCGTATTCTTTTCTGCCAAGAGACGAAACAATCTCTATAAGATTAACTTAAAAGATTCAAAAAGTCAAAATATTTTATGTTTTATATCAATAGATGAGGAAAAACTGATTTGGCATAAAAAGCTAGGTCATATTAGTTTTAAACATATTTCCAAGTTGGTTAGACATAATTTGGTAAGAGGATTACCAATATAAGTTTTAACAAAGATTTCTTTTGCGAGAGTTGTCAAAAAGGAAAACAAGTTAAAACATCTTTTTCTTCTAAAAATATTGTAACTTCGTCTAGACATCTAGAGTTGTTACATATAGATTTGTTTGGTCCAACTAGAACACTAAGTCTTGGCAGAAAGAAGTACGGTCTCGTAATTGTTGATGACTTCTCTAGATTTTGTTAGATATTGTTCTTATCACATAAAGATGAATCTTTTAAGTGCTTTAAAGTTCTTTCCAAAAAGTTACAAAATGAAGAAGGAATTTCTATCGCTAGAATTAGGAGTGATCGTGGTGGAGAATTTGAAAATGAAAAATTCAGAATGTTTTGTGAAGAGAATGAAATTTTCCATAATTTCTCTGTTCCTAGAACTCCACAACAGAATGGAGTTGTAGAAAGAAAGAATAGGATAATTCAAGAAATGGCAACAACCATGCTATGTTAAATGAATATTCCTAAATATTTATGGGAAGAAGCTATAAATATAGCTTGTTATATTCAAAATAGAATGGAATATAAAACTCCAAATGAGTTATGGAAAGGAAGGAAGCCAAATATCTCTTACTTCTAACTGTTTGGTTGTAAATGTACTATATTGAATACAAAAGAAATATTGGATAAATTTGATTTTAAGATCAATTCAAGAATTTTTCTAAGATATGCGATGTCTTCTAAAGCTTTTAGAGTTTATAATCTTGTTTCTAAATCTGTTGAAGAATCTATGCATGTCAAGTTTGATGATGATTCACAACCAGATAGAAGAAACGATTCTTATGATGAAACTCTATCTGCTTCCTTAGTTGATAACATAGACATGTAACCATAAGATATTCCATTTGATAAGGTAAAAGATATTCGTGAAAACCTTAGTCTTAGAAAAGACTAGAAGTATAAATCCTCTCACCTAGAAAACCTGATTATAGGAGAAACTTCAGAAGGTGTGAGAACTAGGTCTAAGTTTAGAAAAGAGGAAAATGTAACTTTTATTTCTGAATTGGAACCTAAGAAAATTGATGAAGCTCTTCAAGATGAAGCTTGGATTTTAGCCATGCAAGAGGAGTTAAATCAATTTACAAGGAACAAAGTTTGGTATTTAGTTCCTAGACC
>JANZLC010000007.1:23332093-23342586 GCA_026413385.1 Erythroxylum gracilipes | reverse complement strand
CAATTGAGATAAAAGATTTACACCTAAAATTGAATAAAGAAAATTATTACTTTTTATATAAAGAAAGTGCAGTCGACAATTACATCTAAAAGGACTTACAAAAGGGGCGAGGAAGCTGAAAAAAGGATAGAAAGGAGCTACTTAAGTTAAGATCAGCTAAGTAAGCAGTTGATGAGAGCACTAATATGGTACAAACAAACTCCATTAGGTATTCTTATCTGGGAAACAGTCTAGCAGGTCCAAATGGCGATTCTGGTATATAGTCAACAGGTTAGTGCTCAAACAACCCTGAGAGATCATATCTTCAGAGACTACACATACCTCCTGTTCAGTAACCCTCAAAAGTAAAGTATCTGCACATTTTGATTGACTAAAAATCATCATCGTCACTGTCCTTGTCTGCATTCTTTTCTGCGTCTTCTCCTTCATCATCATCATCATCGTCAGACATGTTATTTATTACCTCTGTGATTATATCCTTAACCTCCGCCTTTCTATCCATTAGATCCACCCTAAAGTGAGTACCTAAACAAAATCATACATTTAATGATTAGTGAAGTTGAATTGAAACAATAAATGTTATATCTAATGGAAGAAAGATAATCCATAACTCATACCAAGTTGTCTGAGAATATCGGACAAAGTTGCCTGCAGATTGACACAGAGAATTTAAAAATGGAAACTACACAAAAACTTTAGTATTGATCCAGACCATGTAATTTCTACTTACAGTATTGAAATCTACTTCCTTCAGAATCTCTACAACAACAGCATGCATTTCCTCTCTGCTGGGCCCAGCCCTTGTCTTCTTGCTAGATTTGACTTTTCCTGTTGTAGGTAGAAAGATTTATAAGGTCAAAAATATTAATTGCACATTGATTCGTGTAACCAACAAAAGGACGAGCAACTTTAGGTAGGAAATTCAACCAGAATGCAAAAATTAATGCACTAGGTGAGATTACTATGCATGGCAGATTGAAGTATATAATCAATATAAAAAAAGCTGCCGTAGGGAAGTCCAACAACAATCCCCAACCACCAGAATGCAGAACCTGATGGAATCGGTGAAACCCTTCACCAATCAATGACCATTATTTGTTGCCCAAAATAAAGGAAGAATTACAACACCTGAATCACATGAACCACCAGCACCTTTAGGTAGAAAATTCAACCACAATCCTTAAAACCAGAATGCAAAAATTAATCCACTAGGTGAGATTACTAATACTATGCATGGCAGATTGAATTATATAATCAATATAAAGAAAGCTGCCTTAGGGAAATCCAACAACAATCCCCTACCACCAGAATGCAGAACCTGATGGAATATATCAAACCCATCACCAATCAAAGACTATTATTTGTTGCCCAAAATAAAGGAAGAATTACACAACCTGAATCACATGAACCATGTTATTTTCTGCACAAAAGAAACATTATAATGCACCAGTTGTCCTCCTTTAGATGTGACCATCCTCATGCAGAAAAATAGGATTGAACTTCAGGTAGCAGATAAATTGACTGACTTTTATCCTTTTAAATTGTACACTAAGAAAACCACCACTTTTCCTATGTTATTTAAACTTTGATGCTTACCTTGTTCACCAGTTTAAGCAGTTCAACCACAATCAACAAATACCCCTAGCATATATTTGCCAACAGTTTAGACACATTATCCTCTCATTTAATTTAACTCACAATGACAACTTCCAATTTTGCTACTACTACCAAACTTCTCTCAGCCAACTAAGTAAAAGTTAAGGGATTGTCAAATAGATAATCAAGAAATATGTTGATAATTTTGAAAAAGAAAGAAAAAAGTGAATAAATGAAACCTCAAAAAGATTCTTTGAACAAAGCCCCTGTCCATTAAATAAGAAAAGTCCTAAAACAGTTTAAAAATTAAAGATTTTCAAAGTCAAGAACAAGCAGAATTCACCTTGATCTTTCACAGAAGGTGACTTGCTTGATTGTTTTTTGTTAGCTGCCTTGTCCTTAGTGGAAGCCCTCTGTACTTTAGTGTTTTCCTTTTCAACCTTCTGCTTCTTAGATGAAGACCCCTTTGTCTTAGCTAGGGATCCAGAAGTTCCATCATTATCTTTAACTCCTTGTTTTGAAGATGAGCTGGAAGATCCTTTTGTAGATTTGGAAGAATTTTTAACAGGCTTCATAGGGGTGTTCTTTGCAGGTGTAGATTCCTCCTTGCTTTTAACTACTGAACTATCCTTCCCAGTTTTTCTTGCTTTAGTCTTGGTAGATGTTTTCTCCTTTGGCTCATCTTCCTCTTCCTCAAATTTACCTTCCTCTTGATCACTAACCTCTTTTTGAGATGAATCATTGCCATCCTCATCTTCAGACTCATCTTTAGCATCAGGTGACTCAACTTTATCTTCACTCTCATCATCGTCACCCTTAGAAAGATCCTTTCTTTTCTTCCCAGATTGGGGTGTTTGCTTTTGTTTCTACATAACAGTAAAACAGAAATATATTAAAGGTCCAAACATAGAGAAACACATACGCAAAAAAAAAATAACACTTAAAAGAGGAGAAGAGACAAACATATCCAACTGTCTAAGAAAGTCAAGACCATTAAAATTGGTCCTGTTTGTACTTTGAACAACAATGACCCTATATCTAAAAGTAGTAGTAATCAACTCATTGACATCTCCACTGGAAAACAGCAGTCTGAAGAAAGAGAAAAATTACCACCTAACAACTGAACATCAGTCTAACATGCAAAACACAGGAAAAAAATGCTAACTATGAGAACTTTCTTAATTAGGCTAGAGTAATTGAAATTATACAATATAGATGAAATTTTAATGCATCAGTCATGTAACAATAAAAGAAGAGGGCAGATAGATTAAGAACAAAAGTCATTGTCTTTTCAGATTTCAAGAATCCTAAATAAACACTGGATTAAAAAATTACAACTACAGACATAAAGACTTGCTTCAACCCATAACACATAATCATCTGTCCAACAGACAATCATTTGTTCAATAAGAAAAAACTCCGAGAGAAATCAAGTTTATATATCTAACATAAACAGAAGAAATCAACTTTTCTCGAAACAACAACACATCACTGCATTAAAATTTTCGAAAGAAACTACAATTCCAGGGTTAAATCATCAGGTAAACCTCAGTCCCAATCTAACTGTGCATTAATCTTAGAAAAATAAAAAGATTCAAATGCTGGAACAATTCCACAAGACACAAACCTTGGCTGATGTAACTGATGCATCTCCAGAACTACCACCTCTGCCAGTTGAAACCTTTCGTTTCTTACCCTTCTGAAATCAAAATCAGCATCACACTTAATTAAAATTATTCCAACAGCGGACAAATTTTAACACCCTGCAATCAACAAAAAGGTCACAGAATAGGAAACCTGCTCCTTATCAGATAGTAGGATATCAGTTGTAGGATGTGGGGACTCCAAAAACTCAAATATCTTTACGGTGAGTTCTTCCTGAAAACATATGCACATTCAACCAATAAAATTGAGATGAAGTTAGGCTCATACTAAAAAAAAAAGTTCATAGTGTATGCCCAATAGACTTGAATGGAGATATTGAGACAATTTTTTAAATCCAACCTTTCTGACATTGGCTTTATTCATTGGAATGTTAAGTACATCACAGAAATCCATCAACTTTTCTTTAACACATTTGTCGAGCTTTTCTTTTACTTTAGCTTTCTGCTTTTCCTGTAAAGAGTTTTGGAATTTGAATTAAGAAAAACTGACACCAGCAATGATTAATGGACAGATGGATGTATCATGATGAATTAGAAGATAACTCTAACTGGAAACCCAACATAAATATACACACATGAACCACGTGCATAAACAAGAAGGTTAAATAAACTAAATATTTTTCAGCCTTGCAATTGATAACCTCATTATCAGCCCAAACATAGCCTGAAAACTGGCCCAGGTTCCGTTTCAGATTATGTGCCTGGAAAATGAAAACAGTTGAACAACAAATAGGTAAATAACATATAAATTGAGGTGTTAAGACCTAACATTAAAGGGAATACAAAAGAAGTGAAATACTACGCCAATCAATTAAGAGGTAACTATTAACAATATAAATTCAGACAGGGACCTTAGCTTTCTTTCCAAAGAGTATTGCATGAAGTATTTGCAAATTTTCATCAGGTTTTCTCTTGGACAACTTGAAAGCCACTGAAACAATTCACAACATTAAATCAAAGGTAGGCCAATCAGCTGTAACAATGTCCATACAAGTAAATAACATAATCCAAAGAAACACATCTTGAAGTCTCTGAATGAAGAGAAGTGCTATTGAAATTCAAAAGAGTGTATCATATTCCATGAGTATCTAGCACATGTCTATACAAGAAAATGTGCCTTCCACATCCTTTTGACAATTATATCTTGTCAATGAGATGACAGAAGCATAAATAAGATGGAAAGTAACAGTAAACAACATCAATAAATTATGCCTAGTTCAAGATGACAGTGCTTAATTTTTTCTCCTGGAAAGAATAGAACTTTAATAATTCCCAAGGTTCAAGAGGATTATAAATCTCTGATACTTACAGGCATAAAATTTACATGTCCAAACATGAAAACTTCAATGTGGAATTTTAAACTTCTAAATGTAGTTCTCTACAGGTATACAACTTAAGAGTAATTAATTTTGTGAGTTTGCATAAACAACTAAGCACCTCTGATGCTTTCTTTACAGAGGATGATGTTCCAACATACTCATTTCAGGTGCAAACAAGTGAATCATTGCTCTAATCAACATATCCAATTTGGTCTTCAATCACATGCAACAAAACTCTGATACAAAAGTATCAACTAAAATATTTATTCCAGCAATCTAGCTTCCAATCAACGTCAGGACAGGCAAACCAAATTACAAACTGTTGATCAAAATCAAGACCAAATACAAGTGTAACCAAAGCACTGATGTAAGCCCCAGTAGCTTCATTTGGTTAAGGCACATAGTTAAAAACAAGGAATTGAGTAAAACCACCAGCATTTGAACAAAAACTAAAGTCAAAACTCGGAAAATGCTAAAGAGACGGCATCTAAGTGGCCATATAATCTACAATTTACATACGAAACTATAAGCTTCCATAGAAACATACCGGAAATGTAAAACCGGATAATGCACTGATATAACAAAAAGCGCATTCATGTTGACAGCTGAGATCAAAGGGAACAATAAAATCATTTGCAGAAACTAAGATCGTACCATTTGGGATGTCCTTCAAAGGCGTACCACTCCCCTGAAATCACACAAGAACCTCCACTTCATTAGAAATCCCAAACTCAACGCCTAAGTCCTACTTGACTAAAACCAAACAAGCAACTGAAGAGCTGACCTTCTCGATAGACAAGGGCTTAGTGGCAGATCTCCCAGCCTCAGGAGTGGAGTACCTCTCCACCACCTTTCTCTCCCTAATAGGCCTCTCGCTACTCGGCGTCACAGAACCTTTAGCTTCATCTTCCGGAGTCTTCCTCTTCCCCAAACCTCTCCGGCCACCCGGTTTGGCACCTCTCTTACTCTTCTCCTCAATTCCCTTCTTCTCTTCCTCGTCTTTCTCGTCCTTCTCCTCGATTTCCATCTTGTCCCCCTTGTCTTTCTCATCCTTCCCATCGATTTCTTTCTGGTCTTCTTCGTCCTTCTCCTTAATTCCCTTCTGTTCTTCCTCGTCCTTTTCGTCCTTCTCTTCAATTCCCTTCTGGTCTTCCTCGTCCTTTTCGTCCTTCTCTTCCTCTTTACCCTCTCTCACCTCTTCGGTCGCCTCAGCTCCAACCTCAACCTCTTTCTCCTCAGAAGCTTCTACAGACTTCTTCTCAACTTCTTCTTCTTCTTCTTCAGGTTTCGCTTCCTCCACCATTTTATCTCCCGCAGGAGCTTCCGTTTCCTGCTCCTCCCCCTCCGTCGGTTTCTTCTCCTCTAGGGTTTCGCTCGCCATTTACACGAACTAATCTAGAAAAAACCAAAGATAAAACCCTGAGCTTGGGGTTTATGGAGTAACAGAGAGGAACAACTCCAAGAATAAGCAAAAAGCTAGGGATTGAACTTGGAAGTGAGGGATTGGGGATTTTTGTGGGAATTTGAAAAAGAGGGAAAAAGGGCGGGTGTTCAAATTTTTGTTGATAACCAAAAAATTGGTTTTTGGCCAAGAGCGGGCTTTTTCTGGTTAGGCTCGGGAGAGCTTCTTTTTTTTTTTTAACTAATTTTCCTCGTGAATTTAGAGGTAAAAGAAGAAGCGACGAACTGAGAGTGCAGTGCAGATCTCAATTTTGCTCCCGCTCACACTGTACATTCCCCCTCTTTTTCTCTCGCTTATTGTTAAAAATGGCAATGGATCCGGTCCGTCCGTCACTGGCCCGAATCAACTTAAAAGAGTGTCGTTTTGAAAAAAATTTCTAAAAATAACGGCATTTTAAATAATATATTTCTTAAAACTCAAGACCAATTTTCTAAAAGTTTTAATTAGTATATTTCGTAATTTTAAGACCAAAATGTTTTTTTAAAAGAAAATAATGAAGACCAAAATAATGTTACCTGGCCACAAATACTAGATTTGGATGATAACAGGCTCAGGCACGAACCCATCCCAATGTTGATTTGGTTCGAGCCAACAAACTCAACTGGACTAAAGGCAACTTGAGCTGGACTCAACTAGGTTTATTTTTTTAATTTAAAAAATTATATTGTTTTGCGTGTGTCTTTAGCCGAAAGGATTGAGAAACTCAACGTCATTATTCTTAAACAACTTGGAGTCGGACCTTCTTTTCGCACTATTACGGATACAAAAATAATGGAAAAATTGGATTCAATTGTCAACTGCTCCAATCGGAAATAGGATTGACTACGGATTCGAGCCATAGCACATGGTTTCATAAATGCATGTGATTTTTTCGATCTAAATAAAATAGATTTTACGTGAAGAAGATTTGGCTCAACATGTTCTATTCGATATGGGTAGGAGAAGACCCTGACTCGGTATTCTTAAAAAAAGAAAATAGAGAAATCATAACCAAGTCAAAATAATACGGATCAACCCTTCTTCTTGCGCCAAAGATCTTACCATTTCCGAAGGAACTGGATTTATATTTTCTTTCCATTTCCATTTAAGAGTTCTTATGTGTTTCCACGCCCAACATAAGTATAAGCCTGACTTAAGGCAAGATTTTTTAAAACAATTGGACCCGATGGCTGATTAACCCATGCTTGATCTGTTGACTTTAGGTTGAGGTGAGCTCGACAAGACTCGAGCTCAGTTGTCATCTCTAACTCAAATCCATCCAAACCTAAGCTTCACCTAAAATTTTATGTTTGCACTTAGATTCCAAAATCCAAAGCACGTTGGATCTAAAACTTTTTTATTTGATCCATTAATTTTGAATCGATCTCTCTTAAAACTTAAATTACCAAATTGAATAAGATACTCTTTCATTCTGACCGTGGATCAATTCTAATGTATAGTCAAACTTTATATACATGCAATCGAGCATAGGAGTTCGAATCTTCTGTTCAATTTTATGGTGTTTTATTTTGTTTTATAAATCTTAGTCATTCATTTATGTGGGCCTCACGTGGATCCCGCATAAATAAACGTGAGACCTACATAAATGAATGACTGAGATTCATAAGATAGAATAAAACACCATAATATTGGACAGAGGATCTTGTTCCGAACATAGTTAATAGACACGATGTGGCTCATTTCCAGCTTCCGGATATGCCACCACTTCAGGAAATTTGACTATGCCTATTATGTGAACTAAAGATTCTTTAATTTTGTTCACCAAGTCCAGGATCTTCCAGTTGATTGTGTCTCTTTCTAAACAACCAGTTCCAGGGATTAGAAACAAGCGATTGATCCACTCTATCGTTTCAGGGATGAAAACTTTCCAGAAGAATATAACACCGTACCAAGCTGGTTCTGTCAGGTTTTTATCTCTCCGGCATGCACCATTTGTTAGATTGATTCAAAAATCGTGTTGTTATGGCCTGCACCTTTCTAGTCCACGTTATTGACTTAGTCATTATCAAATTAAGTAGTGGGTCAGTTAGTGTAAGTAGCGGGGTCAGTTAATGGTCATTATTTCCTATTTTTCTACTTTAGAATTATATAAATCATTGTACTTTGTTTTGTTTTTTAGTGGAAAAAATCTGAACCATCTATGTTTCACGCATCTGTATTATGTTTCTTTCCTTCAAATTGGTATCAGAGCTATAGATCCTTGAGGGACTGCGAGAAGCAAATATGGTGGCGTTGGTTGGTGAAGAAACTCTTTTTTGAGAGTTGGTGAGATATGCACCAAGATGTTTTTGGAGAGATGTGCGCCAATGATTGTAGGTTGGTGAGAAGTGCATCAATAGTTGAAGTTTGATGAGAAGTGCATCAGCAATTGAAGATTGGTGAGAAGTGTATCGTCCATTGAAGAGAAGTGCTTCACATTATGAATATAGCATGTAACATTGGAGATATGTGCTCCAACAAGATAATATCTGTAATTTTGAATCAAAGGGGAATGTTGAATATTGATTCAAAATTATTATTTTTATTAATTATGTGGCATGTTTATCTAATCAGTTAGTAGTGAAGTTTGTGGGGTAGTGGGCCTTTTCATTCTCCTAGTTGCTAGCATTTAGGAAGATTAGTTTATTTCTATGTTTATTTAAGGCTGTCATTATTTTGAGTTCAATTTGAGATTAGTAAAAGTTTAGCTTCTATTATCTTTCTTTCTCTCTTGTTCTTCAAAAATCCAACACCATTCACAATGGCCTTGGCACACTCCTCATTCTATTATCTTTCTTTCTCTTTTGTTCTTCAAAAATCCAACACCATTCACAATGGCCTTGGCACACTCCTCAATGGACTCTACTGGCATCAAGTTCATTTGAACCTAGCAATGCATTCCAAGTTCCATGTTAGAGCATAAATCAGTGAGATCTAATCTAAAAAGAAATGAAACTTACATCTCTCATTTCTCTATCAACTTCCAATCGGCCTTGCTGATTCAGGAACTTGCCACCAGTCATTTCTAATTTGATCAGTCCAAGAGTGATGATTGTTATTCCAACTTCTGATCCTATTTTAATCCTCAGGGTTTCATACATAGCAACAAGAGCTGCTTTACTTGCCCGAACCCCAGAAGTTAATTTCCTGCAAAAGACATTTTTAATCACTCAACTCTTCATGTCTACTATCTGTTATCAGTTTCATTTCCTTTCTGTTATTGAAAATTTGGTTCTTGAAAAGTTGATGATTACCATTGCTGGCGCAAGACTGGTGATGTCAGGAGCACTTTCAAACATTGTCATCGGAGCAACACCGGTGTTGGTCACCAGGTGATCCACTACGAACAAAGAAAGCCACAAAGAGTAAACCAACCCTCACTTAAACTATACCAAGATTCCATAGAAAAATGGGCAAGTTTATTGTTTCGCTTACATCTGCCAAAATGTGATAGGTTGGAATTTCAGAAGAGAGAATTAAGAGTTGCAAAGATAGAAGGAGACGTAATATTTCTTTTCATACCCAACCCATTTCCAGTACCTGGCTTTTATACAAAGTCGTGCTACCTAACTAACACTATAATTCAGGAACAACCAGCTGCAAATCAAGAGATATATCCTCCCACAAACTAACGGAAACAAACAATATGAACTAGTAACGACAGAACTAGACTAAATTATTCCAATTGAAACAACAGAACGTGGAAAACCAATTTGACTGGGTCAATTACAAATAAGAAGTAAACAGTACGTGTAGGAAAGCTGGTTCAACTTATGTAGCCCATATACAACCCATGTACTTATCAAAATGCTCCACTGTGGCCTCAACAAATTGCCTACAATCACTAACCTTAGTGATTATTGAGTGGAGTTGTCTTGAGCAGCCTGAAGTGTTAAAAATGGTAGAAGAATTGGCAATGTCAGTAAAGGTTAGGAAGAAAAGAAAGCTGAAGGGAAAAATGAAGGGGCTCAAGTGCAAATAGAGATTGGAATTGATGATCCTAGGCATAATTCAAGGCTACATGGATCAAATCAATGAAGTCAGAGATCAGATGAATGAAGCACAAGGCAGAGAGGAGAATGGAAAATGAAAGATGCAGATGCAAGCTCATCGAGTGCACAGCAGTAGTTGAGAATTCGAGTTAGTTACTTGGAGGGAAAAGCAACCAGGAAGTAACCAGAAGAAATAGAACAATTGAAGCAATGAAGTGCAAGTTGACTGTTTAATGTTGCTGAACAAGAATCAACCAATAAGAATGTTGTTAGGAGTAATTAATGAAGATATGGACAGATCACTACGTGGACAAATCATTATGCAGCACCTTCTTCATGTCTGCTGGTTTCAGAAAATGTTCCCCACTACACAAGTTTCAACTTTTTTAATTTTAGTTTTGGTTATGCTAAAGACAAAGTGAGTTATTTTGTGATTAGCCAAATCAGGAAATGGATGTACTGGACTAGTTATACTCATCAG
>JANZLC010000007.1:23276853-23300268 GCA_026413385.1 Erythroxylum gracilipes | reverse complement strand
CAATGGATTTGGATATGGGTAGTAAATCGTAAAAACCGATGGATATGGATATGAAAATGGGTTGAGTTATAAAAAATGGATATGGATATGGGTAGAGTAAAACCCGAACCGAACCCTACCCATTGCCATCCTTAACCGGGACTGGTTGAACCGGTTCGACCACTGGTTCAATAAATTTTTTTATTTTATATATTTTTAGTATATTTTTTATTTTTAATATTACTAATATTATATATAATTAAATATAATTATTATGTAATTATGACGTCACACTGATTCAATCGATGGTTAAATCGGTGACTAATAAAACTTCTGATTCGACGTCCGGTCTGAGTTTCAAATCCTTGTCTTGGTTAGTAGAGGGGCTGCTTCCAACTTAAATTACTTATTTTTTGATTTATTAAATAAGGAACAAACACTGTCCAAGGTTGGTGAGATTTATTGAAGTTCCGTTAAGGCCACACAGGGTTTCAAGTTCCAGGCAGGTCTCCTGTACGCGCACAGTAAATTTGAAGCTGTTACAAGCGTTGATCAACGAAAGATCAAGCGGTTCAAAATGGACGAGTTCCGTTTGGACAAGAATTCCAATAGATTATGTAAACCAATAGTATCCCATTATTTAAGTTGACAAATTTTATTAAATTTTATTCATATATCTATATAGACTTATATAAATATATAGATAAAATTTAATGAAACACAGTCAGAACAGAGTAACTAAAACATAATATTTGATATGTTATTTCTGTCCTAACTTTCAAAAGTGGGAAATTATCATTAAATATTAAATCTTTATTCTCCTAATTCTTTATATTTTTATTTATTAAGCTAATCTTAAATCATTTTTTTTCAAACCATCAACTTAAACTTTTTTAACTTTAAAAAATCGAATCCAAATTTCTTATTTATGTTATAATTATAAGATTCATAGGCAATAACTAAAATTTGCAAATTTTATAATTAATTAGTGACTAATTACAATATAGTGTAAATAATTAAAAAACTCTGAGTGATTCAATTATAAAAATCTTAACTGTCTAACTTTTCGATTTGGTTTATAAATTTTTAGTTCGATTTAATTTATTAACTCTTGTTGTTAAATATCGACTGATTTATTAATTATTTGATTAATTTTTATAAATTAATAACTTTTTATAATTTAAAATAGATCAATTAAAATATCTCGTTTTTAATTAAACTTTAAAATTTTTGATAAATAAGATAATATTTTTTAAGGGTTTTGATTAGTTTAATTTATCTTAGATAAATAACGAAAGTAGTGAACATAATAATGTATGCCTATGAATCAATCAACCAAACAGGATGGGCATGTGATTCGGTATATATGTCCTCGGAACTCTTAAAATTTGGGGAGGCCCATACTCACATGCAAGGCATGATGGTCCAATCTTGTGATGTGGACTTCTCTTTCTATTGCATGTGAATCATAGTTTACTACTTTTAAAATATATATATATATATATATATTTAAAATATATTATTTTTATCTGTTTTAAAAGAATATAAATTTCAAGTTCTATCAATATATAAAAAATATAGTCGTAATCAAAATACATTTAATTTCCTTTGGACAAATGTATTTATATGTGATATTTTATATGAAAGTTGAATAGTTAAATTTTATAAATAAAAAAAGAGAGGTGAAAAAATATATAAAAATTAATAATTTATAAAATATTTAAATTAATCATTAATAAGTCAATCTAAATTTAAGACTTATAAAGCTTCTTGATCATTAAAAGTTTAAATGAGTGTTATCCAATACTTTTAATAAAATCTATTGAGGCGATCTGTATAAGCTAAATGCCCATCATCTTTGATAGCATTTTTTATATGTATCTCAAAATTTTGATAGCACTTCTTTTCTATATCTCAATTAAATTGATTTTTGCTGATAAGATTAGATAAACTTATTAGCTGTATTGTAATGTTTGTAATCTTTTTCAAAGTATCAAAGCCTACACTCAACTCATTTAACATCTTTTTTTTTCCGATTATACACAAATTCATAACAACTCAAAACATCGACAAAAATCTTAGTATACAAATTCAGGAACCTAGTACCCATTATCAACACACAACCACAACAATGGTAAAACACACAAACTCAATTTTACCATTCAACTAATTAATCAATTTCCTTTCAAGACCTCTAGATGCAACAAATTACCTAGTTTCGTGAAACCAAGTTTAAGTTCTTCTTACAACTTCTGATCTCGTCGGATACATTGACAGGACTCTTCTCTTTCCTACTGACGATCCCAATGTCAATATCATGTCTTTAGAATATGTCAAGTGGTAAAGGTTTGATCGTCTTGTCTACTATTATCTCACGACATCCCTCTCCACTTGCAATACTAGTCTAGCCCTCAAATGTCATATTGCTCGTGATCTTTGGCTTATCCTTAAACGTCATTTCCTCCAGCAACCCTCCTCCTAGTGCTTGCTACTTTGTCGCAAGCTTCACACGCTCAAGAAAGGCACCTCCTCTATTTCTGATTTTCTCAACACAGCATCAACCACCGTAAAGGAGCTAGTGACCATTGGAGATACCATCTCGGATGATGACCACATTTTGCTCACCTTGAATGGTCTCCTTAATGAATGCAAATCCTTCGTCGCTGCCATCAAGCAACGTGACTCCCTCATTAGCTTCTCGAATCTTCATGCTCGACTCCTTATCCATGAGCAACGTCTTTTAACCTATTATTCTTCTAACATCCCCTCCACTGAAGCGGCTCTTTTAACGTCTCAATCTGGTGGAAGTGTGAGTCATCTGTCGCGCACTTTGCACTTGGGACCAACACTCTTCCTCTAGGCATTCTGGTGAAAGACAACCCAACTGGAGCCAAAACCTAATAGATTCTCCTTATATGAATTCGAATAGACTAGGCTGAATGCCAACAACCCACACCAACCCAATCTAAAAGCTACTTTAATCCACCCCTTCAGCTAAACATAACTCGCTATCCTAATACATCTAGGCCCAATTCTAGATATAAAAACCCACAATGGCCCACCTAACCCACCTTTAATTTTCTTAAACCATCTATCCAATGTCAAATATGTTGGAAGTGGGATCATATTGCAACCCGTTGTCGTTTTCAATATTTCAAGTCTAGGAATCTCCCAATTGGGTCCCTCTCTAATTTTCCCTCCCTCAACACAACCTTTTCTGCTATGAACATCCATAACACCAAAGACAATCTGCATTTTCTCTCCTATGATATTGTTGAATGATTACCCGATACTAGTGCCACTACACAAGACACCTAAACCTCATCTCAAACTCTATAACTATATATGATTGTTAAAACCAAGTAATTGTTGGTAATGGTCACACTCTTGTTATATTTCTCACACAAATTCGTCCATTTCATCTTCATAATGTTTTAGTCATTCCACGTCTCACTACTAATATTTTATCTATTACTAAATTTGTCACTGATAATTCATGTCTCATTAAATTTAATCCTTTTGGTTATGTTATGAAAGATCTTCAAACCAAGATGCAACTCCTTGTGGGTTCTATCCACAATAATCTCTATCTAATGAAGATTCCACTGCACTTCCAAAATCTTGTTGCTTACATAATCACTATAGCTCTATAAAACCTTCGGCATGAACATCTTAGTCACCCATATTGATAAACACTTTCTAAATTATCTAAGCTTTTAAGTGTTAGTTCAAATATCATAACTCCTTGTACTTCTTGTCTTTAAGGAAAAATTGTTCGTCTTCCTTTTTCACCTTGTTCTCATCAATCTACCACACCCTAACAACTTATTTATTGTGATATTTGGGAACCTTCCCTATCTTATTCTTTTTCTGTTTATAGTTATTTCATTATTTTATTGATGATTTTAGTCCATATACCTAGATATTTCCTCTTGTTCATAAATCGCATGCCCTGCATATTTTTCAAACTTTCAAAATCACAAATGAAAACTTATTTTTCCACCACTATTAAAACTTACAATATGATGGAGCATCTGAACTCATCAAAGAAGCTTTTATCTTATTAACAACGGTATCACTTACCGCATTTCTTACCCTTACACCCCTCAACAAAATGGTTTACTGAAAACAAAATTCGTCATATCATTAAAACAGGCTTCACCCTTCTTGTTCATGCTTCTCCTCCCAAAGCCTTTTAGTTTGAAGCCTTGTCCACTGTTGTCTATCTCATCAACCAATTACCCTCTCCTATCCTCTATAATAAATCCCCTCATGAATTTCTATTCAACACCCCACTAAATCTTTCTACTTGAAGAGTTTTTGGATGTGCTTGTTTTTCCTTTTCTTGGCTCTACTCGCCTTGATAAATTAACAACACAATCCACTTTATGTGTCTTCCTTAGATACTGTTCTTAGTATAAAGGATATCGATGCTTTGATCTTCAAATCTCCTAACTTTAAATTTTCTGCCATGTTCGTTTTTTTTACCATGAGTTTCTTTATGCTTCTTCTCCACCAATACACTTTGCATCCTCCACCTCCACACTTTGCTTATTTCCCTTACCTTTCAACCACTTCCTCAGACCTCCTTACCACTCTCCTTTGTACCTTCTCCAACGTCACATCCCCTACCACCATCTACCCATCTTGTGATCACATGGACTCGTGATCAAACTTGTACTCCTCACTCTTGTTCTGACTACATTACTTACTTTATGCTTACTACATCTTCTCTTGACCCTACCTTTTTTACCTAACCTAATAAATTTCCTCACTGGCATCAGACTATGCTTGATAAGTTCACCGCTCTCCATCTTAATAACATTTGGACTTTTGTTCCTCCTCCTCTTAATGCCAAAATTGTAAATTATAAATGGGTGTTTCACACTAAATGAAATCTTGATGGCACTATCCAATGCTATAAAGCTCGATTGGTTGCTAAAGGTTTTCAACAAGCTTCCGATATTGACTACACTGACATTTTAGTCCTGTTGTTAAACCCATTCCCATTCCCCTCATCATTACCCTCGCTCTTTCCAAAAATTGGTTAGCCCGTAAACTTGATATTAACAACGCCTTTCTTCATGGTCATTTAAATAAACAAGTCGTTATGTCCTAACCCCCTGGTTTTTAAGATCATCGCCTTCTTCACTGTGTCTGTCATCTTCACAAAGCCCTGTTTGGTCTCAAACAAGCTCTTAGAGCTTGGTTTTATCTCCTAAGTCAAAAACTTTTTGACCTCCACTTTACTTCATCCAAACCTGATCCTTCCCTCTTTATTCATACCATTTTCTCTCACACAACCTTTGTCTTGGTTTATGTGGATGTTGTTTTAGTTACAGGTTCACCCCCTTATTTCATTTCCATCCTTATCCAAAATCTTCATTGTATTTTCTCCATTAAAGACTTAGGTCTGCTGCATCATTTTCTTACACTTGAAGCCACTTTAACATCCACTGGTCTTCTTCTTATCCAAACCAAATACACCAATATCTTCTTCTTTAGACAAGTTTTGATAATTCAAAACTTGTTCATAATCCAATTACTCCGTCTCTCCTTCCCTCCAAAAATCATAGCACACCACTTTATGATCTCTCTAAATACCCAAGCACTTTTGGTGCTCTTCAATATCTTTATCTTACTTATCCTGACATTGAGTTTGTGTTAGCTCAAGGTTTATTATTAATGATTTTAATGATAACCTCATAATATTTCAAAATTCAAATTGGATTTATTTCATAGGATAAATGATTCTTTTCATGTAGGAACCTTCCTAAAGAACTTACCTTATTTATTTAAAAATATCCAAAAGAATCTTGTTATCATTGGAGTTATTTCCTTTTATTGTTAACGAGTTAATTCTCAAAAGGAAATAAAATCATAGGAAATATGTTTCCTTTCTTCTTGGAATCTTCTTTATGAGCTTACCCTATTAGAAATGGTTTATTTGAAAGGATCCTACTAATTATGAAGGTCGTATATTAACCTTGTGATGACTACAAGATTTTTGGCAAAGATGACATCAAAGTTATTCAAATTTAAATTCATCCAGTTGACTAAGGATGCAAGTGAAGCAATGACTAGTTAAATGAAATGTCTACTTAAGAAAAAGCTACTGCTTTTGCGAAAACATATCAGACTCTTGAATTACATCAACAACATCAATACTCTTGAAAGTCACATTCTTATCAAATCTCTTGAGCTTTAGAAAGTGAAAATTCTTTTTGAGAGAAATCGTTTAAGCTCATATCGAGCAAATTACATTTTCATCTGTTAAGAGCTGGTAGAGGCTAGCTAAATAATACTAGTTTGGAAGGTTAGCGAACCTTGAAAAATATGTACACATGAGCTTAAATAGGCTCGTCAAATTATTACTTGGCATTTTAGTGAAACTCTCAAGTCGGATACTTAGAGACTGAACGTAGACTTAGGTTATAAGCTGAACCAGTATAAATCGATTGCATCATTACTCTCTCTCTTTAACTTTAAAATTTTCGAAGTATATTGTTTGTGTTTTCATTTTTTCAATAGGCTCCTTCACTTTTATAATAGGCTCCTTCTGTTTTCAACTTGCAAGAGATTCTTTTCAATTCTATCAAGCGCCTTCTGTTTTTTAAATTATTTCAACAAGATTTTTTGTTTAGCAAGCTCCGATCTTCTAACAGGCTCCTGTCGTTTAACAAGCTTCTATCGTCTGATAGGCTCCTATTGTTTTAAATTTTAACAGGCCCTATCTTTATATGAATTGATAGTAACTTGCAAAATTTTTAAAGCCACACACAATTCACCTCCCTCTTGCTTATGTTTGTTTTATTCGTTTGTTGTAAATAAAGTCTCCTAATTCTTACACTGCCCTACTGATGTACATTGGATTGCAGTTAGACAGATTCTCCGTTATCTTTGTTCCACATCTTCTCATAACTTTCATTTTATTAGATCTTCCTCACTTATATTACATGCCTACTGTGATGGTGATTGGGCTGGTTGCCTAGAGGATCGTAATTCTATATTTGGATATTGTATCTATCTTGGACCCACTTTAATATCTTAGAGTGCCAAGAAACAACCTACTATTATCAGATCCAATACTGAAGTTGAATATCATAGCATTGCTATCGTTGTTGCGGAACCCTATTGGCTTACATCTCTTCTGAGAGAACTTGGTCTATCTCATATTACACCCACTGTCTAGTATGATAATCTTGGTACTACATTCCTTACCTTTGATCCAACCGCTCATGCTCGTACTAAGTACATTGAAATTGATGTACATTTTGGTCGTGACTTGGTGGCAAACAAAGTACTTTTCTTTAGATACAGTTCATCTACTCTTCAAATTTTTGTTATTATGACCAAGCCCCTATCTTCTTTAGCATTCCAATGATAAGCTCCCGATTGCCAACCATTATAAGCTTAAGGGGGCTAATAGTATTTGCTATATCTATCTCAACAATTTGATAGCATTTCTTATCTGTATCTCAATCAAATTGATCTTTGCTGATAAGATTAGATCATCTTATTAGTTGTAATATTGTAATCTCAATCTTCTTCAATGTTCTTGGTCATTGATACATTAGAAAAAGAATTCCCCACGTTATAATCAAGCAATTCTAAGCCTTCTTGTCTATCATTATCCTAGTTTCTTGTCAAGAAGACTAATTAGTTAGCTGGGAAACTAATTTGGATTGCCATATTCAAATTCCAGTCAAGAACGAAACCTTTAATTATATTAAATACAATTTATAAATTTTAATTTTAGAACTTTAATGAAAAATTTCATCCAGCTCATAATTTTTTTTTAAAAAATTGTTACAGTCTCTTTTAACAATAAGATTTTTAGTAAATAAAAGAGGGATTTGAGATAAACAAGAAAATAATTTAACTATTTCCATTAAATCCCTTTCATTCAAGAACATTTAAAAAAAAACGAGATTAATGATAATGGCGTGAATTATATACTTCTTCAATAATGCAACGCACGACAGGAATGCGGAACTTCAAATGAGTGGGAAACAATGGTTGACTCGTAAGCCATTTCAATGGCTGCTACTTCCAAAGTGGGATAACAAGATTATTATGGAAGAGACATTGTTGGCTCTGATTCATAGGATGATTGTAATGAAGATGATGATGGTGATGATGACCTTGAATTGACATGGTTTTTGTATTGCCTTTAGATGATCATTGAATTGGAGAATCTATTGTGGATTCACGAAACAACTGTGGACGCAAAAGAGGTTCACTATTATTTGTGATAAGCTTTCTTGTCAAAATTTTCTTTTCCATACAATGATGGTGAAGGAAACTGTTTTCCCATTTTAATATAGTTAAGTGGACGAATAGTTGTTGATTATTCATGCAATTTCAGATATTTTCTCCACTTGTTTTATATTAAATTAAGAACTATGTCAATTCAATTTTAAATAAAAATTAATAAATTTAATCATTTAGTTTTTGATGATTTTTTAAAAAATGACTGATTAATTAATAAATTAATCAATTTTTAATAACAAATATTATTAAACTAAATCAAACCGAAAAGTTAAAAATTGAACAAAAAAGTTGATCGGTTCAAGGTTTTTACTAATAAATCAGCTTAATTAGTTCGACTTTTAAAACATTGATATAAACAATAATGGTAGAAAGCGTATTTTGATTTATAAGATCTTTATTAAAATTTTAAGTTTTAATATTAATATTTTATAATGATTATATAAGTTCTTCAGTTATGATTAAACACTACAAAAAAAATTAATAAAAACCTTAAATACTAAAATAAATCGTTTACCAAATAATATATAATAGAGAGGAGTTGACCTATACTTTCCATGAATGGTGGCTTTACGATCAAATGTGATACCAAAGCCAAACCTATTAACCCTAATAATGGGTGAGATACAGGAGGAGATGCTGATTTAAAATAAACCAAACTACCTATTTAGGTGCTTAGGTGAGGTGACCAAAGACCTAGCAATTCATGCACAGCTCACGCTTCACCAATCGTTGACCATCCAAATGAAACATGCCATATAGTGGTTTAGGTTTGGGTCAAGCAAAGAGTGCACGACTGTGTTTCCTTAGATTGATTGTGTCATATACAAAGACAAGTAGCATTGTACGATGAAGATTGGTATGATATAAGTTACACTAAGATGATATTTATAACATGTACCTCCAGAGTATGCCTGGAAGAAGAGAAACTATTCTAAAGTTAGTATTTAAGGTACATGCTTTCAGAGTGAGCAAATATACCCTTTTCACTGTAATAAAGTGGGTATCCACCCACCGAGCATAATTGCATGGTTTATGGAGCAAGAGGAGCATCATAAAAGACTAGACATAGGACCCATTTCGTATAGTTTGTTGCATTGGAAGATCATGACAAGTGACCTTACATTATGTACAATTGGTAACACATATTCAAGTTGGACAATGTGGAAGCCATATCGGCTGGCTCCAATTCTCCACATGCACAGTCGTAAATCATGATATAAAAAAAAAAAAAGAGAATTGGCAATATTACAGGCAGTGGGGAGTTACGTGTGAAGGGAACTTTCCAAAGAATCTACGGTACCTAAGGCTGATAATTAGGAATACTACAGAGACAAGTAGTTAACTTCTTCTGCTGCTGACGCCATAGTTGCATGCAGCTTCGAACTTTTCGAGTTCGTACCAGACGCGTAAATGTGAATAAGGCTTTCAATCTAACACCTGGACTGATCGCTGAAGTGATGTGTCGGGTTTCTATCCAGTCAAGTTCCTTGAGGAGATGTAATACCGTGGGGTTAGGAGAGGGTTAGAGTACCCTATTTCGGTTATGACGATATAACTCCTTGTCACTGTCCACACGTTTATACAAGATATTAATATTAAGTGGCACGAAGTTAGAACATTTTAACTAAAATAGTTAATAGAATAGGATAGAAATTAGTTGCCACTCAAGGAATCTAAAAAACACACAAGAAAATTATGACATTAATAAACTGGTCATTTGGCTCAATTAATTTGGCGGAACAACTCTTTTGGACTAGACTATCTACTACACGAAGTCGAATTGAAAGTATGTATATTTTAAGTAAGAAGTTCCAAGTATGATGGACAAGACAACAAATTCTTCTCTAGCTCTCCTGGCTCACGGGCAAAACTCTTATCTTTCCTCTTAGGAACCTTATTTCTCTCACATACTCTTACTCGTTATTCTCCGTTAAATAATCTAGCAGCGGAAATTGTTTAAAGGCAATCCCAAATTGTCATAAATTTTCCAATACTTAAGATCTTCAGAAGAGGCAAGTGTAAAACATACTCATCTTACACCTATATAGGTATAGGTATATGACCCAAGCTTTGAAGCTTTCAGGAAGGAGAAGAGGCTTAGAAATAAACATACAAACCAAACTTCATTAGACTATTTTCAAGCGTTGCTAGAGAGGGCTTTGTTGTCTCGTCCATCATACTTGCAACTTACTTAAGGTATACATACTTTCAATATGACTTTGTGTAATCGATAGTATAATCCAAACGAGTTGTTTCGTCAGTTTGATTTAGCCAGTTAGCCAGTTTGATGTTATAGTTTTGCTGTATACCCTTCGAAGTCCCTGAGTGGAATATGGTGTAATTAATATTTTAAAAATTGGATCAGTATATAAAAGAATTTAAGGTTTAAAAGATTCAACTAATATTAGACTGATATAAAATTGACTAAATAATAAATAAAATTAAAGAATTTAAAATTTAAATAAAAAAGATTCTCCATACTCATAGAATAATTTAAATTTTAGTTAAAAAATTGTTAAATATAAATTAATCGATTTATTTTGATTTATAAGAATGTATTAATTAATAAAAATTAACCAATAATTAATAAATTTTTAACGACAAAACTTACTATAATAAATCAATCCAAAAAGTTGAAAAATCTAATCGAAAAATTGGTCAATTTAAGGTTTTATGATTGAAATGACCAAATCAGTTCAATTTTTAACTTTTGAATTCGATTTATTATAATAACTCGTATTATCGGCAAAGCCGGTTAACTTTTTTAATCATTGTAAAATAAATTTAGCCATAAAGCACACTTTTTTAATTCATTATATTTATTTTTATAATATATGGAGATTAACAGAATATTACGACTTATAATGATATTATATTTATTTAACTCTCTACTAACCATTCAATTTTTATGTGGATAATCATTTAAATGCATATTTAAGATTAATTTTAGAAATTAACATGTTAACCTTTTATGTTTGTAATAAAATTTTATAATATCTATAAAATTAAATAAAATTTTAAGGTTTGAAACATAATTTACTGGACTCCCGTACCTCTCAATCAAAAGAGTTACAATTTAGACCCACAATGCTTGAGATCCTTATTATCAAACTGGCTTCCTCCATGTGACCTTGTCCAATCCCTTCCAAGCAAAAACCCTTACCGAGTTTAGCTTTACCCCATTTAGTGCAAACCCAACAGTGTCAGTATCCTTTCTGAGTGGTTAATGGCGGTGACCTGTCAAGCTCAAGTATCATGAACAAAACAAAAGAACATACATGTGTTTTTGCTTTATGATGATACGTCACGTTCAATCACCAGAAGTTGTGATTAAATAATCTGGTTATGACTTGTTGGGTTCAGATGGGTGATCAAGTTCGTTCGTTCTTGCTGGCTTCAATGGATCCACCAGGAAACATAACATAGTCTGGTTTTGAAACCCAAAAGGGCCATTGCTAGAGCTATGTAGAGACTTCGGAAATGAAGATAGGATCGTAGGAATCGAAGAGCAAGAGTTTTCTAGGGTTGGGCCTTAATTTTCGGCTTATATGTTCACTTAGAAGCCATACCTTTCACCAACTTCATTTGGTGTGGATTGGGTTCTTTGTTATTGAAATTTAGGCAAGTCTACGTAGAACCAAGGGTATCATTTTTATGAATAATAAATGTTTGATTTTTTTAGTCATCAAAACCTCAACCGATTTGATTAGTTTAAGTTTAAAAATCTTAACTCGGTCAATTTTTTGTTCAATTTTCAACTCAATTTATTTTAATAATTTTTGCTATTAAAAATCGATTATTTTATTAATTAATTGATCGATTTTGTAAATTAATAATTTGTTTTTAATTAAAATTAATTAATTAATTTCAATTAACAATCTATATATCATATTGTTCATAATTTAGTACTTGATCGCAATATTCATCATATTTCAACACGCCCAATATGAATACAAACATTTCATATAATCATTTCAGGATAATTTAATCATTCATTTCATCTCATTCATATTGTTCGCATATTTATCATTGTATCCACTAAATTTAGTCATTCTTTGCAAGTAGTCACATGGTACATGTAAAGTTATGGATGCAAATGCACATGAGACTCCACTTTCATTTTTATTTTGTTATGATCGAGTGCCTATTACTTGTCCCATATCTCTTGTGGATACTGGGCTCATTTCAGGTATTGACCCATATCCTTTGTAGATATCAGGCTCATTTCAAGTACTGACTCATATCTCTTGTAGATATCGGGCTCATTTCAAGTATTGACCCATATCTCTTGTATATACCGGGTTCATTTACAACTGAGCCTATGGCTCTTTGTGCATATTCTGAGCTTTAAGCTCTTTTCAGGCTGGTCACTTCGATCGCAACTCTTTTATCTAATCATGCACATCAATGCCATGAAATGCATCATTTCACATAACGTGCTATCAATCACTTTCATTCGGTGCGCATAGTCATTTATCACAATCATCAGATCGAAGTCTGGCTCAACATTCAGTTGAGTTCACATTTTTCCCACATTCATATACAATCATTAAGCACTTCCTATACAGTCCCGAATAATGATCTCCTTGGATAATTGATGGTCTGGAATTATCACAATCACATCAACAACAGCTCAATATCTAACAGTTGATCAAAAGCAATTCAAATATAGTGAGAAAATATCTAGGTTAACTCACATAATTCAAACAGAAACACATTATATAAATGAGATTGCACATCTAGGTTACTCACAGTATGCTCCAATAAGTTATTGCATTGATGATCTGACAATGTCTGGATGTTTTCGGTGTATTTGTGCTTTTATTGTCATGCAATATACACATAATTCACACATTACTAAGTTGATCAATCACATAATTATTCATCCATGCACATGCATATATGTCATGTTCAATGCATGCTCAATTGACTATTCTGGGTATGTATCCTTATTCACAATTTTTGACTATTCATTAATTATAACTTGAACATAACTTGTTTGAAATTAGTAAATAAGTTTGATCATTCTCAATTCATAAATCATACGATCACCAATCTTTTTCTAATGCTTTATATTCACACAATTTCCCAATTCTCATTCATTTATAGATAATTCACATTATTCATATCCTTTGAATCACATTTGCTTTCATGGGAACATCCTTATACTATTATTAACTCATACTTCCCAAATTCATATGCATTGATATCAAAAAAATCCATTCCTTAAATTGTAACATCAATTAATAACCTAAACTCATCAAACACTTAACCAATTGATTCATCATCAAAGTTCATTTTAAGCCTCAATCAAGTCCAAATATACCTATGTATAGTGCCTTATCCTTATATGATTCAACCAGAGCACAAAACACAATTCTTTCTCACTGGCAAGCATTTTCATGATTGTGGAAAGGGACCAATACAATTCCCATGATCGTGGGATGGGTGAAACGAAAGATCACCTTCACTTTCCTTCCACTTTTCTTTCAAATTTTAATACCTTTAAGATAATTCATCAATTATACCTCAATTATGCCTTAAAGATGTTTCAATTAATCTATAATTCCAATTCAAATAATTCATTTGGTAGTTCACAAATTATGGTCTTTCAAGCATCAAAATCAAAATAGAACATAATTAATCTATTCATTAAATTCCCAATACACAATCAACACTAACACCACAACCAAATTCATCCCTAATCAATCATCATAAATGTTATTCTAACATATGTCAATAGGTCAATAATTCACTTACTAATTCAGCTCAATGTCTCCTCAACCATCAAGCTAACTTAACCTTACGCGTAATGTTTACATCATTTTCTTCCTAATGTTCCTTTATAAACAAGTTGTCTTCTTTTAATCATATCTCTCTCTAAAAAGATCCAAATGTCATGATTCTTGTGCCCCTAAAACTAGACTTCCATTAGTCTTAATATATTAAAAAATTACACAAACAACATTTCCCTTTAAAATATAATCTCCATCTAAATTCTATCCTGTTTCTGGTAAGAAATAGACTGGAAACCAATACTCAACCCTCAATAAATCATTATCAAGACATCTCTAACAAAAATATTTCACAAAAGCATTAATAAGATATCAATAATCATTTTTTATGTTTTATACTTTCACTAATTCGGACTTTAAGGCCTCAAAAATTAGGAAATAATATAAGATTCCTATATAGGGGTCTATCACAGGTAGTATTGGGGAAACAAGCATAACTCAAGCTCTAGTTATTATTTTGTCAAGACACTTTTACAAAGGTCAAGTTAAGATCTATATCTACAACTTTCATTCTTTGAGTTTCTTCAAATTCGTGCTCTAAGGATATGAAAAATAGTTCAAAAGAGAAAGATGAAATTAAAACCAGAATTTCAAATTACTTGATAACTTCTTTCCTTCTCCTCTTCTCTTCCCTTTTTGGTTTCCTTCTCTTCTCATTTTCGTTTTTCTCTCTCTTCTAAGCTTATGGCCAAGCTCCACTCTCACTTCTATTGCCTTGTCATCCATTTTCTCTAGAAAATTCAAGAAGGTCAAACTAATCGATGTGTTACCATTCTATTGGTACATATGTTATCCTTTTATTGGTTTATATATCATTATTCTATTAGTCCACGTGTCACCCTTCTATGGGTACATATGTTATCCTTCTATTGGTCCATGTATCACTTACTTTAGGCTCTACATTTCACTCATTTAAGCTTACATATGTCACTACTTGTAAGGCTACACATGTCACCAATTATAAGGCTACATATGTCATTATTTGTAAAGCTACATATATCACCATTCTAAAGCTCTACATGTCACAAGTCTAAAGTGTTATTTGTCACAAATTTAAAGGGTCACTTGTCACTCATATACTCAAGCTGCTTGTCATTCAATTAACTGAGTCATTTGTCACTTATTCCCAATACCACATGTCACCATTTCATAGGCCTAATCAACCTAAATTCCCATGTATCAATTTGTCTTACTTTTTAACATTTTTCTTAGACTAGATGCACATATCACCTCATCAATTACTCAATTGTAACAGTAAATTTCCAATTTACTAATCATAATCCATCAATTCATGTTATTAGTAAATCAAAATGCAAAACATTGGGAATACACATTCATATCACATTTATTTTCGTTCCATACGCCGAAATATGTCAATTAAGTACATATACTATCTTGCAATGTTATCTAAATCATGATTCATATGTGTATACGAATATTATACATGTATAAGAAATGTACCTCGTAAATTCTTAAATGAAATAACTCATATGACTCAATATAACAGTTTAATCTCTTAAAAATTTTAGGAGGCGGGATATTACATAAGGACGTTCTCTTTCAATTATATTTCAAATTATTTAATTTTATTCAATCTTTAGCCGATTTTATAACAGTTTAATACCGGTTGAACCTTTTAAACCTTAAGCATCTTGTCTTACCTATTTACCTTTCGGTTTAGTTTTTAAAACATCGATTTTAAAGATTTTTTAATTTTAATTTAATAAACGTCATTTTAAAAATTATATTACTAAATATACAACTTTTAAAAAAATTAATCACTATATTTAAATGTTAAAGACTGAATTTAAAAAATTACAAAATATTAGATACTTTTAAATCTGTTGCATTTATTTTGATTTTAAATTTTAAATTTTTAAGATATTCAGTTATTAATCATTTTTATATGAGTAAAGAAAATATATTTCTTTTGTGATTTTATTCATTAAAAATTTTATATTATTTTAAATCATTGAAAATATTATGATATCATAAATTCTTAGATTATGAAGAAGTTGGTGCAATCTAATGGAATGGAACATAATTGTGGTTTATAACGAAGAACAAACTGAGGAGAAACTGACATGATGTTTATTAATTTAAAGATCTTATATTTGAGTCTGGGTTAAAAAATTATTTATATTTTAATAATTTAAAAATAATATAATAAAATAATAATTATTTCAAATTTATTAAATATTTTAAAGTAATTTTTATTAAATAATTTATTTAAAAATTTTAAAAAATAATTATTCAATTTTACTTTTAAAAGTTCATCAAAGATCTAGTTACTTTGAAATTAAACATAATTAAGAATGATATTTTAATTTTAAATCTAATTGACATAAAAGTTAATAAATAAATTTTAAATTAAAATCTAAGTTGAGAAAATCAATTAAGTTTAAATTAATTAATTAATAATAGTTTAATTTTATTTTAATATTCGTTCAAACTTTAGGTTAAACTCCATAGAACTTGACATAGAATGATCAGGAACATCAAATATGCGAATGCATGTGGAGCCCATAGTTGAACTTGAACCGGCATTGACACTACAATGTTAGAGATAGATGTTAATCTAAGCTTTGCAACCATCGACACGAAGCACCGGCACCAGATCTCGTGTGTGTAAAAAATGGTGTTTTCCCGAAGCACCCTGTGGAGTGTTGCCTGTAAAAGCAGATGTGACAGATGCGTGCATGTGCAACTACAGAGAAGAGAAAGAGGCACACACTCAGTGCAGTTCTTCGTCCTCTTTTTTTAATATATAAAGAAGGGAAGAAAAAATTACACGACAAGTCGAGAAACTCCCCGTGTATCTTTTAGGAGGGGTATATAGCACTCAATCGATAGTGTGTCAAAAAAATTGTGCTTCTTAGCATATTTCGCGAGCCAGTCGACACAACGGTTACTTTCGCGATAGATATAACGATAAACCACCGTCCAATTTCGAGTGAAAAGTTCATTAATCCCCTGAACAATGGGATTAAGAATGCGCAAGCGGCTCGCCGAGAAACCAATGAGATTGATCGTCGCTGTCGAGTCGACTTTAAATTCGATCCGGCGATACCCAAGATTCCACACGAACATGAGGCTGGTATACACTTCCTAAAGTTCAGCAAACACCAGTGAGCACCAACCGAGATTCTAAATGAAACCTCCAAGTTAGTTGCCATCACTATCACGTAGGAGACCTCTGGCAATTCTTGCTCCTCTGTTAAAGCACCCAAAATTTCCTGTCCATATTACCTAATGTCAACCCTGTCCAAGTAGATCTAAGTCATCCCACACAAGTGGATGGCTTAGATCCACTTGGACAAGGTTAACATTGGGTAATATGGACAGGAGATCAGGACCTGTTATAGGGATAATAACATAGATTGCAGAAGCAAGTTACGTGGTTTGGTTGTCTTCCAGCTGTTTTACTGAAAAGTTTAGGACAAAAGTTCAAAGGGAACGGACGATGGGACCAAATTGGATCCAAACTGAGCAGTAAGTTCGAGGAGCAGAATGGCCTAACCCCTCGTACAGGCCAACCCAGAGAAGATTTCCATTTGTCAGGGGGACCTAAGTCATGGGCTTGATTTACTTTACTATCCATTTAATCGTAATATATTATTAATCATATTTATTTCTTTCTTCTCAAATCAACTAATTAAGTATTCCGTAAATACTGAAGAGTATATTCCTGTTCCTGTACCAAAATATTCTTTAATTTAGGAATAATGATGAAAAATTTAAAGTCATTGTATTAATTAATATTTTAAAAATTAAACTAAAAATTAAACAGATAAAATAAAAAATTTAAGATTTAATTGAATGGCTAAAGGTTTAATAAAATTAAAAATTGTAAATATGATTAATTTTTTTATTATGTATTGGAAGATTTGAAGCTTAATTAAAAATTATTTATTTAATTAAATTTATAAAAATTATTGATTTACAGAAATTGAATAGTTAATTTAATAATAATAATTATTAAAATACAAATTTATACGTTTAAATGATTTTTACTTTTTAGTCCGTACATGCATTACTCTTTCGACACGTCCCACTCATCTCCGGTCAATACCTATTGTTACATCACAGTGCGGGAGCCGCATCACTTGAATATAAACTCCAACCGTAAAAGACTAGTCTTTCAGGTTTACATTTTCGGTCCAATTTTTTTTTCCAATCATTATTTTTTAAATATTCACTAATCTTTATATATGTTTATAACTTTAAATAATGTATTTCAAATAAATTAATCAATAAATTAAATATTAATTTAGATTAAAGTGGTAATTTGAGAATTTAAACCTTTAAAACTTCTAAGATTAAGTTCAAGACTAGATTTACTATTAACAAGAAGCTAAAATATAACTTTTAATAAGATCAAATTTGGAGCTTCTAAAAAAAATATTTTTTCATTTAAAACTTTCATATCAATTAATGAGTCTATTTTTAGTCTCTTTTATCCTTATGTTTTACACATAATTCCCAAAATACTCACAAATACGTCTTTCCGTTTATTATGTATTTAACTATTTACTGAACTTGGATATTAATTTTAAGATTTATATAATATTATTTGACTATTTTATATGTTTTAATATTTATTTTTAATATTAGTTTACTTATGTTATAATCTATATAAAAGATCTAGTTAGATATATTTTGATTTATGTTTCATATGGTTTTAAATTATATAATAATTAATATATTGTGCTTTTCATATTGTTTAATATACTTTAAATAATATTTATATGTATAAATAATTTTTAGTATAAAATAAAATATAGTTAAAATTAAAAAATACTTTTTATTTTTATTTTGCAGAACAGTCTACTATATGAAGCTTTTTCAAAAAAGCTATTTTTTAAATAACAGTCAAATAATCAACTGGCTTTTTAAAAAAGTTTTTCTCAGAAAATATCTACAAAAAAAAGCTCTACTAGTATAAGCCCAACTAAATAGAGGCTGAGTACAAAATTAAATCTTTAGTTCAATTTGTTAATTTTAAATGATTTGAATTAATTTAAAATTATTAAAATTAAATTTAATCAAACTCAAATATTAAAATTAGATTTGAATATCCAAATTAAGAGGGTATTTTGTTAGTTGGTATAAGAAGAAAGGAACGACTAAGGAACACGAAAAGATGACTAATAATATATTATAATTCGATAAATAGTATTTTTATATCCCTTTTGAAGCAATATTGCATTCCTATATTGAGGAATGAAAGTTAAATTCATTTGGCGCCCACCTTGGGGCCCGGCGTCAGGGCACCACGTTTAAAACCACACAGATTAGTCGGGCGGCAGCAGCCAATCCTGATATAGCCGCCGCCACGGCACTTGCACTGCACCGAACGGACTTGCAACTACTCGCCGCCCTTCCGTTGGCGCACCCTAATCCTCAGATTCGTCCTCCACCTATCACCCAAAACCCTAGCGCAGATGAGTTATCGCCGAATAACCACACGCAATCTTCACACCCGGATTCAACCACAACTTCAAAACCGAGATGCACAGGACGTCGCCCTGGAGGACAACTCCGAAAACAAGTTGCACCCTCATATTCAGCACCCCCTAAACGCAAACCCTCCTGCACCGCAACAAATCTCCCTCACCCAGAGACAAATAGAAGGAGCGGCCAATCTATTGATTCGCCGAATCTTGCAATATCAACCGAAACAACAGCAAAACCCCGCACGACAGATTGGTGTGAAGACCGATCGGCACTCTGCTGAAGCCCTCGAAAAGATCGTGGACGATCGAATCAACCTAGCCATAAATTCCCGTCTGGATTGACCATCAATACAGTACGGCTCTCCTTTTGTCCCGGAGATCCTGGATAGCCACCCAGCGGTCGGTACTAAGATACCAACACCAGAGAAGTATACTGGACAGACCAATCCCCTCGACTAGAAATCGAACTCCTTATCCAAAGAGGAAGGCTGGGTAGATTTTTGAAGTACGGAAAAAATGCCGATCGAGATAATGAGGGTGGAAGCGGTCGGTCTAACAACTAGCGAAAGCCTTGGAGACAAAATAACACGAATGAGGGGGGAGGCAGAACAGGGCGGTCGTCTCAACCTACTATCAAGTAATGAAGTCCCCAACACCCCATGGAATCGGTACCGTCAGGGGTCAGTAGAGAATCGCTAGGGAATGCTACTCGGCGGAAACAAGGACAATTGGTGGAGCGGTAGTCCTGACAAGCTCTCTCGCTGTGAAAGCCGATGAAGAAACGGAGAGGATGAACCCTGTAAAAGAAACACAGCAGGTCATACTGGAAAGGCAGAGGAGGCTGGGAAACACTCTGGAAAGCTCGGTCAAACAGGCAAAAAACCCTACCAAGCGCTCACAAAAGCCAGACACGGCTCACACGTCCTGCGTGACGCGAACGACAAGATTCTACAGAAGCCCTGGAGCTCCCGAAACTTGAAGATATTCTGTTGATAGATAGCTTCGCTTTATTTATTTCTTTATCTTGAACTTTATTACCGTTCACACATTTGTAGTGGGTACATTTTTTCCTGGTATTGCCATTCAGGTCTTTTAATGGCCCACGCCCTAATCCTCATCAATGAAGGGTTTCAAATTTATTGGCAGAAAAGGTCTCGTTAAATCGGGCTAGGAAGTGAACGTCTTATCGACTCTGTCAACAATACCGGTCGACTTCGACATCAATCGACCTCGACATCGCTCAGCTACGTGCCTCGATCCCAGCTACGTGCCTCGACATAACTCAGCCCGGTCGCCAAGACAAGATCCTTGGGACCCTTGGCCTCGACATCGCTCGACATAACTCGGCTATCTCGGCCCAGTCGCCAAGACAAGATTCTTGGGACCCTCGACCTCGACATCGCTCGGCTACGTGCCTCGACATAACTTGGCCCGGTAGCTAAGACAAGATCCTTGGGACCCTTGGCCTCGACATCGCTTGGCTACGTGCCTCGACATAACACGGCCATCTCGGCCCGGTCGCCAAGACAAGATCCTTGGGACCCTTGGCCTCGACATCGCTTGGCTACGTGCCTCGACATAACTCAGCCATCTCGGCCCGATCGCCAAGACAAGATTCTTGGGACCCTCAACCTCGACATTGCTCGGCTACGTGCCTCGAGCCCGGCTACGTGCCTCGACATAACTCGGCCCGGTCGCTAACACAAGATCCTTGGGACCTTTGGCCTCGACATCGCTCGGCTACGTGCCTCGAGCCCGGCTACGTGCCTCTACATAACTCGGCCATCTCGGCCCGGTCGCCAAGACAAGATCCTTAGGACCCTTGCCCTCGACATCGCTCGGCTACGTACCTCAAGCCCAGCTACGTGCCTCAACATCGCTCAGCTACGTGCCTCGAGCCCAACTACGTGCCTCGACATAACTCGACCATCTAGGCCCGGTCGCCAAGACAAGATCCTTGGGATCCTTGGGCTCGACTACGTGCCTCGATCCCGGCTACGTGCCTCGACATCGCTCGGCTACGTGCCTCGACATCGCTCGGCTACGTGCCTCGACATAACTCAGCCATCTCAGCCCGGTCGCCAAGACAAGATCCTTGGCATCGGTCGACCAGGTCGCCAAGATAGGATCCTTGGGACCCTCGACCTTGACATCACTCGGCCATCCCGGCCTCTACATCGACCAATTTCTACAGTGTGACCAACACAAGATGTTAGAACCACGCGATGCCAAGACAAGATATTGGGTCGCTCGACATCGATGAATCGATCGACAACTCGCGATGCCAAGACAAGATCTTGGATCGCTCGACATCGACCAATTTCGACAGTGTGGCCAACACAAGATGTTGGAGCCACGCGATGCCAAGACAAGATCTTGGATCGCTCAACATCGATGAATCGATTGACAACTCGCAATGCCAAGACAAGATCTTGGGTTGCTCGACATCGACCAATTTTGACAATGTGGCCAACACAAGATGTTGGAGCCACGCGATGCCAAGACAAGATCTTGGATCGCTCGCCATCGACATCGCTCGACAAGGTTGCCAACACAAGATCTTGGATCGCTCACCATCGACATCGCTTGACAAGATTGCTAACACAAGACGTTGGGACCGCTCACCATCGACATCGACAAATCGATCGACAAATGGGCCAACACAAGATGTTGGACCCATGCGATGCCAAGACAAGATCTTGGATCGCTCGACATCGATGAATCGATCGACAAATCGCGATGCCATCGATCGACAAATCGAGGTGCCAAGACAGGATCTTGGATCGCTCGACAAAGTCTGGGATCGCTCGGCCTCAGTACTGCTCGAGCAATTGACGCACCTACTATTCAAAAAAGTGATCGCTCATACGAGACTAACGCGGGTCCATTTTCGTTTGACGAAATCAAAAAGTGAGCAAAAGATAAAAGTGAAAGTTTTTATTTCTAACGATGGGTCCTGGTCACAAGCCTGATCAGATAAACTTCAAAAAAGGGAAAATAAAAATCATACCTCGGTTGGAGGGGAAGAGCCAACAGTCGGTTCGGGAGAGGTGGCGGTGGAGGTCGGCAAAGCTGTTTCAGAAGCCGACATAACTGTAGAGGCAGGGCAGGAGTCCGCGGGCAGAATCAGAGAGATACCCTCAGGAGGTTGCTCTTCCTATTCATCCGAACTGAGGTCTAGCTTCTCATCCGGAATGACCTGAGATTCTCCCTCTATCATCTCCATCATTTCCCCCAAAGAAAGGCCGAGACTGGGGGGAATCATCGGTTTGGCATACTCCTCAAAAGAAGAACGATTTGACCCGTCAGGAGCGCAAGCGCTGTAACAGCTTTTCAAGATCGAAAGGGCTAAGTCGCAAGCATACACGTAGCACTCCCCTTGTAAATACCAATCTTTCAATCGCTTGATCGCAGCAATTCTTTGGGCCTTTATAGAGTTTCGCAACTCCTTTAGCTCCTTCTCGGCCTCTGCCTTTCCCTTCTCAGCAATCCGCTTTCCATCCGCTGCATTTCGATAATCATAAATAAATTTCTCTCAGAGCTCGATCGCCATCTTTGCCCTATTTCTGGCGGCGAGTGCCTCCCTCCTCAGACCCTCATTATCGAGCTGTAGCGTCCGACACTTTACATCTAGCTCGTCCCTCACCGTGGCCAACCGGCTCCTTTCCTCCTCCCCCGAAGTGAGGTGAGCCTTCAAAACGTCCTTGTCATTCTCCAAAAATTTCTTATCCTCTTCTAAAGAAGAAAGTTGAGCACGCGCCACGTCTCTCTCTTCCTGAGCCTCTAAAAGCTCACTTTTCAAAGCGTTACGCTGCTTGACACGTTTGTGCATTACAAAGGCATATGATAGGTCCCTCACGCAGCTGCGAACGAGACGAGCCGACAATTCTTCATTATCCAATGAATCTGTA
>JANZLC010000007.1:23258362-23276753 GCA_026413385.1 Erythroxylum gracilipes | reverse complement strand
TAAACCTAACAGGTATTTACTATATAAGTTGATTATCTCCTCACGACGCAGGTACGAGACTAATATCCTATTTTCTCCCGATTCTCGACTATCGAAACCCTCACTAAAACTGACTTGAGCGTCGGAGGGGCTCACCGAGGACCAACCCCTAGTGTGCTTTTTATTGTTTTGCAGGTCTTCCCTAGCTGAAGTCGCACAGATCATAGATCCAAACAACGATGTCCAGCCTCAGCAAAATCCGACTGAACCAATTCCTATTACCATTTTTCCTACTGAATCAAGCATACCCTAAAACCTTTTTAATTTTACATCAAGTATAGGAAAATCAATCAGCTTAAACTCTTTTTTCAACGGTTTGATTGACTTTAATAACTCTTATTGTTAAAAATTGATCAATTTTTATTAATTAATAAATTCTTATAAACTAAACAAATAAATTAATTTTTATTAAAAATTTTAATTAAACTTTAAATTAAAAATAATCTTTTTTAATTATATTTTAAATTCAATCATTCCTGAATTTTATAATAATTTAAATCTTAATTTTTCAATCTAATCAATTTAACATTCGTTTTTAAAACATTAGCATTTTCGTTTCAAAACATTTCAATTAAACTTTTGAGGTACGAATTTTACCGTCTAATTAATAGTCAATGAACCCTTAAAGAAAACTATGCCGCCTGTGAAATGCAGGAGGCATAAAGGCGTGATGCGATACGACCCCTCATGGACAAGACTTTTTGGTTTTTGCTGTGTTACTGTTACCTGCCAAAACTGCCTCTAACCCTATCCCAATGAACCCCCCTCAGTCAGACCTCAAAGCTCTCTCATTTCTTTCCCCCAAGCCATCTCAAAGCTCTTGTTTTTCTGTAAAGCCATTGCTTCCTCTAGCTAGCCCCTAGGACGGGCCTTTCTTCTTGGGACTGGAGACTCTCAACAACACAGCATCTTCTTCAGAATAAAGTTGCAGAGAAGGCGTGTTCCTTTATATTTTTTTGACAAGAAACAGGATAAAGATGGTTAAGAGAAAAGGCAAGGTGTACCCTTCTTTGTCTTCTTCTTCTTCTTCTTCTTCTTATTCACGTATAGATCCTGACTCAGTGTTAAAGCAACTACCAGAGACCCTCCTTGTTATGGCTTTGTCTCTTTCTATCCCAGACCAGGAAGTATTGGCTTATATGATAGCGAAGTCTTACATAAACCCTTCTCCACTTCTGAGCGAACATCCCGAGAATAAGTACAAAATTACTGCAATCAGCAAGCGGGTGCAGATAATTCCACTCTTTGAATGTGGGTGTTTTGATTGTTACGGCGTCTTTTGGCGTAGGTGGGGTTTGTCCCCTAATAGTAAGCTCATTCACCAGATTTTTGATTCTTTAGAAAAACCTTTGGCGCAGAAACAGTTCCCAAAGAAGCAGAATCGACGCAGAAGGAAAGACAAAGAGATTACGGGTCGTTTTGAAACCGATGTCTCGGTTGAAAAACCTGAGAATACACCTGAAATATCGACGAGTACTGAGGTTGAAAGTGATGTGATTATGCAAGAGAAAGCTGGCAATGGAGACAGTGAGGTGCTTTGTGTAGAACACGAAGAACACAAGGTTGGCGATGATGTGATGGAAAATCTCGAGACGGAGGTGGCTAGAGCACAAGCTCCGGCCACCAAACACGGGGGTTTGGTGAGGAAGTTCTTAGATGATGTAATGGGTCTATTGAAGTCTCGTCTATGGAGTCCTAGGAGTCCTGGTAATATCTGAGTTTCAAGAGTACAAACTACAAAATTATCATCTGAAAACAGGAAAAACAAAAAGAAGAAAGAAGAAAGAAAGAACCTATCTTGAACCTGAAAGAACCTATCTTGAACTTGATTTTCTTGAAAAGATTGCACCTTTAAGTGAGTTCATGGGCGCTAATGTAGTAGTTCTGAGGGTTTATTGATTAAGAGTTTTGCGATGCCAAGTGATTTTCTGGTTTAGTATCTTAAGTCTGATTGTTCCTAATATCACTGAATAGTTATATCGGTACCAATTGGCTACTATCATCAGATTTAGTTGAATACCATGAAACCTTGGAGAGGGAATTCATCACTCTTGTTTCTTCAGCCCTGGATTTGAGTTTGTTCTTGTAATAAGAAGTAAGCTGTTATTAAGCAGACAAATCCTGAACTCTTTATCCTTGTATGCTATTCCTTATCCTGAAAAAGCAACATCAGGACAGGACCTAATGGATGCAAAATCCAATAATTTGGAGGAAGATTGAGTATTGTCAGATTCCTGCTTCTTGTTCAATCCATTAATTGGTTTTCCATATCAGAGTTTTGGAGGCTAGTTCTGTGTCAGGAACTGGGTCTGAGGAAGCACAACAATTCGAGCTTTATGCAAGTCGAATTTATATGGTAACTTGAGACCTTCGGGCTGCAGTGGATTGGTCGACAATAAACCATTTAATTCCAGACTCTTACCAATTTCTTTTTACTGCATGCCATTATGACAAGTACCCCACAAGGACAGATGCGGACGGACGTCATTCCGCTGTTTGATACAGTCATTCAGACTGGGATGCCCTCCAATCTACTGAAAATTATTTTTTAAAAAACTAAAAACTTCACGGATTAAATAATTTAATATTATTATAAAATTAATTCAAAATTTAAAATATAATTAAAGAATATAAAATATAATTAAAAATAGTATTAAATAAAATTAATTAATTTTAATTTATAAAATTAATTGATTAATTAATAAAATAATTAATTTTTAAAACAAAAATTATTAAAATAAATGGAATAAAAATTGAATTAAAAATTAACTAATTTAAATTTTAGGGTTAATTTTAAAAATCATAAACTTTACTTAAATTTAAAAAGTTACAAATAAATGCATAAACTTTTAATTTTTTCACTTGTAACATAAAATTCGTATTTTTGTTAACATCTGAATCATATAAGAATTAACTAAACTAATTAATTATGTTTCATTAATTTTTTTGTTTGCTACTAACGGACAGAGAAGATAAAGAAATTTAAACTTGCAGGATACCAATTCCCTCACGATCCTCCACAAGAAGAGGATGTAATTGAATCGGAGTTACAAATCCTCTATCTCATTTATCCAGTATCTATTCTGTCCTACTCATTCACAGCCATAGATTTTTACTAGAACCTACTGAAATCTATAACTGTGGATGAATGAGACAGAATAGGTACTGTATAAATGAGATATAGGATTTGGTTCCTTGAATCGGAGGTCTTCACAATAAGTAAGTTCTTGAGGTAAAAATATAACTATATTAACATTAACAATTAAACAAGTTTTTGATTTTATTTTTTATTTTTTTAGTTGTCCACGAGGTGTCTTAAAAGGGTCTCAATTATAAAAAAATACCTTTAAGCCATCCACACCCAGACTAATCTTCACTAGAGTCAAGTAGATTTCTTGCTGGAGACAAAGCTCTAGCTCCAAGTTTTAAACGGCTACATACATGAAGGCGGTTCGAACTTATAATCTCACTTAAGTCAGAAAAATCCCTTACCAACTCACCTGTATTTTAAAGTTGATTTTGGTTTTATTTAAAAGAAAAACAAAAACTAAAAAAAATGGAAGAAAAATCAAACTACCTTAGTTAAAGAAAATGCCTTCGTTTAGGTGGGGAGGGGAAAACCCTAAGTGCAACTCTTAACACTTCTAGTCGTATTGACTATTGAGAATTATTCTTCTGGCCATCAACTTTAACACTTCTTCAAGATAAGGTCGGAAGAACACAACTCGCCACACCTAAAGCAGAAACTGTGTCTGAAGAGAGTGTATTCTTCTTCATCAATCGCACAAAATTTTCAATTTTTCCCTCTGCCCATTGAACAACCCTATAGTGTATACGTGATTATCACCAAATATTGAGCTACATTCCTTTGTTGTCAATGAGATCGTTGAAAAGACAAGCCTGGATGGTGTAACTGGAATGTTATGGGATACACAGAGCATGAGGAGAGGAAATCATCAATACTCTTTCGGAGGCTGTACCCTTAAGATTTTAGTAGCAGTTGGTGTGCCAAAGGAACCTTCCCAGTGGGCTCTTCTGCTTCAGAATGCTGATTAGAGGTTGTTCAGCAATCCCAATTAGCTGATCCTCCAGCATTGACTCTCTCTTCAAAAAAGCTGACCTATATGATATTTCCTCAGTTTCTGAATCATCAACTGGGCCTTTCAGCTCTGGACAATTTATCTCTTCAGCATCCATGACTTGTATTGCTTCTTCCACCCTCTGTTCAGCCAATAGAACATCGATATTATCTAAGAAAGTGGCGATTTTACTATCAATATCACTTGGCAAGGGGCTTCGAGACTCATTGATCTCATGTAATGAACTAAAAAAAAGAGAAGCAGAGAGATTGGTGCGAGAACGATCTGAGGAGCCAAATTAAATTAGGGTTTATTTTGATTTCCCAAACGACGTAGTTTCCTTAAGGGTTAATTATAACAAAATTTCAAATTTTACTCAATCTTAAAATTAAGGCTTAAATTTATAAAAATCATAATTAAATACTTAAAATTTTCAATTTTTCAATTTTATCTCGATATTAGTTTCACTGTTAAAGTATAGAACCACTTCTAGGCCTAATTTAGAAGATGAAAAGGATTTTTTTTCTATTAAAAATGTGTAAATTTATAGAAGATTGGTTGCTTAAGATATTTTTATATATAATCAATTCTAATTATTATTTTTTATTAATTTTCTGTAATTTAATTCAAAATAAAATAAAAACTCTATTTTTAATAAATTAATTTGAGTATGTTTAAAATAATTTCAAGCCCAAATAATCAAACTTAAATTTAAACTTGGAGTATAAAGCTGTAATTTTAAGATAATTCAACTCGAGCCCAATGTTTTCAAAACCAAATTGGAAGATATAAATTTTAAAAAGTTCAATCGGTGTTTTCTCCAAACTAGGTTTTTCGCGCCGCGTTCTTCTCTCCCTCAATGCCGTCGTCGCCTAATTCTAGAACACCACCTATTGGTCTCTACCGCGTCTTGCCATCACTTATGTTGTAGTCAAGGGCGTTAACTACCCATCTTCACACATCAGTGTCACTAGTGTGGTCTTTTCACGTGTATGTTTAGGTCTTGCCTCTCTCTCTCTTTACGAGTGCAAGTGTTGGTCTTGCCGTTCATGTGCAAGGTGAGGTCTAGATATTATTTCTACGTTAGTCTCTTTTAGATTTTCGTTTTAGCTTCATGAATTCAGGGTTGTAAAGGCTCTCTATTCGGGAGAAAGAAGACAGCGAGTTCGTTGTTTCTCCAGAGGATGTTCAAACAGAAGACTTTGCTGCAGTTCTTAGGGACGCACGAGGTAGGTTTGTGACTGCTATTTCAGGTTTTTTTCCCTGCCCTGTTTGACCCAGTTATTATCGAAATTATGTCTATAAGGGAAGCTCTTTCTTGGCTAAAAGACCAACAGCTTGTCAAGGTCATTGTGGAATCAGATTGTTTGGCAGCTGTCCAATCAATATTAGCTCTTTCGCCAAATCGGTCTGAGATTGGAATTTTGACCCTTGATTGTTTATCATTCAATCGACATTTTCTTCACTTGTCCTTTCAATGGGTGCGTAAGATTGCCAATAAGGTGGCTCATGCTTTAGTCAGGGTAGCCTTATTACATGCAAACTCACATCACTGGACTGATCGTCCTTCTTGTTTAGTCTCTATTTTAAATTCAGATTATTCGGCTTCTATTATTGTTGAGGGGGAAAGGCTATTAGGTTCCGGGTGTACGGGGTAAGCCTGTTGGCTTGGGTTGGTTTTCTTTGCCTTCCCTGCCTTTGTCTGTTTTTTGCACTAATGTTGATTTTATTCCAAAAAAAAGTTCAATCGGTATTAAATTATTTTAAATTCGGTCAAAGATTAAATAAAATTGAAAATTTTAAAAAAATAATTTAAAATTATCGAACAAGTTAAAATTTAATTAAAAGAACTATTGAATGAAAATTAATTAGTTTATTTTAATTTATAAAATTAATTATTTTACAAAAATTGACTAATTATTTAATAAAATAAGGTTTAACAACAAAAAAATTACTCACTTAAAATTTTTATTATTAACTTAGGCATATCAGTTTAGTAATTCAAACATTGAGCTTTCTCGGAGGTGGTCGAGTTGGTGAAGTGGAAGGCATGAGATCAAAAAGTCTTGTGTTCAAATCCTTTTACCTACACTCTTTTAATTGAGTCTATCGTACAGAACTTGCCTAGTGTAGAGTACCTGATTGGTCTGATTTACAGGCTATTATATTAATTCGAAAATTTACCTAGTGTACATCTAAAAGATAGCCCATGAAGATTTCAAAAAAAATAAAAAAAAATAAAAAATACTGAGCCGATCATTGTCTTTTATTTAAATTATGTAAAAAAAAATAAAGAAGAAACATAACTCCTGATTTTGTGCAGCGAGTAAAGGTCTAGCGTAATGCTCTATGTGCCCAGAAGCTAAAACTGTAATTAACTTCCCTTAAAGCAGAGTGTTAGCATTCTGCTTAACTGCTTAATCACTTTTCCACTCGCTTAAGAGAACCCGCTAGGCTCTACCTGAGCTTGACACCACCGCACTCCGTCACCGTGTACACCGTCGCTGTTAGTCACTCCAGCAATGGCTCAACCAGCAACCGCACCACTTAAACATGAGCTTGATATTGTGATTCCCACCATGAGAAACTTGGAATTCTTAGAGATGTGGAGACCATTTTTCGAGCCTTATCATCTCATCATTGTACAGGACGGAGATCCGAGTAAGAGTATTCAGGTCCCAGATGGGTTTGACTACGAGCTTTACAACAGGAACGATGTGAATCGGGTTCTTGGTCCTAATGCTAATTGCATCGCTTTCAAGGACTCTGCGTGTCGCTGCTTTGGCTTCTTGATGGCCAAGAAGAAGTATATTTTTACCATTGACGACGATTGCTTTGTAAGTGCGAAATCTCTCTTTCTGTGCTACATTTCGAAATCCGAATAGTTGTCTTAGTTTGCATCTGACCTAAGACAAGCTATCCATTTACTCTGTTTGTGCCTAGAATCCATTTTACAGTTTCTTAAAAAATATATATTTGCTGAAAAAGGTCGAAACTTTATGCGATTCTTTTGGATTTTAGTGCTACATCTTGGACCCCTTTTGATAGATCTAGACAAATTTCTGTACTTTTTATCCGGTTCCTTCGTAATTTTGGGAGCTAGCTTTCGTTGTCTGATCTTATGATGGGGATGGTGTTTTAGTTTCACATATCAGTATTTTCTTGAATAAGGCGTGAACTAAAGAAATTCTGATATTGGCTAATTAAGGTGGCCAAGGATCCGAGTGGAAGAGAGATAAATGCGTTGCAACAGCACATAGAGAATCTGTTGACACCATCGACCCCTTTTTTCTTCAACACCTTATATGATCCATACAGAGATGGAACTGATTTTGTTAGAGGCTACCCATTTAGCTTGAGAGGAGGAGTCCCCACAGCCATTTCTCATGGGCTTTGGCTCAACATTCCTGACTATGATACTCCTACTCAGCTTGTGAAGCCTCTTGAGCGCAACACCAGGTTCATTCACTCTTCACTACTCTTATCTTTCTTTGCTCACTTACCATTCTAGTTTCTAGTAATTGCCTTTTTGTTTGGTCTCATCTCAATGTGCTTTAAGAATTAAGACGAATAGTAGTGTTATCTTGGGGTTGTGTAGTAGTATGTTAGCAATTTAAAATTTCAGTTTCTGTCTTCAGGATTTAGAAATAGCTAATATTGTTCCAAAGTCAAAACTCTTGGTCTTTTCATATATTTGTGAGCTTTATACGTTCTGACTTCAAAGCCTTAGATTTTTGTTAGGAAGCCCATCCTACTGTAATGTTTGCCTAACTGTGGATGTGTTTCTGATATAGGTATGTTGATGCTGTTGTGACCGTTCCAAAGGGTACCCTCTTCCCATTGTGTGGTATGAATCTTGCTTTCAACAGGGAACTGATAGGTCCTGCCATGTACTTTGGCCTTATAGGTGATGCTTCCTTTGGCAGATGCGATGATATGTGGGCTGGCTGGTGTGCAAAGGTATTCTTTTACTCAATTTATTCATATTTTTCAACTATTTATAATCTCCTCTGATTTGGATGGCATTTAGATTACATTAGAGCAGTTGATTTGATTGTGTAGTTGGTAGTTCAAATTTTCTATGTCGAGCTTCATTATAGTGACTGATGCCTGAGGGCCTGCAAGTTTTGGTGAACTTTCTGATTGTGGGAGCATTCCACAGTTATGGATTCCTTGTGTTTTTTCTTGGAAGTTGCTTTCTCATATATACAGCTTCAAGTAACACATTTAATGTTAACAATGGATGTGGATATCAGGTCATCTGCGACCATCTGGGTCTTGGCGTGAAGACAGGGCTGCCGTATGTTTGGCATAACGAGGCAAACAATCCATTTCATACAATGAAGAAGGAACAAAAGGGAATATTCTGGCTTGAGCAGATCATCCCATTCTTCCAATCAGTTGTTTTCCCAAAGGAGTGTACCACTGTGCAAAGTTGCTTCATTGAGCTTTCCAAACTGGTTAAGGAAAAGCTTGGTCCCATTGATCCTTACTTCCATCAACTTGGTGACTCCATGATTGCGTGGATTGAATCATGGGAAGAACTGAACTCCTAGTTGAAAGTGTGCATCTTACGGAAGGATTTCTTTTAGCACACATATATAGCATTTGAGCCTTCATCGCATGTTGTTAACCTTAGGAATCTGCAGCTGATACATTGCGTCCTTCAAGTACAATAGTTACTAGGAATAAAATTCAGCACTCTCTCTATGCTCAAAATTTGTATAACAAATCCAAGTATTGTCTTTATCTTCTGTTTTAGAAGAACTTATTGCTTCAATGTATGGTCCAACGGGTATAATAAGTTGTAATCTCTTAATTTAAGAGATTGCAGGTTGATCAGAAATGAACATACACTGTTGCTATTGCATACACTTGAGAGTTTATTGAGTAAAACGTGTATTGCTGATTTAAATCTCACTGAAAATGATGCAAGTCTTCTTCTTTGTTAATCTCATTTTTTCAGTTCCTGATATAGAAAATCCTATAAATCTTTCTACCCTAAAGAAAAGCAATTTGCTGTCACACTTTGTCTGGAGTGCCAAAGGCTGAGGTGTCAACTACCTTGCTAGCCACTAACAATACAATTGTTCTTATTATCACTAATCCCTACAGGGACTGGCCTGGAAGGATATTTAACCAGATCAATCCTCAAAGTTGTGATTTAGGACAAGTTGTTAAAAGGGTAAGTTTCTGTAGTATGATCAACCAGCAAAATGGCCACCAGTTGAACAATGTTTATAATGCTTTCGTATTTCTGATAATGGCGTAAATCTCGGGAGTGTTAAATTCAATCCACTGCGATGAACGTGTTGCACTTGTTTTTCTTCTCCGAAACTTAAATCTTCTGCTTTTTTGACTCTAAGAATGTGAAAAACTCCACATGGAATTGTAAGACCAAATTGACGTGTTGTTGTAATGGAATGGTTAGTTGGTGATGCCTGAACTTACCTCGAAACTGGATTTACCAGTACAGTGAGCTCTATTGAATTTACCAAAAACATCAACTTCTATTGGTGGAAATTAATCCCTCACCTAATCATGAACTTGATCACAAAGATTCAAGTATCCACCCTGATTCAAGTGAATGTGACCTTCACTTCTCATCCCTTCCTTCTGATTTCAACTTTCGTTTTATAACTTGAATTCGTAATGCGTATCGAGTATCCGATCGGATCACTCAAATTTAAGCGACGGGTTCGATACAAGAATACCAACTTAATCTGTTACACTTAAAAAAGTAGCAGAAACTTAGTAGATACTGCAGACTCTAAATTAAGTCAATGACAAGCAACCTTGTACATCACATGTTAATTTCAACTCTGCTCTCTATGATGGCTTTGCATGAAAACCTTGCCATTTTTGTCACCATTGAATCTTCAAACGTCATGTTCTTGTCAATTTACGTGTCGTTTACGACTTGTCTCGCTGAACTGCATAAGACTATTCTTTTTGTCTTTTCCATTATCCTGTAGTGAGTGAATCAATCGTTGGCCACTAAGCCGCCTAACCTTTTTTGTAACATGTACATGTACATGCTCAAATCTATATAGCCATCTCTTATGAAGTGTGGTTAGCTTCTTCTTCTTGTAACTTCGTTCATGGCTTCAAACTATTCCCTTTGATCAATGGAGAGCTATCGTATACTTCTTCCAGGATCATCAGGACCTTCAGCTTCTACATCAGAATTAGACACGACAGAGACCCTTTTCTGTTCTCTTCATGGTCACGGTAAAAATGTGGCGGCGGCGGAACCTGAAAAGTTAAACGGTGACATAAACACTACAAGCGGCTCAGGGAAAAAGGTGCAACCATCGTTAAAAAGAGCAGGGGATGTTAAGGAGCATAAGAGGCATAGATTTGCGTTTCAAACGAAGAGTCAGGTTGATGTTCTTGATGATGGATACAGATGGAGGAAGTATGGGCAGAAGACTGTTAAGAACAACAAGTTTCCAAGGTTGGTGTTATCTTCAAATATTGCTGCTATTTTTCGGTCTCTCATGTGCCTGTTTTCGTCTTATTTTCCGGGAAAGTTGAGATCTAATCTTCTTTGATATTATCTTGTTTGCATCGTTTTATCTGCAAAGCATCAAATTAATTTTCATGGAAGTTATTCATGAATTTCTGATTTTGGCAATAACATCCAAGATTTGCTCATTAGACACTTTCCAAAGATATGCAAATCTTCAAATTTTCTTCTGCAGAAGTTATTATAAGTGCACGTTCAAGGGATGCAAGGTGAAGAAGCAAGTCCAGCGTAGTTCCAAGGACGAAGAGATTGTGGTTACAACCTACGAAGGAATGCACTCGCATCACACTGAGACATCCTTCCAGGACTTAGGAGACATCCTAACACAGATGCAGACACACATTCCTTTATACAAGTACTAGACATGGAACGATGAATCAACGCTCAAATTAAATTTTTGTATTCCTTGCATGAACAGGTATATTGATAAGTGAGAATAGCAAATAGTATTAATGATCACAACTTAAACTCTTCCATGAGATGAAACCAAAAGGTGATTGCTAGCCAGACCGTCGAAAATGTTTTCTTCTGTCCTAGAAGCAACAGAACCTGCCACTGAACCTCTCTTCTTTTCTGCAACAATTGCTACCCTATCCTCTTTCTGTTCCACCATACCTTGTCTGATCCCTCCACAGTAATCATTATCAGAAACTGAAGAACAAGGAGAATATGATAGTGGTTAATAAGTAGAACCTGCACCAAAATGGTCACAAACAGGACTAAACTTGTTGGCTTTCCACATTTTCGTTCTTAACATCAGAATCATAAGCTCACGAGTACCTCTCTTCACTTTCCCCGCCAAAACTATACCAACCACTGCTCAATATCTCCTTTTCACCTGGAGAATGCAGATGATTACACACACCCCCCACTTCAGGAAAAAGTGATCATCCCTTCCTAACTTGCCACTCCTCATGTAGCGGCTCTTCGGTCTCTACGTATCTCTTCAACTGCCAAGTCATTTTTCCTCACCTTCCATACTCCTCTACCTCGCTCTGACGAAGTCACCTTGAAGAGAAGACATGAGATTTCTTGGAACACTGTCAACGAGTTCAAAAAAGAGATTTAACCATGCTGCATTAACCAGTTGATGATGCCCTACGTTGGACTTTACTAGCTCTTTCCATTGTGTGGTTGCTCTTTCCATTTTGTGGTTGGCTTCCTTTTTGCCTGTTCTTTGATGTTAGTTCCATTAATGGGGTGTTTTTCTTGAGAGTAGGATGAGATTAGTCCCTTTCAGTTCCTATTTCTCAGGAGCCAATTGCTTAATCATGTTTTTGTGAAAATTTAAGATTGTGAAGACGTTCTATACATCTTCAAACCAAGTTCTATACATCTTCAAACGTTTTCACGGAGCTTGTGAAGCATACATGTCATGTTGCTAAAAGCGCCCCACCACTAAAAGCTGCTTATTTTCCATTTTACTAGTACCGTTTCCTGTAATTTTTGAGACAATAATTGCATATCCAGCCACAACCAAGATCAGGAATAAATGGAAGTATCAGTCTCAAATCAGAGACTGGAAATTCTATAACTCCAATGAATCAAGACATCCAAACAATGATTATCAGAGATTACGTAATGCTGTGCAATTCTGCAGCAAAACGTTACTTGCTAGAAGGCAACTAACAGCACAAGCATTTTGACAATTCCGGGGTTGATTAAAAGATGAAACAGAAAACATACTAAGCTTAATTCAGGTATGATGAACTCTGAATCAAATTCATAAAGCTTTCTGACTTCTGTTTTTCAAGATGTTCCCTAAATTTAACATCAGATGCAGACCCCTGAAATGTCTACAGTTAAATAATTCTGAGCTAAACGGGTTCAAATACGGCTTAATAATCAGCTAACTTATCCCAGATTTCACATTTAGCAAGCCTGAAGAAAATCTATCTGCTGCATTCTGTAATTTCGAATGGCTGCATATACAGAGCGGGAGTCTCCCTAAACAAGCTGCTTACTTTTCTGAGTTAGGATTCACTATGTCCTCAATTATACCTTTCCCGTCCATTGCATCAAAGAAGAAGAAGTTCTTGAGCGGATCTCCTTTGCCAGATATCGCTTTGATGACCTCCTAAGGGGTTCATTTAAAATACATCAAGTTACAAACCAAAGGGCAGCAAGATCATTAGGTAAAGGAAAGAATGTAACTAGGAAGGATACCTGTCCAAGGATTCCCCCAACAACAGCACAAACGGGAGGAAATTCTCTTGCACCCATCAACAACCTTTCTAGGAGGGCATTTGGAACATGTGATTCCCTCACTGACTGAACAGAGAACGCTTGAGTAAGGATGTGCAACAAATAACCATCTGAAAAAAAATCAAAGTTGAGAACAGACCTGAGCCTCACACAATTCCTTCTTCATCTGCAGAACAGCTGGAAGATCCTCAATACAAGTATCTCCTGGATTGCGTCCCTCAACCTCTTCAAAATTTTCTATCACTGCAAGAAGAAGATCCACATGAATTCATATTATTATGGATAATAGGGATTGGAAACCACTACTCAGAAATATAGGAAAGCCTCCGTCTGGTCCAATAGAAGGAAACAGGATCACAAATCTACATTTCCATTGCATTGTTGTTTTAGACAGAGCATTGCTTCACATCTATACACAGAAACCTTATCCCTTTGTTTCCTTATATATATATATATAAACATTTATGGAGAAAGAATAAGCGAATAAGGAATTGCACCTCTCAGAGCAAAGTACAGCTTTGACACTTTCCTTGGAAGCATTGACCATGGAACTGAAACTGCCTCCTGCAAAGAAAGATAAGTCAAAATGGATTCCAAGGCTGCATGACCAGTTTCCTTCATAGATCAACCTAAAAAAGCGCTGCAAGACCTTGGTGATACCTGAAAACTAGGATATTGTAGTTCACATTCAGTAGTTTCATCTAGTTTCTTCTGTCAATTACAAGAAACAAAGAAAAATTAGTCCTACGTAAACAAAAGCATTACATTTGGAGTTTTTCAAAAGCTACATACTTAGCTCCCTAAAAGTTTAACATAACTCTCTTATGAACACCTAATCTCTCTGATATTGACTGTTATATGCAACAAAAGGTTGCAGGTCAATCGCCTGTAATACTAATGTAAAGCCATTGTAACAATAAAGCAGATAACCAAGATGAAATGAATAACAATCAAGCTGAGAGCTAAAATGGAAAAAAAGACGTCACAATAGAAAAAAGGAACAAGTTTGATGATATATTGATGATTTATAATTTAGGAATTGAAATTTCAGCATGTATTAGGCAGTTAAAGCAAAAGACTTGGGGTATATGCATCAAAAATGAAAAAGATTTCAGGTATAAGGACAAACTATCGTTACCTTTGCATATTTATATTTCTGTAAATCAACAAAGATCTCACCGCATAAATCTCTGCAATCAACAGTATAAAATGCTACACGCTTTGATAACTTTCGGCACTTCTCATTGATCAATTTCTACATTAAACATTTGCAAATTAACAGTCAGAACAAGGAAAAATTGACTAAGGAAATTAAAAACTAAAGTTAGTAATACATATCTATTTGCAAACAAAAAGAGTAACACACTTTGGTTGCAAGAGGGCAACAGCTGACAACAACAACATCGAACTTATCATAGAATTCTTCACCAAAGCTTAACAAATCACCTGCAATATGCGTAGATAAAATAATTAACATTGGAACAAGTCCTAGAACTAGGAAACTTTTACTCAATTCAATAACTATACCATTTTAAGCATTACTGTAAACAAAATAACATTAATTAAACATCATTCAGAACATGCGACATCAAATTGCCAAACCTTTTCAATCATTTATTAGAACTAGCAAACATTTACTCAATTAACTATATCATCTTAAGCATTAATGCAATCAAAATAACATTAAATATACAGCAGTCAGAGCATGTGATGCTTAAATTATCGAACCTTTTTCCACCGAAACACGAACCATCGGATTGAATTCCTTCAAGGAATCACGACAAAGATCAGCCAGAGATTTCCCATTAGACACACTTTCATCAGGTAGAATCAAAAAGTTTGCGGTCAATGCTTCTTCAGTGACAGGCCGGTCATCCACTAAGGTCAAACTGCCAACTCCCGCCAATACAATGTTCTTACAGAACTACCCATTTTACAAAATTGACCCAAAAAATGGAAAACCTTCAGTTCATAGAAAAATGCAGCTGCCCGATTTACAAATATAATCAACAGACAGCAAATTAAATCTTCCAAAAGTTCGAGGCATACCTCTGCAACTGACCCTGCCATTCCGTGCACTAACACATGAGATTTGCTCAGTCTAAAACATCAAAAACGTGAACTTTTTAAACTAAAACAGTAACAAAATTAGAAATGAAACAATTTGTATGAAGAAGTGGAAAAAGTTACCTTCTTTGGGCATCAGCGCCCCAAACCCTAATCTGGCGGTCGTAGAGAGCAGTTTCCTGCTCCGTCAGCTCCTCTCCGTCCATATTCTAGCAAAGCCCTATAAGCAACTGAACCGATCAGAATGATTACAGAAGCAAAAAGCAAACAACCATAAACCCTAAAAACGCTCGGAAACTTTACCAAATTCCGGTCAATCACGGAAGAAGAAAAAATGACAATGACGGTCGTCCATGTCCATTAATTCGGTAACCGGATCCGGGTCGTTCTATTAGAATCCTCCATGAGTTTAGGCCTGGCAACAACTTTGGAAAAGGCCCAAATTCGATTCCTTGAAACGATATGCAAAAGGGATTTGGTTCCTTGAAAATCCCAAAAGAATGAGTAGAGGCCAATCGACTCATAAAAGGGAAAGTGGTCATTTAGGAGTGGCTGAGGTGGTTGCAAGGAAGACTACCCTCCAAGGAATCGAATTTAGGTCCCATAAATAGATATGGTATCTTGTGTTTATGTTATTATTATGTTTCATTAAATTTTATTTATATATTTATATGAACCTCACATAAATGTATGGATAAGATTTAATAGAACAAGATTGGAACAGAATAACTGAAACAGATGATTTGATTTGTAATAAAAATATTATTTAATTATGTATATTTCAAACAAAATTGTACTTAATCAAGGAATAAAAGTATTTTTATTAAAAATAAAGAAAATATTTCATAAAAATAAAAGAAAATTAAATTTTAATATTGATTTTCCAGGGAAAAAATTCTTTAAAATTTGAAATATTTCCTTATATCCCTATAAAATCTCTACAATAATAACACCTAGTAAAAATCTTCCTGAATCGCAAGTTTGGAGATCCCTATAAAATCTCTATGAAACGAAAAGAATATTAAAATTAATTAATTAAAATTTTATTCTCCTTTTATTTACCATCCTTGCATCACTTTACTTAATTATGTTAATTTTTATTCAAAATAAGTAATTTTTATTTCATTTTTTCTTATTCAATTATTTTGTTTAGCATGTAAGACTTTTCGCTATAATAAGTAATTAAATATGTAAAATAAAAATTATATGCATAATATTTCTCATCATTGTCAACACCTAGTTGAAATCTTGCTGAATCAGTACGAAATCTGAAGATATAGATGATATTTCTAATTATTTATAATACTATGTCTTTTTTAAGGTTTATAACAATTTAATAATACCTAATCTTATTCTTTATTTTCAAATATCAAATAAAAAAAAGTTCCTAGCAGGTTAAAAAAGCAAAAGGGTTGAGTGAATAGAGCATGAAAAAAACGTGTGAGAAATGCTAACCACCGGTGGTTCTCCACGTGTCCCCACTCAGAATCGAAGGATCAGAAATGACCGGCTTACAATGAAGTGCAAAAGGGAGAAAAAGTCTGCATAATGTTGACGTCTGAGGACCACCAGGTCTTCCATTCCAAAATACGCCTAACCCCTCAGCCATTCGATTTGCCTACTCTTTTGGGGGTATTGATTGATATCACGAACGGTTTAAAATATATTAAATTTATGGAATAAATTCTTTTTTTAAATATTTTCTAAAAAAGAATGTTAAGAAGATAAAAACAATCTCTCCAATATATAAGAGTAAAGCTGCATAGTATTATACCTCTTCAATTAGGGACAGATCTAGAAATTTTTTTGAATGGGGGCAAAATTTTACTGAAAGTAAAAAAAAAATTAGTGGGAGCAAGATTTTAATAAGAGCAAAATTTTAATTTTTTATGAGTTAAAATTTTAAAATAATAATTCTTTTAGGTAAAATATTTTGGAGCCAGTGGGGGCAAGTGCCCCGCTGTGGCTCCGTCCATGTCTCCAAATCTCATTAATTAACTAAGTATAGACGGTGTATTTTTATTATATGTAGTTATTTGTGTATATATTTTTTAAGTTTGTTTTCTCTAAACCATTTTTATTTTTTTCTGAGGTTTATCAAAACACTTTTCTTCTAGTTAAAAAGTAAAATTGCGTACTTTTAGAACTTTTCAAATCCTATGCCCTTGTTTGGCATTCAGTTATTGTATTAATTGTTAGCTGATTTGACCAGTGGATTGCATTAGTTGTTTGTTAGAGATGTTTAGTAAAATTAGCTGTTTATGTGTAAAATGACTTATGATGACATGACTTTAAAAAAAGGTATGAATATTATATACCTTAGTATTTCGTTAAATATTCTTATAAAATTTAGATTTCAGAGAAGTCATTATCACCTGTATTGTATTGTTTCATCATCTATGAGAAATTTATGCATAAGAACAAATACTGTTCCTAAAATATAGGTATCTAGGAACCTTAACTAGGTTGTCCTACTTATTAGAAATTGTTATATATTAGAACTAACAATAATATGATGTGTGTGGTACTTAATTGCAATGTAATCAAGAATATAATTTAAACAGCAAAATATTACACAACTTAGCAATAGAATTTTTAGCTTTTAATGATTAAAATTTTGGTTGTTAAATGAAAATGCTTAATGCATGGAGGATCGGGGAATTATTGGGCCGAGCTGGATTTGAATCAGCGTAGACATATTGCCAACGAATTTACAGTCCGTCCCCATTAACCGCTCGGGCATCGACTCAGGAAGAATTCATTTCATCCAGGAAAAGCCATCTTTTTCTCAACAATGCCTTTGTCATTTGATCCAATAGCGTTCCGTTAGATAGAAACAGATTTGATAAATACTGATAACTCTCGGATAGAGTATTAAAACGGAAAAATACATTAGATAATGAACTATTGGTTCTAAGCCGTATATCCTTATGAAATGAAAGGAATGTTTAAGTTGAAAAAAAAACTACGTCGGATCTTTCCTAAAACATAATCTATGAGTGTTTTCATCCAACAACCAAAATTTTAATCATTAAAAGCTAAAAATTCTATTGCTAAGTTGTATAATATTTTGCTGTTTAAATTGTATTATTGATTAAGTTGCAATTAAGTACCACACGCATCATATTTTTGTTAGTTCTAATATATAACAATTTCTAATAAGTAGGACAACCTAGTTGAGGAGCGTCTTTTTTTTTATATATTTATCTTCAATCAATTACTGAAAGAGCTAATGTAACACCCAAATACCCCCTGGAAGGATACATGGATGCCACCCAAGACAGAACAAACAAAACAAAACATTACACTGATATTTATTTGATTTAATAACTCAAACACACACCAATATGACATATCGTAATCTCAAAACAAAATTCCAAATAATATTTACAGGTCCAAATAACATAAAGAAAATACATTTTCAAACTTTATTAACAGACGCCTTTGGCCAGTGCAGTTGACTCGTCCCAGT
>JANZLC010000007.1:23228526-23258262 GCA_026413385.1 Erythroxylum gracilipes | reverse complement strand
CCAAAATTTCAAAGAGACAGAACATAAATCGGACTAAAGTTGCTTAATATGCTAACCCCTAATTTGGGGCGTTACAGCTAATTAACTGTTTGAAGAGTCAAACAGCTAAAAACAACCAATCAACTAATTTAGCTGATTGGTAGGTAACCAATCGAGACCTATATCTCAACGAGGTTTTTACTGAAACGTAATTGTTAGTTGTTGTTTTCGCAAGAATTAGTGGATTTATAGGAAAAAAATAACTTTTTATAAATTTTACTTAATTAATATTTATTTTATTTAAATGAATATCTTATTATTAATTTATAAATATATAATAGACGAACTCCTTTTGAAATAAATTTATTTCTTGAATTTATAGAATTTTATGAATCGATTTTATTATTATAATGTTATGACAATTTCTGATTTTTAATTAAAAATATGACTGTAAATATGAATAATTATTGTGAAATAATATTACAAAAATTGGTCCCATCAATTACGGATGGACCGCATCAAATTCACAGCTACCACGTTTCTTTTTGGTTGTTGAAGATATTAAAAGCTTGTCTGCTCTTCATGTGTCTATATTCAGATGTTCAACCTCACTCATTTATGCTCATGTTGTACATTTCAAATCTGTCTTTTCTTTTATATATAAGGTAAAACTCTCTCTTAATATTAATTATTAAAAAATTAATCATAATTTTTTTAACCATCTAATTTTAAACTTTTATATTCAATTTATTTTAATAATTTGTCTCGTTAAAATCGATTAATTTATTAATTAATCGATTAAATTTATAAATCAATAAATTATCATAAATTAATTTTTATTTAATAAATTTTTTAATTTAAATCCAAATTACTCGATAGATAATGACAATTTCTTTCAATCATATGTCAAAATATTTAATTTTATTTAATTTTTAACCGTTTTTATAACAGTTTAATATTGATTAAACCTTTTATGCCTTAAACTTTTTATTTTACTAATAAAAATTCCAATTTAGTATTTAAAACATCGATGAAGATTGATGTGCAATATTGTGTCTTATAATTAATAAGAAATTAAACCGATAAAATAAGATATTTAAAGTTTTAAAAAGTTCAATTAATATTGAATTATTATAAAATTTATATATAATAAAAATTAAATAAATTTGAAGAAAAAATTATTCTTGCCCACAAAAAAAAATTAATTAAAGAAAATCTATTAAATAAAAATTAACTACTTTATTACATTCTCTCTACAATAGAGGGGTAAGATTACGTACTATCAGACCCCTTAGACCCTGCTTCATTGCGGGACTTTAGGATATGATAATGATAATGATGATAATCAATTAGTTTACGAAAATTAACTAATGAATTAATACATCAGCCAACTTTTAATAACAATAAATATTAGTTGTTTTAAGTTTTTTTTAATGAATAAATCAGTCGAACCAATTTAGTTTTTTAAATTTTACTATATTAATATCAAGGTTAAAATTTGGTTGTACTATAAAGGGTGATTGTATTAGATTGTATTGTCAAATTTTGTCTTGTGCATATAATTTGTGCACATATAATTTGTACCTAAAGATTATATTATATTCTATAGACTTTAGAATAATTATTTAAATATGAGTGAAATAATTAAAGTAGAGTTCAGATTTATTTAATTAATTAATTATGAATATAATTAAAATAATATTATTTAAATTGTTAAATTTGGCCAACCAAAACCCTTGCTCCCCTTTGTTCCATGATAATGTATACTATTCTTAAATTAATAGTTTAGGACTAATGAGTCCCTGAACTTAGAAGAGTAATGCAACTAAGCAGATTGGTCAAGAGATTGACTGAGTGTCCTTTCTGTATTCATTTTATAAGTTCAAATTCCATTCTCATTTTAGTTTAATCTCTCAAGTGGTACCCTACAAGAGAATCCCACTTACTATTTCAGTACATACCTTGACTAATATACTGATGGAGTCCATGATTAGAGCTCCAAAGTTGGCCATGTCTGTGTTCCCATTAGCAGTGAAAAGGCAAAACACCAAATAAGAAAAGAAAAGCAACAAGTCCCAAAAAGAAAAGAAATATATGCTGTGAAATGTGAAACACAATGCCACTTGCTTTCACCTAAGCATCCATGCCTGTACTTTTCTTCTCTTGGCTCGTGGATGAAAGTTGATAGGAACAAACGGGCCTGTCCTTGTTATCCTTTTCCGTTCTCAAACACAAAACTTTCCAACCCTAAAAATGGAAAATGTTTTTTTTTTTCCCTAAAATGCAAAAAGAAGTGAACTTTGAAAGTTAAAAATACTCACTTACAACCTATTTAACCCCACCCCTGAAAACCATCTTCCCTGTCAGTGATATTTCTGCACTCCATTCTACTGGTATTTTTCTTTGCTCTGATCCTTTTTCTTGGATTCTTGTAAGGAGACAGCATTTGAGTATTTATTTTCCTTTTCGAACAATATCATCTTTTTATGGTTTCAGAATGATTACAGCAATTTTCTTTCCCTGTGTTGACTACTCCCTTTAGTGGTTCTTTTTGTTTTATGCCTCCTTGTCAGTAAATGAAGGACCTTTAAAGAGAAAAAATACCAGTCTTCTACTGTTTTTCCCTTACCTCTAGTTTGTAGCCTTTGGATGTGTAACTTCCCATACTGTTGGAACTATGAGTCTATGATTGCTAACCAGAAAGGAAAGAACTTTCTTATAATGTTGTTTTTTTTTTTTTCAAATTTTCTTCGTTAATGTATGGGGAAAAAAATGCATGTAAGATGGTGATGATGTGTTGCCAAATTCACATTTAATTTGTGGATTTTCAGACCCCCTAGGCCTCCATTAGAGTTGGACTTTTAAGCTTCGAGATTAGTTGAGTAAATCCTTCTTTTCCTTTATTTTTAACAACTTAAAGTCACTGTCATGTCTTGGTTGGTGCTTCGATTGATTATTTGGTTACTATACGTAACTTTTTTTTAGAGAAGCTTGCTGTGTTGGTGTGGAGCGACTAAGTGATATCTGAAGAGGAGAATAAAAGGCTTTATGGACTGGAAATTGAAGGCAGGTTCTTGGGATTTGTCTGAATTCGAGCAGGAAGCTGTTTCAAAGATGGATGTAGCGGCATTTGACAGATCAAACATGGTTCAAGATTACAGGGTTAGAGAGGATTGCTCAATTGATCTGAGACTTGGTGAAGGGGGTAGTAATTCAAGTGAAGATTCAATCAACAGGTGGAAGCAGCAGCCTCCGCCTTCTGAAGTCTCGAAAGTGGAGTCTTCAACTTCGGGTTCAACAAAAAGGGCACGAGGAGCAGGTAATGGAACTCATGTTGTATCATGCCTAGTTGATGGATGCAAGGCGAATCTTAGTTGTTGCAGGGACTATCATAGACGTCATAAGGTCTGTGAGCTCCATTCCAAGTCCCCACAAGTTACCATTGGAGGCCAGAAGCAGCGATTTTGTCAGCAGTGCAGCAGGTGTGGATATTGTTATGATGTTTTGTATCAGAACTCCACGAGTGCTTTACTCCCTGTGATTTCTGGAACGGATGGTTAAACTGGCTATTTCTGACATCTTTTAACAAGTCGTAAATCATTATACCATCTGTTTACAGCGTGTCACTGGCCATTACAATTAGATGCAATGTTCTGCATTCAACTAATGATTGTTTTTAAAGGAGAATATCATTTGGTCATGTACCCAACTGAGAAAATGGCTTTGATACTAATTTTCTGGAACTTTTTTCCTCTCTATTTTGTTATTGCATGAACTTTTGGTGTAGCTAATGCAATAGTTGTGCAACCTTACATTTTTGAAGGATAAATCCAAGTTCTCTTCCTCGCTTGGATCCTTCATTGAGCTGTTCCTAATAATGTAAATGTATCGAACCTAGCTATTACTTGATGTCTGTCACGTTCAAGTCCTTTTGTCTGAGCATCCCAATTCTGTGGCAGGCCTCTGGTCTCTTATCAGATTCTGCTCTCTTTCCACAGGTTCCATTCACCAGAGGAATTTGATGAAGGGAAAAGAAGTTGCAGGAAACGTCTCGACGGACACAACCGGCGTCGAAGAAAGCCTCAGCCTGATCCACTCTCCTATTCTGGAAGCTTTTTCTGCAATTACCAAGGTCAGATGCTGAAGTGCTTGAGTGGACTCATTCACACTTTAATATTGCACGTACATTTGCATAACTAAGGGAACCAAAATTCATGTGGCTTTTCATACTTCAATTCAGTGTTAATCTTTTACAATCCATTCGTTCTACATCTTCCGCACTTAAGCTCCCAGAATATTATTGTGTGTTCTGAAAATTCTAAATTCAGTGCTGTTCTTCAAATTCATTCTTTTTATGGCTACTTGAGCATTGCTGCCTACTTCTGGACTTTACTTGAATTGCAGCTTTAAATTATTGGCATGTCAGATTTTGGCCTCATGTTCTGATATCAGATTGTGTTTCTAGTTGATCCATAGATGAGGAGATGAATCTGGACAAAAAACAAAACCTCTCTTTTCCTTTTGTTTTCTCTTTTCCTTTCAGAATCAAATGCAGGATGCTTAAAACTATTTCGAGACCAATTGTAAAACTCATCTTCGACATGTTTCAGGTTCCCAATTGTTGACATTTTCTGGTTCACATGCATATCCATCTGCTACTGTAGTGAATTCCTCCTGGATTGGAGCTGTCAATGCAGAGACAAATTCAAATGGTAGACACTGTAATTTCCACCAACAAATACAACTACCTGACAAACATAGCCTATTCCTGGGATCCTCCCTGAACACCTGTAAAGAAGGAAAGAAATTCTTATTCCTGGAACCTGATAACCCCAACGTTGGCAATCAACCAACTCCTGAACCTTCTATCTGCCAGCCTCTTCTGACAACCTTTTCTCTTGCAGAAACCAGTGGTGGCACTGGCAGCCACGCTATGTTTTTTGACAATGACAGGTTAACAACACGAGTTCGCGACTCGGATTGTGCTCTCTCTCTTCTGTCATCATCGAGGATGCGGACACCTGGGAACCACATTCTGCAACCAGATTCAGTCCATAATATGCAGCCATTAGATCAATGCCTACATGCCAATACTTTAGACCCCACGGAACCAGTTTTTGTATCCCACAGCAGGGATGCTCATGATGTTGATTGCTCAGGAATGTTTCAAATGAGGCCTGGTGATTCTACTCGGAACAAAGTGTCCCATACCCTTCCATTTACTTGGGAGTAATCCCCGTTGGAACTTGACAGAGATGAACTGCAACTGTGGATTCCTTTTGAAAATTGCCCAGAACTGGATTGTTGCAAACCATTTCAGTTCTTTCTTTATGATTGCTTCTTTCCAAGTTCAAGCTGAATTCTCATGCCCAACTTCAATTGTTTCCTGTAGTAAGGAAAGGAATTGGGAGGAAGGACTGTTATATGGATCCATAAGTATTAAGAACAAGTTAAGTGTGGTACTGAGTGTTGATGAAATCTATGATTCCTGTTCACTTTTTTCTTCTTAACAATGCTTAGATTATAGATTATAGAGTTAGTTCTAACATTTGAAGTTATAAATCATTAAGTTAATAGAATTTTAAAAAAGATAATTACATTTTAGTTCCTTAAAATGGATAAGGAATTCATATATGAGACTTTCAATTAACAAGATTTGAATCATATGAAATTAAAAGTTTATATGATTTTAATATTAAAATCCAATTGGTTACCAACAGAAAGGTAATATGAAAAAAAAATTAAATATTAGAGAGGATTATTTTGTTACATTAATATGAAATAATTCTAATATCTATGTTAAATTTAACTAAGAATTAAATACATTAGGTTTCATATAATTTGACATTTTCTTATTTTACTGTTTAAATATTTTATAATTAATTATTAATTTTTAAGAAACTTTTAAATATAATTTCTGTTTAAGCATTTCAAATAAATAATACAAAAACAATTTTTTTTAGTCCAATTGATAAATAAGAAAATGCTATTAAATAATGAAAAGTAACATCTTTCATATTAACTTTTTTAAAAATTTTGATTACATAAAAATGTAGGTGCTAAGTTTATATTATTAAGGATGAATCTCGATTGAAACATCTGATAAAATTGTTCTTTTGTGATCATAAGATTACAGATCACGTACATTATAACTCTCTTTATATTTATGCAGAATGGAAAGTATAAATTTGACTTTAACCATTAAAATTGTCGAGGAATAGAAATATTTATTGAATTATATAAATCTTTAAATTTGATATTAAAATATTAAAATTATATATGATATTTTAGAGTTTAAAATACATGACTTAAATAAATTGGGATCTTATTGTACGAAATAAAAACTAATGAGACGGTGACAACCAAGCCAAAAGAAACAAAACAGAGCAGGGCTCCTATGAAGTAATTCATCATACTTGCTCACATGGAGAAACCATCGTCGTCATCGTTGAAGAATCAAAAGCCCAAGGAGATGGCTGTAACAGGGTTTGATTCGATCAACGAAGACCTTGTTCACAACATCCTTAAGAGGCTCCCCGCCTTGTCCTTTGCATCAGCGGCTTGCGTAAGCAAATCATGGAACCGAATTTGCAATCACATCCTCTCTCGTCCTAAGCTTGCTTCTGCTATGTCGCTAAACCCATCTTCGCTTGTAAGTTTTGGTTTGTTTAGACTCCAGTTTCATTCTTTCTGTTGTTGGGTTGTGGAAAAGTTGGAGACTTTCAAATTTTGACGCTTCTTGTTGAAAAAAGATGAAAAATTTTCAATTATATTTTTGGGATGTGAATTTTAAAACCCATATTTGGAATCAACAGGTGTGTGCTCAAGAGGTTGTTGATAGAGTCCTGTCCGAGCCCATTCGACCCCATTTTGCTATAGCAAATGTTGTTGGCGTTTTCGTCTTGAGAGCTGATGCGATTCTCGAATTTGTATGAATTTCCTAGCTGAATTATTTTTCCCTCTATATATTTGTTGGTAAAAGATGACGTGAGTTGAAAAGGTTTGATACGTTGGTTCCTTAACACTTGTGGGTGCAGTTAGCTGATAAACTGGGTTCCGGTACTCCAATTGTCTTGTCTTCTGCCAATGGAATCATGGGAAGAAACGTTGTAAACGAGGAGTTTAAGGAGGTTGGAATTTGATTGTTAGATAGTTATTTGTTAACCTTGTAACTTCATACAGAAGATTGACTGTTCCATTTCTTTTTTCTCCCCATTAATTTAAAACCTCTCTAGGTCCTACCTGGAGATTCCTGTAGTGATGGCGATGCGGAGGAAAACTTGGATGGAAGTTGTGGCATGGTATTGACAGTAGGCCTTGTACCAGGATTAAAAGTAGAAGCAATCCCATTAATAGGAATAACTAAGGTAATAATAACTTTGAAGCAAATTTTATTTCTGCTTTCAGCATTTATTCTGATTGGAAAGAACTTAATTCTAGAGGGTGGCCTCCTGCTTGATTTTTGATTCACCTTAGTCATTCGTGCTCTTTTTGTAGCAGAAAGTTAACTAATTTCTGGATAAATCATTTCTGTGCTCAAAGACGAGAAGCTAGTGAATATGTCATTGGTTATTATTTAAGATTTTTTGCGTTGATGGATACCTTAGAGGCGCTGCATATTTTATAGGGCATGTTTTTAGCTTTCTTTTTACCATTTGAATCACCATATCAGAATGCTTGTTAACGCAGGTACCTGGAATGGGAGTGGTTGACAACTTTGTGATGGCTATCAGGAATTTTTCAACCTCTGTTTCAGGTTCAACTTCACCCCTTGGGATTATTATGTTTGGAGTAAGTGCAACTTCCTCAGAAATCCTTCATTCTTCATTTGAGATTACTTTCAAATATTTTGCTGATGGTTTCTCCAGGATGAAGAGAGTGAACTAAAATGTATAGTTGAAAAGCTGGGTAAGTTTGGCTCAATTTTTGAACTTCTTTTCTTAATTTTGTACACATGGAAATTAACCAACTGTCTTTTGTCAATTGTCATTATAAAATACAATTAATGAAATAAGTCTGGTAACAGACTCCTATATGTGATTTACCTTTATTGGTGGGTAAAGTGGCTTGCACCTTGAAATATTGCAACATACATATTGCTATTTTATCTCCAGAGCAGTGCTAATGTTTCTTTTTGGTGTTATGGTTCTGAGGCAGATCTATTATTTTACTTGTAACTGTACAAGTGATAATTCTAGTTCGTTTAATTTTTATCCCTGAAATCATTGATAGATACGATTAGGTGTCATTTAGAAAGCTTAAGTACAATGTTTTATAATATGTTGTGCTGCAGATTATGCTTTGTCAAAGGAAACTATTGTTGTTGGTGACGAGAAGGCCCAGTTTGTATGCAAAAGTGGGAGTGAAGCAACCAATATCGGCAGGAGAAGAAAAGTGTCTTCTGGTGCTGTGGCCCTTGTGTTTGCAAGGGATAGAGAAAAACCTTATGGTACGATAGTTAAATCTCTGGGCTATCTGTTGTTATGTATTTGTTTCATATTTAATATTGGTTCGGAAGCTGAATTAAAGTGATAATTTGCTTCTTGTCCATTATTATTTGTCTCATGTATTCTGACTTGACTAAATGAGCAGGTGTAGGTGAAATTCAGTTCCATGCTGCGTTATCAGATGGTGTTTCAGCAATAGGTCCTAGATACAAGGCAGCTTCTGTCAGAGTGAGCACTTCTGATTATACAACTTGGCTCACAGCTAGAAGAGAAGGACGACAGGATATTCTTGATGGTCAGAGGATTCTAAATGACATCAATGATGATGTATGTTGCTATATTTGAGGTTTCCTTTTGATTTGTTCATTATCATGGCTTCTTCCTTTATCCTTATTTATTTATTTTGTGTTTGTCCTGCATTGTTGTGCGTGTCTGCTGTTATTGTTTTGCAATAAGTCAGTTTGATTGGAGTTGCTGAGGAATTTTTAGCGTCAAAAAAATCTGAAAGAGGATTTGGAGATCTGGAGCTTTTGAAGATTTCAAAATCTCTTTATTATGTGGTTAAATGAGTTTGTTATGAATGTTGATTCTGCTAGAATTATATAGGGCAATCTTTGATCTTGACATGGGCGACCATAATTTTCTTTGTACATCTCGTGTACAGAGGCAATAGTCCTTTTCTTTATGTTTGATTAAAGTACTGCTTTTTAACTTAAAAATGTAAACTTGATTATGTGCTCACTAGTTTTCCCCAAACATAATGGAAATGAGGCTTGCTTATCCAATAACTGGCCATTCTGTGGCCTTGTTATACTTTTTTATTGTCCCAAAAGTATTCTATTTTCTTGATTGGTTTGTTTCTTGGGTGTTCTTCTTTTTTCCTTTGTCTTACTCCAATTATATCAATCATGATTTTTAATATATATGGCAGTTGGGAAATCATATAGAATGCCCTGCTTTATTCATCGGAGTAACTAGACGAAGAAAATGCATTATTGGATCAGAGAAGTCGAGATTTATGACATCCTTGGCTTTCCATGCAGTTATTGGGTAAGGTTGGATTTGTGATTTGGTGTTTCTATTTAGGATGTTTCCAGGGGTGGTGGAGGGAGGGGAGGATAACATTTGCGGTTCTTTCTGTGGCTAGCTTCTTGAATTACTACTTCTATCTCTTTGCATCCCACTTATATGACAGCTTTTCTTTCCCCGCAATGAGTTTGAGGGTTTCAACTTTTTCCAGGGGAGACGAAGAATACCTTTTCGCCGATGGAGTTGGCATCAAAACTGGGGACTATTTCCAGTTTTATCATTCTGATCGGAACACAGCATCATCGTCATGCACTAATGTCAGTGAGAAACTGAAGAACTTGAAGCTAGGGTTGACTAATAGAAGCTTCTTTCAGACCGAGGGTGTTGCCAATTCTGTTCAGGAGAAGGAATTCATTGGAGGCTTTATTTTCTCCTGCTGTGGTCGCGGGGAATCATTCTTTGGTCGACCCAATGTTGATAGCTCCCCATTCTTGGAGAATTTTCCTGGGATCCCGACGGTAGGAGTTTTCTGTGGTGGGGAAATTGGACGTGGCTTATCGCTGAATGCGCACGAGAGCTCAGAAGAAAGCATCACCGGTTGCTGTCTACATGTTTATAGCTCAGTTTATCTGCTAATGTCATATACTCCAATGGCTTCCTTGGAGCATTAGCACTATCTGCTCTTCCCCTAAAGATGCTAAATTTTGTCCACCAGTATCATCACACTGTAAATATTGCACTTTTCCTTGGATGAAATTGCAAGAAGTTGGATTCTGAAGCTATCAAAACCAGTTAGTGGGAAGGCACACGGTATTTCCATACTTGTAGGATTTCCTCCGTGATTGGGGATTATGTATGTGTGAAATGCTTGATATAAACAGTTGGTGTTTAGATGGTGAAAGAAAGGAAGCTTCATATCCTCTCTTTTAAAAAAGCCATCGCTTTCCAAGTTTTCCAAGATTATATGGAGGCTGGAAATGTTGAGCCGCTTGAAGTAACTCGTACTCATTCCTGTTATGTTGCAGAATGTGTCCAGTCCAATCAATGAATTAAGTTTAATTTAATCTTAATCAAATTTAAACTTGATAACATCTTTTGAATTTGACTAATTATAATAAATTGAGTATGTCCAATCCAAATTTAACAGTTCAAAATATGTTTGATCAGCTTGAAGTTTAGTTTCAGGTAACTTAGAACTCCAAGGTACTTGACTAATTTGTGATTAATTACAAAGAAATCTTTCTGTTTATGAGCTCGTTTACATTGCAAAAAATGAAATCTTTATCAGACATGAATTGATGGAAGAGAAGCTTATAACCTCTTCTACTACTCAATCACTACCTTGTTAATAAAAAGAAACCTGACTTGAAAAGACACCACTCAAATACTTTTCTCATTATGTATACTACGTACTTACACATTTCTTAGCTGCATGCGTGGACTCACCTGCATGCATCTCGATAATAAACACACGAAAGGAAGCAAGACCAATAGACAATTCAGTCAACGAAACAAGCTGATAATCCTCCAACTGCATAAATGGTTATAATTATGCAGATGCTTTTGTATATTTGGTAATAATTAGGATTTAGGAATGAACATATCTTTCATTTTTCCCGTTTACTTGAGAAGATGAGAGAGTCTATGCAAAAGATGCTGATGAATTCAATTTTGCCTCCCAAAGCTTAGTTTCAGCACTATCATCCTAAAATATGATCTGGGTATTTCTGTTTTCTTATTAAATCTTCTTGTGTGTTTCATTTTAACTGTTATCTTGCCTTCTTAAGCAGTCGTTGTATGTAGAGACGCACCAAGTGAATGTAAGTTCAAATATAAAGAACAAGGTTAATACTCAAGGAGCTTAATAATTAAAATTCAAGTTTGGAATTACGAAAACTCTGCAATAAGTATCTAAGCATATGATGAATTTGATATTATGAAAAACAAAAATCGGAAAACAATATTCTATATTCATATATATATTTATGCCGAATCTAGGTTTATCTACATTTCGGAAAATTTCAAATGCTCCTATTAGAAATAGGATTGATTCGGATATGCAAAAAATAGGCCGATTACGCAACTTTTTGTTCCGAAAGAAATGAAACAAAAGATACGGTAAAATTATGATGGTTATTGTATAGGGTTTATCCGATGCTAGATGTAGAGGTGTATAATAATAGATTGATACGAACATCATAAGCAACCCGGTAATAAGATTTGTGTTATTGCATCCCATGTAACTTGAAATTTTATTGATAAGACCATAAAATATGATGATAATTGGAGTATAATTTCTTTTCTTTTTATATTAGTGACATTTTGCATCCGTACTTTTTCTAGTGTGTTTTGAATAAATGCTGGAGACAAACTATGAAAGTATTATTTAATGCTCCAGCTGGGATGACAGGGAGTGATTAGAACAATGACGCAGGCCATACTGGCTAGTGGTTGTCATGCGTATTCGTCTTTGGAATCAGTCTTTTAATATTCATTACGAAGAACCAAAAAGACCTAATGAAACCCTAGATAATGTATGAGTATTTACATTGCATGAACCTATTCTCTTATCTTCAGAATCATTGCCAATGATTAGCTGAACCAGACAGACATATTCTTAAGCACTTGGTATAGGTCACAGGACAGGATCCAACTTCTAAGATCTTTAAAGAGAGAATTCTGAGTTTTACATGATTAGGAAACAAATCTTATTTAACTACAAGGCTTGTTGCTATTTTCAACTTCGTGGAAAATAAAAATAAGCATTTGATAGCATGAATAGTTAGAGAACGATGTTTCTTATACCAATTCAACCAAAACCCTAGTTAGTATTGATTGTTATGGATTACTCCTAAACCCAGAGTCAAACTAGAGAAGTAAAGGAAAGTCATGTTTCTTCTTCATGAAGATTAGAACACTGAAGTAACACGAAATTGAAAGTAACAAAAGAGAGTATGAGGAGTAAGTACGATATTGGCACGGCTCAATCAGATTAAAGGACCCAAAATCGAACCCCTTTGGAGGTTTAATTTGATTGAGCCATTCCAACATCACCACTTTCTCTCTAATCTTACCTCATAAAGAAGAAGAAGATGACGATCATGATGATGATTTGGTGAAGAACCAAGAATGACCCTTTTGCTACACATCCATGCCAGGGTGATTTATGAAAAGATAAGAGGGATAGAGAGACAGAAATTAAACCAGGAGCTAGCACAGAGATGGTGTCTTTGGTGTTAGATTGATGAGAAGATGGTCAGTATATATGGAAAAGAAGAAGGCGAAACTAGGAAGGATATTTTGGAAAGAAATCTAGATATGGTTGAGATGTCAAAATCTTTGTGCTTCATATGGAAGAGCCATGTTTGCATATAAAATTTCTCAATTGGTCTTTCCAAGCTATGCTTAGTGGTTGATGACATTGGAATTAAGTACACGAAAAAGGTTCCTTTTTTTACTATTTTTCATATTTGCACCAATAAATTATTAATTACACGTAATAATTTGCAAATCACGTATTATTAGAATTAAGTGACAAAATTAATTTAAATGATAATCATTTACTATATACTATATAGGGGTAAGATTGCGTACTATCACACATCTCCAGACCCCGCTTCATTGCGGAACTTCGGACTGGATGTGATTTGATGATATAGTTAATTTATGATAAAATCATATTGGTAAATTGTGTCTCACTCTAAGTTTCTAACTATACAACTTAAAGCCCCTTTTAATAAGTAGGATGTGTCATTGTCTTCATTTACTACACCTTTAAATTGACATTAACACATCATGAAAGAAACTTATACTTCAAGTCATCCATGGTTGCAAGCAATTGGACTTTGGTTACGTTTATTTCTTGGAAGATTGATTTCCTTGATCTATTTTTTCTCTATTTTAATTAGTATTTTTACACTTCTGTCTCATACCAGAAAACAAAAGTCTTATGCTAATATCATCAGACAGTATGACAATTGAAGATTGAGGTTTGCAATGTCTGAAAAACTGTTTACCTAAGCCTATGTTTGAAAATAGGAAACATATTAGTTGGACAACCACAAAACTCCATTTTCCCTTCTTTTGTTCTTGTTTTGGGCAGTGATAAAATGGTCCATACTTCCATTTCACTAGTACATCAATATAAGGTGTAGAGTAAGATGGTATCCTAGGAATTAATAACAATATTATGAAAATATCTTTATTTATACATATAAAAATTAATAAGTTTAAATACTACGATTTGACTTTTTCCATTTTAATTCTCTTATTTTAAAAATTATCACTTATTTTTAAAATACGAGAATTGCAGTCTTGGAACATCTGGTAAAGTTACTCTTTTGTGACCAGAAGGTCGCGAAAACAGCTTCTTTATAAAAATACAAAAAGAAGGTTGCGGTCATTATGTCTCTCTTTATGTTAAATTATATAAATATCAAGTGTAATTAATTAACCCAAATTAAAAGCTTGATCTTAATGGAAGGGGTCAACCTATTAGTGGTATGATATACAAAGCACATGAGGGGTTAGTTGGAAAGGGTTTAAAAGTTAATATGATTAACAAATGTGTTTTGACAAGCGGTCCAACTGCTTTTCTAATTGGTTTATGTGACACCAATTCAATTAGGCATCCAATCATCACATACCTAATTTTTTTGTCCTAATTTCAATCACTTGATCTTTTGGTTCATTGCTCTGTTTGGAAATGGAGGTTTATAGAGTCCCATGAGCAAGTGGGGAGTCATGTCTGATTACACTTTTTAGCAGCATCTTCAACTACATTATTTCTAGAGATCTTTGACCGGCCAAGGCCTTTGCTTTATGCTTCTGCTTATGTGAGCTTTCTGGCACCAAAGTTAGTTCACTAGGTCTATACCAAATATCATAATTAGGGTTTCAAGTAAAGTAAAATTTTGTGGAAAAGGTTGGGAATTGTTCTTTTGTTTTTTTTGGAGGGGGAGGCAACCGCAACTGCTATCTTTTGGATGTGCACTGGGTAAATATTCAGATTGACGCAATAGTTTGCAAATCAGGTCAATCAAGTATTCTGCATTTGGTAAACCTCCGGATTGACGCAATAGCCTACAAATCATGTCAATTGGGTATCCCACATTAGGCAAGTCCTATACGACAGGCTCGATTGAGAGAGCGTAAGTAGGAGGATTCAAATACAAGATCTTTTAGTCCTATGCCTTTCCACTCTACTAACTCGACCAGCTCCTATGGGGCTTAAGAATTGGTTTGATAAAAGCTTGTATCAAACTAATTTTGATAACATAAATGATCCCAAGTTTGTTTAATGAAAAAATCAAAACTAAAAGAACACATAGTTGGAGTTAAGAATAAATTAATTTTAAGTTAGGTTAAAAACTGATTTTGAATATCCATTTATAAATTTTTTTTAGCAAAATTCGGTGGACTCCTATCAATATTCCCCCTATAGTTTTAGTTTTATAAAATATATTCCTTTGTCGTCAACTTTTGTTATAAACCTTATCCGTGAACTCAAAACACCGTCGTATAGTGTCACTTGTAGTGCTATGTGTTGACAAAAACGTCATTTTAGAGTCTGCAATAATTAGAGTTTTTAACCAAAGTTGATAGTATGAAAAATGAGTGGTATAAAACTTAAATTATTAGTCCGAACAAAACTACGTATTACTGTACCTCTTTAAATTCTGCGCCTCCGCAAAATTTATATTGATTGATTGTTGTATTGCCTAAAAATGCATATAATTTTCCATTTTATAAAATCAAACTCACATCCAAATTTGTATTATTTAACTTCAAATATTTAAATCATAAAATCCTGATGCATATAAATACTAATAATTTGACGAGACATTTGTACGACCAATGGGATATGATCTTCTGTGCCAACAACCTTGGCTTAACTATGTGTTAGTTTTATATGAACCCATATAAATAAATGGTTAGGATAGACTGGCACAAAGTATAAATAAATGGTTAGGATAGACTGGCACAGAGTTGAGTCACGTTGCTAGCACAGAAAATTTGAGGGGTCGTACAGTTGCATTTCTTCTTTCATATTATATATATATATAAAAGTGGTGCCTATAGGTAACGAACCTCATCAAAAGGAAAAGGAAAAGAATAGGAAGCACAAAGTGAAAAAATATATAGATATATATATATATCTAGGGGATGAGTTGGCCGACAACAGCAATGGATCAAAATCCGTGCAAAGAATTGTTAAAGGTGGCTGTTGCATGACCACGTCTTCTCCGTACAATATCATATCTTAAGCATCAACTAGCTTAAAATGCTGAGGTTGGTCGTCCCCTTTACATCTCCACACCAACCCTTTGGAATCTCTATAATCCCAGTACAGATCACGAATTCTTGGAGCCGCCTGTAGAGAAAGCTCTCATATTTATAATAGACTTGGAATGGATTCTTTCCCTTAGAGCATATACGAACTACATGGAGTGTAAGCTCTATAAGAACTGACCTTGTGACTTTTGTGTACAAATCCCTCTTTGGGTTGGTGATGTCGACCATAAGATGTTAGTTTATCAGCCCATAAAATGTTCACTCAGATGCGAGGAAAAATCAACAGATCTATTAATAACTGAAGGCAAGTAAACCAGAAGCAAAAGTGAGCTAATAAACAATCTGCATGGTACAGCTTGAGAAATGCCCCCTTGTGACTACTACAACTCATTGGAATTGAAATTCACATGCAGCTCTTTCAAAAGCCAACAAAATCAAATTACAAAAGAGAAGTTTGTTTTTAACGTTCTTGAGCTGTTTATTCTTTGATATGGAAAATCTGTTTCACTGATACACAAACATGTCAGCCTACATATCATCAGATAGAGATACCCAACTTCTTCTTCAACTTCTCCACCTCTAGATACACAGTTGAATAAGGCAGAAACTCTGAGAAATAACTTTTGCTATGATCGTTAATTGCAACTGCAAGCTTAGGAATTTCCAAGGTCTCTTCATGGGTCAAAGACCTAACAAACCTTGCTGGATTACCCGCCCAAAGTTCACCTGATGGAATTCTTCTCCCAGGAGGAACCACAGAACCGGCTTCAACGATAGAGTGTGTCTCCACAAAAGAACCTTCCATAAGGATAGAGTGTTGGCCAATAATGACCTCTGGCTCAATTGTGACAGAACGCAAGAGAGAATATGCACCGATTGTCACGTACCTTTCAATGGACGTCTCTGCTGGCAGTCCTGATAAATTGAAGCATAAGAGTAATCAGTATCTGTGACAAGGATCGGAAGAATGAGTCTTGCATTTGCATTTGTTAAATATTTTATTTTCTACCGACTAATCATGCTTGTGTAGTCACATCACTTGTTGATAAACAACAAATTCAAACAATCTGAGCTTATGAAGCAGATCAAGAAAAAACTAAAATCTAGTTAACAACGCCAAGGCCTGATAAATGTAAGAGGATATCTCTAAGAAACTTGAGCATTAACTGCCAAACACCTAAGTAGGACATCAAAGACAGGTATATAGTCTACATACACAACAGTAGGCCAGGAGAGTCACAGAGGAAGTAGGCAGGGGTTTAACAGCTGGTATACTATTATCATAGAGATCTATCTAAACAAATTTGTAATTAAACATGAAGGGTAGTGACATATCAGTTAATTCTAGAAAATATCAATGAACGGAAAAATATGAAAGAGCAGGCAATAAAGAAATCAAGTTTCCAAACCAAAATAATTGATTTTGTCTTCAATCCATTTAGTATGAATGGAAGCTGCATAGCTTTCATTAGCATTCTATGAAGTGCCAACGTTGCACAGGAAGTGACAGTTAGCCACTATAAGAACAGCCATCCTCAAAGGTAAGTTGCCAATATCTTGCTCAACATCTCACATCACAGGAAATTTAATGGCACAAAATTTGATAATATCCCTTTCAATTGCTATGAATGGTTAAACGTGACAAGTTTTCACGCACTAGTCTAGTAAATCCAAAGACTAAATGCTAGATGAAGATTTCAAGCAAATCTTGATGTAGAATGAGTAAAGGATATATCGAACTAGTGGCTAAGACCCACAAAGCTTATAAAATCTGGCTGCTGGAATAAGCCATATCAAACCTAAAAATACTGTCTATTCAAAACTTGAAATTACAACAACATAAGCTGAAATTCAAAACTTAAAACCCAAATTCCAGCAGCAGTCCCAACCACTAGTTTGATATATCTTCTACTCGTCCTGCATCACATCTTTTTGATGAGAAAAAATGGAAATTGACATCCTTTCAAATAAGATGTAAGTTGTTATAGATAACAAACCTTCTTGAATCAGTTAAGTACTAGCACAAAGACAAATGTCAAATCAAGGTTTCAAGCACATAATTCTGATGAGCAAACGTGCATCTTGAAATGAAACCTTCTTTGCTTGTCCATACACACGAATACAAAGAAGTCAACCTAATCACAGACACATTCGTCAACTGACACAAGTTGAAGGCACAAATTACCCATAACCAGACAAAGTAATTGATGTAATTCAATTACTCAAACACGTGACTTACATGAAATCACATTCTAATTACACTTAAAGTCACAAAACACCAGCCAGCATTATCTCAATTAGCGATACTGTCTTTTGCACCAAGGCCCCATAGTTCCAAATAACCAGCCAGCATTATCTCAATTAACTGTGCCCCATAGTTCCAAGTCACCAGCCAGCATTATCTCAATTAACTATGCCCCATAGTTCCAAGTCACCAACCAGCATTATCTCAATTAGCTATACTATCTTTTGCACCAAGGCCAAGCAATTCAAATATAATTTCATCCATTTTATCAAACTCATCTCAGCTAAACTATGCTCGTACTTCACAACATTCACTGGAAGCTTCAGCTTAATTTCAGATAAAGACATTAATACAATCTCACAAAGCCTATTAGAATTGGATTTGGGTCAACCATTACCAAAATGACTAGAACTAGTCATTTGGATAATTGACCCTTACCACTTATAAACCCTTTAATATTTTCATACTTAGTCAATTTGGGATACTCTAATACTCCCCCTCAATTGCAACTGAGACTGGACATCTAGTTGTCACTTGAAATAAACGCAGTGATAACCGGACTAAACCTTCGGCTCTAAAATCATATTAGAATTGAGTTTGGGTTAACTATTGCTAAAATGACTAAAACTAGTCATTTGACCACTTATAAACCCTTTAACATTTTCATGCTTAGTCAGAGATACTCTAATAAAGCCAACCACAAATCCAGACTAACAATTCAACCAATCATAAAACCTCCACATAATTTAAAGCACCGTCAATTTAATAAAGCAAATCCAATTTGACCCAAAATCCCTAACATTATAACCCAAACCTGTAGGCGAATTCCACGCGGCATGAATAACGCACCGCTCTTGAACGTTGGAGCAGAAACCGACAGTGATCTTATTGAGATCGCCCCGAAGAACCGACCCGTTCCAAACGGACGCTCCGTCCCAGACCGTGACCTGACCTGCTAGAACCACATTTGGTGCCACATAGGCATCAACGGCGACCTTAGGGACCCACTGCCCCAGCGGGATTATCTGCCGCTGACCTCGATAGTCCCACTTCACTCGATCAGCCGACGGCGTTATCGATTTCGCCGATGCCTCAGTGGAGACGGCGCGGTGAAGGAGGTGGGGGTGCGGTGAGAGGGCGGAGGCTAGGGTTCTTCTTGAGATGCGAGCTAGTGTTGTTGCCATTGTTCACTGTACCAGAGCTTCGTCGTACCGACGAGTCGCGCAATATTAAAATTTAGGAACGAGAGGAGGAGAGAGAAGAGTCCTTGTTGGGCTAGGATTACCCGTAGACAGAAATATCCTTGTTGGGCTCGTATTACTTGGATTAAGTGAGCCCATTAAGACTTTATTACTCATTTCTTAGCAAGCTTTCAATGTTAGCATATAATTTAGGTCAAGTATTAGGCAAAAAGTTCTTTAAAAAACTTCCAAATTTATGAGTTAATTTATTTAAAATCAATATCATTTCATAAAATGTCTTTTATTTATGAAAAATAAAATTATTTTCTTGATATTATTACAAATCTGTAAAAATAAAATATTGTCATAATAAGAAGAAACTGTAGTCGCTATTCTTTGAATGCGCGCTAGGTAAATCTCCGGATTAGGCAAACTCTGTACAACAGGCTCGATCGAGAGAGCGTAAGTAGGAGAATTTGAATACAAAACCTTTTGACCTTATTCCCCCCTCCCCCAAAGGAGCTCGATGTTGAACTTGTTATTACGTTCAAGTTAAATATTAAATAAATAAAGTAACTGTAAGGATTGTATTATTTTTTTAAGGTTTTATATTATGTAATTATAATAGATTTAATGAAACAATAATTTTCTTTTATATAAATTATAATTGTGATATTACTTAAAATTTAAACCTTTTTTAAGAATTTTCTTACAACATAAATAAGATCTTATATAAAATTTACTAATCATGACATTATTATTAAATTCTGATTAACTAAGATATTTAGTAAATGGATATTAACTTATAAATGTAAAATATTAGAGCTTATTTAAATTTTAGTAAAAATTATTAAAGATCCCATCAATATTATGTTTAATTATAATTAATTCCTTAATCTTCAATTAATTTAAATAATTTAAAAGTAAATCATTTTATTTACATTTCAAGTGTTTGAGTCCTGATTAAATCACAATTTCATCCTAAAATTGTTTCTTAATAAACTAAACTTTGTTCGGTTCTCTCAGACAGTACATTGGACATATTTATTAGACGGTCTAATATTAGTGTCATATTAAAAATTTATATTTATAAATAATAAATTAAACTAAATATAATTTAAAATTAATGAATTTAAATTAAATTAAACTCAACCACTTATATAAAGTATCATAAAATTAAATTTAAGTCACACAATCTTTTTTCTTTTCATTTTGCAACATTGTGTACATCTTATTATACACCTCAAGTTTAGAAAGGGAAAGTGCGGGCATATTAAGATTAATCCATGGATAACAAGAACTAAAGACTACAGCTTAAACTGAGACTCCTTTTTCACACACCTAAAATGAGTATTTAGTACAGGCACAGGTTGACTGTTTCCGTTTCTATGTGCTACTCTGTGTACTTCGCCATCCATCCATCCGCTAACGTCGATCCCATTTAGCACCCGATTAAGCTGGTTCTCCGTGATAAAGTACCCTGCGTATCAAAAACTCCAAGTAATTATTGTTTATTGCCAGAATTCCAACAATATGATATGAGGAAGCTTATTACCTTTCGTGAAATACATTACAAGCATTTGATTCTGGGATTCCCGAGCTTATACTCCCATCATGCAGTTCATGCAACTTAACCTCAGATCATAAACAATACGCGGTTCTTATCAGATGGAAACACCAATCTCCGAATCTTTATATAAAGAACACAAGTTCAGTTTATCATAACATACCCTTTTCTGCAGACAAACGTTCTCCTCTTGCAGGACCCTTTGCTGCATGCGTTTTAAGCCAGAAAACAAGATTATGGGGTTAAATCTAATATTACAAAATGATAAAACACAAATTGGTATAAATCTAAGAGAGGCGTGAGGTCTAAAAAAGCCTAATAGTATGCAGTCTTATTCTTAGAGCAGTGTTTTCGGTAGAAATTAAGACATTAATTCATATAATTTTATACATTACCTTTCTTTTCAATAAGTTGATTTGATCAGCAGCGATGCGTTTCTGTTAATTACCAATATAGAAATATTTGTGACATTAATTAATTAATATGACAATAAGCATAAATCAATGTATTTAATCTTTTCTATTTCAATTCTTATTATAATTTGAAAATTATCATATATTCATTTTACCTTCTTAGAACGTATACGTTCAACCCCTATCTTCAGCTGTCTCTCTAGCTGTTTCAACTCCTTCATGCACAGCATCGAAATGCCTTCTCCAGCAAAGTGCCTGGACACACCACACCAGCAAGTTAGATGTAATTGTAGTTCTTTTTCCATATTTTGGTAGGAAAGAGATCAATATTAGTACTTGAGTTTTTCTTCCATGGTGTCTATTGTCTTCTGTAACTCTTGAATTTTGTTTCTCCAGAACTGCCAATGACATCATACATCATCAACAATATTCACTGAAATTTTTACTGAAATGCAGGATTTAAGATTAAGGTTTCATGTTCTTGGCGCTATACAAATCTTATAAAACTTGTGGTTTATCATAAATGCTCACCAATGTTCATATCAAAACATCTAAGAGAGATCACATCCAGACTGTAATGGTTCCATGCTCTCAGTTACATCTTGTCTATTTAGGAACCCATATACCAGAAAGAAACTGATGTTTGGCTCATGTGTTAGATCATGACAAGCCAATCAAGAACAAATCTGTCCCTGAAAAGGTCCCGAATGATCCTACCCATATGCCTTTATGATCTTAAGTTCTTTAAGCTAGAGAACTAGTCATAATATTACCTCTAAGGGTCTGCAGAATTGGAAGTTCGGGCCTGACAGTCCCACTTCACTTCTGTATCTCGCAATAGTGCTGTCCAAACTGCAGAGCCATTGACACGATCAGACATGTGAGAAGAAGAAAATGAAGAACAAAGGGTGATTTATATATAGAAAATGGAATGGAAACTGACTCGGAGCTTGCGAAATGGTAAGCCTTGCCAGAAGGTGAGAAGACGAGTAGGGCAACTTCAGCATCGCAGAGAATAGACAGCTCAAAAGCTTTCTTTAAAAGCCCAGTTCTCCTCTTTGAGAAGGTTACCTGCCTACTCGTTGGGTTCTCAATTCTCTTCAGTTCCAGTTTCCCTCTTCCCATTTTAGTTTTATTCAAGAATGGTATGAAACTAAATGCAAGAACTTAGCACAAACGATCTTCTTTAATGGCAGGTACTTATACTGCTCATGCAAAGGAAAATGAGGTCACTCTCCATCATGACGGAGATTACTAGTGCAGTTTCTTTCCGGTGGAGATTATTGGAAAAGACCTCACTACGCGAGGCCTTTATGGACAGGAAAAAACATCGTCATTAACAATAATTAAAATTTTTAATCAATTTTATTGATTTAATTGCAAAAAGTTTGAAATTATTATAATAAAAATATTAAAATAAACAAAATAAAATTATTTACTTTTATAAATCAAAATAAATTAGTTAATTTTTAATTTTCATTTAACAGTCTCAATTTAATTTTTATTTAACGGTCTGAATTATTAATCAAATTTTAAAATAATATTTTCAAATTTTTTAATTTTATTTAATATTTATTATATTTATAATGGTTTAATAACGATGAATCTTTAAAATTTAAATATTTTGTTTTACTTAAAACCGATTGTTTCATTTATATTTCTATTTTTCTACTTTTGCTTTTAAATTTACTAAAAATGTAATTATTTAAGTTTTTTGTTTTTATTTTTTGTTTTGGTTTCTTGTTGTGCTCAAAATCTATAAAATTTACAAAAAGTGATTTTTATTTTTTTGTATTTTTTAAATTATTTAATATATTAATTATGAATAATTTAATTTAATATTATATTTAATTAATTATTCATAAGATGAATAATTTAATTTAATAAAATTTCTTCAAAATATATAAATTTCAAATAGAATTTAATTTAATAGTTAAAATACATCTAAAATATATTTAATTAATTAAAAATAATTTATGTAATTATTATAGATGATAAAAATATAACTATATTGATATTAATAACTAAATATGTTAGAAAAGCCTAACTCACCTCTAAAAGATAGCTCAAGAAAGGAAGGTTTGCACACTATTATAAATTATTGAATACTCTCATACTTGTCCGATGTAGGATTCGTGATACACCCCCTTAGCCCAGAGCAGGACTGGATATCTGATGGATATATTGGGCAAAGGGATAGAATCGGGCACCGCCCTAAACTATCGAGACAAGCAGGCTCTAATATCATATTAGAAAAGCCTAACTCACCTCCAAAAGCTAGCTTAAAAGGGAAAGATTTGCAAACTATTATAAATTATTGAATGTTCTCGTACTTGTCCGATGTAGGATTCTTAACAAAAATAAATTTTATTTTTATTTAAAATTAAAACAGAAACAAAAATTTAAAAACAAAATACATTGATGGGTTCTTAAAGTGAGTGAATATCTGAAATCATTCGAAACTGAAAATTTTCTAAAGCTTGCCCAATCTTTCCGAGACAACAATGGAGACAGATGTCCAAACATGTATTGCCTGTTCGGTAATGGAGCGTCGCGTATCTAGGAAAAGATAAGTCCAAGTGGGTCATTCTCATCGATGAGTGACTATCTTCGAAATCTCGTATTGTCGATCTTCTTCTTCTTCTTCTAGTCAGAAACAAACATCTCTTTCTGATATCGTTCAATACCTGTAGGAAGCAATGCTTTAAGAGCTGAATTGGTTCATCACTTTAATAATAAAAAGTTTGAATAGACAAATATTTTTATTTAATTTTAATTTTTAATTTGAATTAATAATTTTTGATATTAAAAATTGATCAATTTATTAATTAATCAGTCAGTTTTATAAATTAGTACCTATTTGAATAAACTTTTGGAAAGCCAATAAGTACTTTTTTCTACTATAAAGACCTTAAAAAAAATGAGTATTTGATTATAAAATAAAAAAATGATTATTTTGACAGTTAAAATATAGCTTTTTAAGAAGCACAAATTTGGAGCTTCTTAAAAAGTATTTTTAAGGTAAATTTTTTAGATCAATTAATGAGCCGATATTTTAATCCCTTTTGTTCTTATGTTTTACACATAATTCTTACAATATTTAAAAATTCATCTTCACGTTTATTTTATTCGATATTTGATCAGCTTTATGATTTAATTCAAGTATTTTTCAATTTAAAGAGTTAACATAAATCAATAATTATTTAACTAAATTATTATAATTAGTTTTTATTTTCTTTTATTATTATATATTTTAACAAACAATTATATAAACAATTATATAATAATGATTATATAACTGTTTGTTAAAATAGATAATTAATTCACTAATTTTTAATAAAATAATAAGTGAATAAAAATAGTTTACTCTTTCTTAATCATCATTAGGAGACAAATGAAGAAAAAATATGTCTAATACGTAAGCACAAAAGAAGTTTAAGCACAAATCTGCACATCAACTGGCTATTGGGGAATCCTAGACTAAAGCTCACGGGGCTGGCTAATGATGTGCAGACACCCTAGATAAAGTAAAGCAATACTAGCGGCTAAGCTTCAAGTGTTGACTTTGCAACTAACTGACCCTGGACTCAAAGGTGGAACGCCCATTCTAGGCGCCCCCACACTCCGGCTCGATATTGTGTGAGGGAGGTAAATCACGGTCTGATCCTAGCCAACTTTTCGAAAAGGCGGCCCAGTACTCAGTACGCACAAGGAGTCACCACATTGAATGAACTCTCACACTGTCGCTGCCGAGACTCGAACCCAAGACCTTGGACTCACTTTCCTTCCCAATGACCAACTGGGCTACCCGTGCGAGCTGCAACTAACTGACCCTGAGCAAGACCTGGAATGGTTGATGGTGAGTACTGTGTTTGTCAGGGTAAATGCCCAGTAACATATCAACAAGTAAAGCTCTTTTTTCCAATTGTTATGATTCAATATGGGAAGACAAGTTTGGATTGAGTGAGTGATGAGAAAGTACCAATGTACCTTCATTTTACAATATGCAATGAAACGCTAAAATAAATAAGTTTTTTTTTTAAACTTATGAGATATTCTGGTGAGATTAAATTGTCGGTAACACTTTTAAGTTGTTATTACGCTCAGATTAATTCTTATTTGTGCCTTATGGAACCTTGAGGGGTGGCTTACACTATTAGTAAGTATTTACCATTACTGCATTCACAAGCGAAAGTCAAACCTCCAACCTTGTTTAAGCAAAGACCAACCTCTTACCTCTGGACTTCGATTCTTAGTAGTCAAAAATTCATAAATTTGATTTTTAATAATACTTTCTATTAAAAATCAACATAGTTATTAATTAATCAATCTTCTTTTTAAATTAATTATAACAACAACTTCACGCGAGATTTGGAGAAATCCAATAATATGCAACTTATTCTTTTGAGGTATTTTGGGTAAGTTTGAATTGTCAGTAACACTTTTAAGTCGTTATCACACTCAGTTTAATTCTTGCTCGTGCCTTATAGAACCTTGAGGAGCGATTCAGTACTACCACTAAGTATTTACCACTGTGCATTCACAAGCAGGAGTCAAACCCCAATCTTGCTTAAGCGAAGACCAGTCCCTTACCTCTAGACTTTGACTCTTGGTGGTCAAAAATTCATAAATTTGTTTTTTTAACAATGCTTTCTATTAAAAATCAACATAGTTATTAATTAATAAATCTTCTTTTTTAAATTAATTATAACAACAACAACTTCATGCGAGGTTTGGAGAAATCCAATAATATGTAACTTATTCTTTTGAGGTATTTTGGGTAAGTCTGAATTGTCGGTAACACCTTTAAGTCGTTATCACACCCAGTTTAATTATTGCTCGTGCCTTATAGAACCTTGAGGGGCGGTTCAGTACTACCACTAAGTATTTACCGTTGCTGCATTCACAAGCAGGAGTCAAACCCCAATCTTGCTTAAGCGAAGACCAGTCCCTTACCTCTGGACTTTGACTCTTGGTGGTCAAAAATTCATAAATTTGATTTTTTTAACAATACTTTCTATTAAAAATCAACATAGTTATTAATTAATCAATCTTCTTTTTAAATTAATTATAACAACAACAAATTCACGAGAGGTTTGGAGAAATCCAATAATATACAACTTATATTTTTGAGGTATTTTGGGTAAGTCTAAACTGTCGGTAACACCTTTAAGTCGTTATCACGCCTAGTTTAATTCTTGCTCGTGCCTTATGAGACCTTGAGGAGCGGCTCAGTACTACCACTAAGTATTTATCACTGCTGCATTCACAAGAAGACCAGTCCCTTACCTCTGGACTTCGACGCTTGGTGGTCGAAAATTCCTAAATTTGATTCTTTTAATAATACTTTCTATTACAATCGACGTATTTATTAATTTATCAATCTTCTTTTAAAATTGATTATAACAACAACTCCACGCGAAATCTGAAAAGATTCAATAATACTATGCAACTTATACTTAATTAGTAGAGAAAATGTTTTGAAATAACCTACATGATTTTTTTAAAATAATCCATTTTTATAAATCAGAATACATTAATTAATTTTTATTTAACAATTTTTAAATTAAACTTTAACTTTTTGATAAACAAAAAATAATTTTTATCTTATTTTAAATTCTTTAAATTTATTTAATTTTTAATATATATTAATTTTATAATAATCTAACATCAATGAAATTTTTTAAACCTTAAACCTTTAATCTCACCCTTTTACTTTTAGTTTAATTTTTAAAACATTAATTTTAATAATTTTAGTAATTAAATTGCCATTGACATTTATTTTCTATTTAAAAGATATAAATTCAGTGACGCATTAATATTGATTTGTTAAATGGGTAAAATAATCCGATCAAGATTCAGATCCGGCCTTAAACCCATATTTTTTATTAGACTCCGACTGAAATGACGGAAACGGCACTGGAACCTACGCCTTTTAGTTTCAACACAAAATCAAATCCTCAGGAGTTCCCAGTCCTGAATCCCCTCTCCACTTCAACCCCTAACGGCCATAACCTAATAATTTGATACCGGATTTTCTATCTCCTTTATATAAATCTTAACTATTTATTTATATGATCGTGTTGCATAAATGAATAAATGAGACATGTCTTAAATAAATGGCTGAAATTTATAAGAAAAAATAAGATTTTAATATTAGCCAGTGAGATCCATCCCCAATACTTTACACTCTTTACCAAAGTACTAAAACCAGGTTCATTGGTAAGCATTTCATTTCATGTTCTGTACTTCAATAGTTTCCTAGATCTATGCCTATGCTACTGCGCCATTGGATTGGGTCATTTACCAGAAACTAAGCACAACAATCAACATCAACAACATGCAGGGTATCAGGAAAAGAAAAAGAAGGAAAACATACCTTGGTGGTTTAGTCAGATCAGAACATTAAAAGACACCACTACAGTAGTGACAACAAAAGACCTTAAATGAAGGAAATCAAAGTTATAAATACATGAAAAAGAAGAGGTTAGCCAGTATAAATGTGTACGCCAATGGCAATAAGGAAGATAGTGATGAGACCAAAGTAGATAATGGCATGAACAAGAATGGAAGCACCGCTCGTCTGCATGTTCCCGAACTCCACAACTCTATGATTACCCGGTATCTGAAACAACAGTCCAGGCGACAACAGAACGAACAGCACCACCGCGATGATCACTGGTCCCCAGTCCGCCATAGATTATTGCTTCTTCAGTGGAAGAGATCTATAACCCACCCAGAAGTGCGGTTTCTGTGAGAAGGAAAAAGGAAGGATCTTGATAAATTGGTAGGTGAGGTTATGGACAAAACTCCATAGAGAGCGATGCTTCTCGTCACTTGTGTTTTAGCGGATTGCAATCTAACGGCTGTAGTTCACTGCGAGAATCTGTTCGTTCATATAGAAAATGGGCTTCAGACTGTAAAAGGCCTAACTTAATAGAAAATGGGCTTCAGACTGTTCGTTCATATGTAACTTGAACTTGATACATTTGTTTAAAGTCGCCTATTTTTTAAGAAACTTTTAAAGTCAATATCTAAAATTTTAAAAATGAATAATTAAAAATTTAAAACCTTAACATTAATTTACTGATTTGACTAATTATTATTCATGTCCACCTAAAAAATTATCTTTACTCGGTGCTATTATTTTTTTTCAGATAAAGATATACATATAATAAATAACAAACGTCTTTTTTTTTACGGAAGAATTTGCAGTCGTTATCCTTCGGATGTGTATTACTATTAGGTAAATCTCCATATTGACACAATAGCTTGCAAATAATACTAACTGGGTATTTCACACTAGACAAATCATATACGACAGGCTCAATCAAAAGAGCGTAAGTAGGGGGATTCGAACACAAGACCTTTTGACCTATACCCACCACTCCAACAAAAATTGCGTTAACTAAATCAGTAAATTATTAATGAAAACGGTCAAAGTATTAAAGATGTGCTTGGTTCATTTTGGGAAATGTAAAAAGGAATTATAATGAATATAGCGAGGGATGAAAAAATATGTTCATCCAATCATAATATATTAACAACCATCTTTTTTCATTCGTTACCTATTTCTTTTTTCTTATACCAACTAACCAAGAATCCGCTAAAAGTTCGGTCACTTGATAAAAAATTTAACAAGAAGGATATCAGATTGAAAAATCTCCAAAAATTGGTACTTTAGAAGTAGTTATCTCTTTATTAAATAACTTGAAAAATGCAAATAGAAAATATGATGTTGAAGTTGTTTATGAATAACAGATTTCATATCAATTTTAGTAGTTAATATTAAATATTGTTTTAAATTGCTTTTTAAACTATATAAAATAATATTAATTAATTTGTAATTTCTTAATATAACTAAGATTAAAGAAAATCTTCAATTTTAATTTAATATTTTTTATGTTTAAATATTTCTAAATTTTTTTGAATTAATCTTCAATTTTTAAATCATAAAGTTGGTATGATCTTTTTTAATATTTTAATATATTGGTCAATCTAATATGATAATTTAGAGTAGTATTAAAATTGTGTTATTTTTAGATCAATATAAAATAAAATTCATAACATTAATTCTCCAAATGAATATGTTATAGAAAATTGTAATATTGTTAAGTTATTGAGTAAATAGGGTTTATTATATTAATAAACATTAAATTTTTTAGTATGTCGAGTACATCAAATAGTATAATGTATATTTATTAATTTAATTATTATTTTTATCTAATATGTATCGTAAATCTACCACTTTTTTTAAGATGCGCCGAGAAATTTGTTTGAGAATCTGTTAGATAATATTGGGTATATCATTTTTCCTATATGCGCATGACTCTCGTTTTAAACTTGCATTAATACCTACAAAGTTAAATTTAGATGTTCAACTTAAAAATTTTCAGTGTTTTTAAATTTGGATTGGTCATTGAATTGGATGTTTTATTGGTCACTGATTTAACCAGTTCGATCGATTATCGGTCGAACCGTGTGACGTCATAATTATGTAATAATTATATTTTAATTATATATAATATTAATAATATTAAAAATATATATATATATATTAAAAAAATTGTTGAACTAGTGG
>JANZLC010000007.1:23210247-23228426 GCA_026413385.1 Erythroxylum gracilipes | reverse complement strand
TTGAATTTGTTTCTGGAATTATGAGATGTATATTATGCGTGTTAAGTTTAAATTCTAAAAATACATGTCTGATAAATTTTTCGTTTGTTTGTTCTGTCTTGGGTAGCATCCATGTATCCTCTCAGGGGGTATTTGGGTGTTACAGTACGAGCTTTCTTTTAGTACAAATTAATTCTTCTCGTTATTTACGATATTAAGTTTTATTTTAATAATTTTAAAAACACTTCTACTCTTAATTAAATTAAGTTTTTAACAATTTTTAATATATAAGTGATAAATTTAACTTCTGTTATATCATAGCTAGGTAATTTAAACCTATCAAACATTAAAACATCAACAACAATAATTTAGTAAAATTTTCATTAATATGTAAGCTTTAAGAAAATCTAATAATCCTTAATCTTACTCTTAATTAATAGAAAGATCGAACATTTGTTAAAAATATTATTTTTATCTTAATATTTTATAAAAAATGTAATAATTTTTTATCATTATTTATACTACCACTTTTATAATGTAACGAGTAAAGTGATGGAACAAAGAATTTAAGATAGGAGAGTCTAAATATTTAATTTTTTAAATCTTTGAGAGCCCAGTATACCACTGAGCCCCAAATAACTTCGGCCTTATATATATATACACACACATACACACACACATACATATAATAAAAAATATTTAATTTTTTAAAATTTTGGAAGGCTTAGGGCACCACTGGTTCCCAAATGACTCCGTCCTTGAACGAGTACTATTTTAATAACGTTAGGATCCAACAAATATTATTTATTAACATTAAAATTTAAAATAAGGAAATTTGGGTATGGTTTAAAAATTAGTAGATCAGAGTCAAATGTTCTAAAAATCATTTTTAGTTAAAATGATATAATTTTAAGGAATACTAAAAATCACTCACTGAATTAGTTTTTATATTTAATCTTAATTCAAAATTAAATTAATTATTTAAGATTTCTATTTTACGTGACTTGTCACGTGAATAAAGTTAAGGGAAATATTAACGTTAGTTTAGAATCAAAAAATTAAAAATTTTAAAATTTAATTGTCACTTATTTTAGTTAGTATTATAATTATAAAATTAAATAAAATTTGGGATTATTTTAATTAACTTTTATTAAAAGAAATCTTCAATCTTTCTTAAGGATAGTTGAGTCATTTCACGATGTACTATATATGGAAAAGACTAGTAAAAAGGATAAAGGCTCCCGTAAAATTGGAGCGCTTGCAGTCAAGGGACGACGTGGTCGAATCCTATTGGCTCCGCCTCAATCGGTGAGAAAATCCCGGCCATCTCCCAACATTGGTCAAGGGGCTAGCTTCTTCTCTGTCCGATGTCTTCACCATTTCTCTTCCTCTCTCTCATTTCTCGCCGGTCGGTGCAACTTCCCCGGAAAATCTCAAGTTTTCCGATTGCATTCCGACCTGCCGAGAAAATCTTCAAAGTCAGCTAGGCCGAGCTCCGAATTTCTCGATTCAGCTTGTTCGAGGATTTTTCTTTTTGTGGTGCGCTTATTAAATTCTTAAATTTGCTTTTCCATTCCGAGCTTGGGGCGTTCCAATCAGTCTTGAAATTCTGGTGAATTATTCCGTTACAGAATTACGATAAGGACTTTGAAATGCAACATTTCCATAAAATGGCGTCTAACCGTTTGTTTCATTGTTAGTTAAGAAATTCGGAGATTGTTTGTTGATTGGGATTGGAAATGACCGGTCAAGGCGGTCCGAGGAGGAGTCTATCGTTGCATTCTTCGTCGACGTACAGCAGGAAGAAGGAGAACGGAGGGGGTCTTGATAGTGCACGTAAATCTCTCACCGTTTCTCGTACCATGTGGGTTTATACTTCTTCTTCTCTTTTTCTTTATCGAACTGAAATCACGTGTTCAATAGGATTTGTTCCTGCTTGAACGGCGATGCGAATGATTGTGAAGGGTTTCAAGCAGCTTCTTTCACATATGATTGTCTCTCTAAAAGCAATTAATGACGGCTCTAATTAACTCTAAACTTGTTCTGCATTTCGATTAGGGGGCTAACTGGTGAGCGCACAGTAAGGAGATTGCGCTTGTCAAAAGCACTTACTCTTCCTGACAGTACGAACATTTATGATGCTTGTCAACGAATGGCTGCTCGTAGGGTTGATGCCTTACTCTTGACAGATTCAAATGCGTTACTTTGTGGAATTCTAACTGACAAGGTATGACTAGAAACCCAAGTGCACTGCGTGCCTCATCCAAAACATAATCCAGAGACACCCTTTACCTTTATATTTGATTTCGTGCAATATTCTCTTATTGTTGCAGGATATAGCAAGAGTTATTGCTTATGGGCTTAATATCAAGGAAACACCTGTTTCCAAAGTTATGACCAGGAACCCAGTTTTTGTACTCTCTGAGACTCTCGCTGTGGAAGCTCTCCAGAAGATGGTGCAAGGTTGTGAACAGATTCCCACTATTTCACTGATTTTTGTTTTACCGTTTCAAACACTCCCGCTAATATGGTCTTCTACAGGAAAATTTAGGCATTTGCCTGTTGTGGAGAATGGTGAGGTGATTGCTTTACTTGACATAGCAAAGTGTTTATATGATGCAATTGCCCGTATGGAAAGAACTGTTGAAAAAGGAAAGGCCGTAGCAGCAGCTGTAGAAGGTGTTGAAAAAAATTGGCGTACATCTGGTTGGTAGAATGCGTTAATTTTGCATGGAACATCATGTACTTTCCTGCAATATTTTGGTTTATGCGTCTGTTTTCTTCTTCTTGTTGGTGATTTGCAGGATCAAGTACGTGGATTGAAACACTTAGAGAGCAAATGTTTAGGCCCTCGTTATCAACAATAATTCCAGAGAATTCAAAGTAGGTAATATTTTGCTCTTAAAAACAATTCTTTGTTAAATTATGTGATATCTTATTTATAGTTGTTTCATAGATAAAACGATTTACAAGCTTCTGAGTTTAGTACATTCATTGAATTTATCAGGGTTGTAACAGTTGGCCCAACTGAAACAATTTCGGATGTGGCAAAGAAGATGCTTGAATCGCGATCAAGCTGTGCAGTGGTGGTAGTTGATAACAGACCACGAGGAATTCTTACGTAATTGCTTTTCCTACTGTACATTTTCCTTTTACCGTCAATATTGATAAGCCTTTGATCTGAATTTTCAATTCTTCAGCTCGAAGGATATCTTGATGCGAGTAATAGCACAAAATATTTCCCCTGATGTCAATCTTGTAGAGAAGGTATCCTTCTTCTCATTCTTGATGCATCATTTGAGCTATTAAGTTGAGATCTTTCCAATGATTGTAACATGTGGTAGGTCTTGGTACATGGATTATACGAGATGGATTGTCTGATTTGAAGTATGTTTTGTTTTAAGCATCCTTTTTATATTTGTAGGTCATGACCCCCAATCCAGAATGTGCAACAACTGATACTCCAATTGTTGATGCCTTGCACATCATGCACGATGGGAAATTTCTTCACCTTCCTGTGCTGGATAGAGGTACTTCTTTTTCAGATTTAATTTAATTTGTTGAACATCCTAGTAACTTGGTATTCTGGATATGTGGCTACAGATGGAAATGTGGTGGCTGTTGTTGATGTGATTCATATAACCCATGCTGCAGTTGCCACAGTACGTCAATACTGTTTGTTCTTGAAAATATAGGCTGCATTGAGATTCTGATTTCTTGTGTGAAACACTGGTGCAGTCTCATCATTTCTTTGTTAATCAGGTTGGGAACACTGGTGGGGTAAACAACGAGGCAGCAAGCTTGATGTTGCAAAAGTTTTGGGATTCTGCCATGACCTTAAGCCCACATGAAGATGATGAGGATTCCCGATGGTTAGCTTTGATATCAGCATTGTGATGTAACCTCCATATCGTTTTTGCTCATACAGAATTGTTTTCTCAGTGAAGGTTCTCCGAAATTGGCATTTGATGGAACAGAGACAGGGAAATCTTATCCCTATCTTTCATCTACAGTGTCAACTGTATTTTCTTTCAAAATAGAAGACCAGAAAGGACGGATGCATAGATTTAGTTGTGGTAAGATAATTGTTATAATTTCTCCCAAAATATATGAACAATTGCTGTATGGGAATAGGCTCAGTAACCTTGGAACTTAAGTCTAGTTTCTGAACTAATCCACATTTGGTAAAATACTAAAGCAGTGAATTGGTTTCTCTTTTCATTTTTTATGAAATAGATACTAAAAGTTTGACATCTCTTACAACTGGAATCCTTCAGAGGCTAGGGAATGAGATAGAATCTAACAACTTACCTCAAATTCTGGTATGCCTCTTAGCACTTTGATTGTTACTTGGGATTTTTTAGTTCTATCTGCTGATCTTTTTGTTCTATTTTGTGATAAATTTTGAAGTATGAAGACGAAGACCATGACAAAGTTGTTCTGGCATCAGATAATGATCTTGTAATGGCTGTAGAACATGCAAGGTCAGCTGGTTTGAAGGTACAATGTCCTGCTATCCCTCGATACTTAGAGAATCTATCAGACCAGTTACTAGAAAATAACTTTTCCTAAAGAGTATTACACAACCATTCTTTTATCTGATTTTCGCTCCATAACAGGATCATCAAAACTTTCCTGATACAATTTCAGTTTATTCTACGAAAAAATTATTGTGAATGGTATCCGAAGCTTGTGAGTCTTGACCAAGTGAAGAACTTTGCAGGGTCTGAGATTGCATCTAGATCGTTCAAGGGTCCCTGGTCGGAGAAGCAGAGGCTATGGTTATGAAAGTTATGATTATGCTCATGCAGATGCATGGAATGCCGCGTACCGGACCGTTGTAGCCGGTGCTGCACTAGTTGCCGGACTAGGTGTATTAGCATACCTGAAGAGAGGTGGTAACTAATGTTTCTCTTTTACTAATCACCACTTACTACCAACACAATATCTCCTGAACTGAAACACTAAAATATTAACTGGTTGAGGTTGTGCTTCACTGATTGTTTTTTGTTCTAACTACATATACAAAAGAAGAAAGTCAAAATTTTCATTTGTTCTGGTTTTTGTATATCCCCTTCTTCGTGACATTGTCACTGAGATAACTGAGCTCTCAGATTTTTCTGTGCATAGAAAATAAAGTGTTGTTTGAGTTGATATGAACCAGGGGAAATGTAGGCTTGGCAATTAAGCCTAGACTTGACCGAGCTTGGGCTTGGACAAAACAATTTTTTATAAAAAATTAAAAAGGCAATGGGTCCGGTCCGATCCGGTCCGTGCCGTCCTTAGAGAATACCTATTTTGCATACCTAATTTCTTTGTGGGTCAATACTCAGCAGGGTCTACCTCTTCCTTCCTTTGGATCAATTAAATTGTTTCTAATATCTCTTTTTCATTATCTTTCTATATTTGACCTTTATAAAAACTTTAACTGATTCAATCGGTTTAATTATAAAAATTTTAAACTGTCAAATTTTTTTTATTTACTTTAACAACTCTTATTGTTAAAAGTCGATTTGTTTGTTAATTAATCAGTTAATTTACATAAATTAAAATAAATTAATTAGTTTTTATTTAATAATCACCTTTTATAATTAAACTTTAAATTTTTGGATGGATAAAAACAATCTCTTTCAATCATATTTTAAAATTTTAAAATTTTATTCAATCTTTAATCGGTTTTAAAATTTAAATTAAGTTAAAACTTGTAAATTAAATAATTAAAATTTAAATATATATTTTTACATTATAAAAATAGCTATTATATTTAAAAATAGAACACTTTTAAGTTTGAAAATAGCATTATTAAATCTATTTTAAATTTTAATTATAATAGATGATTATCAAATTAGATAAACCTAGACTAATGGTTTCCATGTTGAAACATGACGTTCAACCTCAATTCAGTGAATTGAACCATTGATTTTTACTTTTTGGATCTCTTTGTCAAAGATTTTGATAATTATCTACTAATACGATTTCGGTAATTATCCACTAAGTATAGTGTCCATATTAGAACTTAAGAAGCAGAAATGCACACGCCAACTGTCCTTGTGATCATCATATTTTGAAGTTCCGCAATGAAATAAGATTTAGGAGAGTTTGATAGTACACAATCTTATCCCTATATTGTAGAGAGACTATTTTTAATAGACTCATATGTAGATGTTACAGAATAATAGTGATGTAGGTTAAAAGCGTAAAAATGTAAAAATTGACAAAAAAAAATATATAATGAATATAATAATCAGTAAAGAAAATACTGAAATTAAAAAACACTGTCGAAGTCTTCGCTAGGTGTTTCAGACAATTAAGAACCACTTTTGGTGGGAGTCATAAATAAATAAATAAATATTATATATAAGTAAATGACTTTTTTAAATATAATTTATGCATTTTAATTTTTTAAAAACTTCACGTGTAATATAAATAACACAAATATATTAATTATAACATAAATTTAAACTTAACGTTATTGATTAATCATTAAAATTAATAGTATTTAATTAATATATATTATTTATGCGTTTTATCTTTTCAGAAAAATTAAAAAATTTTAAAAAATATTTTTTAATAGTTTTAAAGTTTTAAAAAATTATATTGCATGCATAATAATTGACGTATGTTATTATGAGAGTTGCCTCCAGAGAAGGTCGATGTAACGGAGTAAGTAAAGATGTATGAGGTTAAAAGGTTTTGTGTTCAATTCTTTCAATTTATACTTTTTGGATCAAATATGTAATACAAGACTTGCTTAATATAAAATATTTAATTAATATAATTTACATATTATTATGTCAATCCGAAATTTTATCCAACACGTATCCAAAAAGTAACAAATGCAAATTTCTTAGTTTCAATTAAGGAAAAAAAGGTGTTACTAGAGTTGGATTAAAGTCGTTAATTAAAGTCGTAGAGAGTTGACAGAAAGGAAGGGCAGAACATGGGGCGCACTCGGTTGAAAGCTTTCAAGCTTTAAAAGTAAAGGTCCAAAAGACTAAAAAAAAAAAAAATTAACGACATTGATTGTGTGTCTTTGAAACTTAATAAAATAAGTTATATAGTATAAATGTGATAATTTTGACCTATAAATTCAAATTTAGCCGATTTTAATGGGCGGATTTATAGGGTAGATATAAACTCAGGCTGATTCGATATCTAATTATTTTAAATAAAATAACATTGTTTTATTTAAAAGAGTTGAGACTCGGATAAATTCAGCTTCAAATACAATTAAAAAAATAAGTTGTTATTTATTTAAAAAAATTAATTTAAGTTTTTTATAATTAATTTAGTTTATTTTAATGGATCGATCTATAGGTTAGGTATAAGTCCAGGTTAACTCTAAATCTAATTATATTTTTATAAAAAATCAATTTAAGATTTTTTATAATAAATTAAAAAAAACTATATCATTGGCTATGAATCGGTTCAAATTGGTAGAGTTGATTGGGAGTTTAAGTTTTGTTCATTAATGAATCAGTTCAATTCAAACTAATCGAGTTAGCTGTTTCGAATATAATTCAGACCTCAAACTGATCGCGTCGATTGTTAAGACTCGGTTATTATGCACAAACACAAAAATTAGTTAAATCAGCGGACAAATGTCAACCGACAAATTCCCACACGAGCAATTTATTAGCTGGTACAAACCGGCCCTGATTGGGTGAAACTCAATACGGACGGAGCCTGCAAAAGCTTCCCCCTTCACCTCAGTAGGTGGCCTCTTTCGAGACAGCGTAAGAGATTGGATGGGAGGTTTTGTTCAGAATTTGGGATGGTGCTCCCCACTAGCCGCGAAACTCAGAGACGTCTTATCCGGGCTCAACCTAGCATGGAATCTCGGATTTCGCCAGGTTGATTTAGAACTGGACTCTCAAGTCGCGGCTAGTCTTTTACCCTACTCTGCCAAGCGCACTACTTCCCTTGACCCACTAATCGTTAGCATTAACGAGCTCCTCAATCGCAACTGAATTGTCCAACCCTGCCACATATACCAAGAAAATAATAGGTGTGCCGACTGGATTGCCAATTTTATTGTTTGTTGTGACTTAGGGCTTACCACTCTTATAAACGCCCCCTCCACTCTTATAAACGCCCCCTCCGGATGTCTCCGGATCCTCTTCGAGGACACAACTGAGATTAGCATTGCTAGACTAGTTACGTAATTTGTATTTTGTACTGTTATTTTCCGATTAATAAAAAAAAATCAACCGACAAATGTCACGGTCATACCTTTTTCTTTTTTTAAAAGCATAGTAAAAAAGCAGCAAGAACACAAGTGAAACTAGAAGCTTCATTGTCTTTTTTATGGCCTGGTCTGCCACAAATTAGTGCAGTGAATGCTTTGTGAGACTCAAAATATCCCAACTAAATGATACTTTAACTTATCACGTGCACCCAAAATTCAGAAACCAAAGTTGCAGACTTTGTTGGTTTGTTTCAAGGACTAAGCCTGGTTTTGGAGTGACGATGAGAGGTTTCAAGACCAGACCACCTTTGCTGACGTTGTTGTTCCTAACTCTTTTATGTGTTTCCACTGCCCAACAGCCAAATCCCATCAAGACCATTGTGGTTTTGGTGTTGGAAAACAGATCTTTTGATCACATGCTTGGATGGATGAAGAAAGGAGTGAACCCAGGAATCAATGGAGTTACAGGAGAGGAATGCAACCCTCTGTCCACCAAGAACGCGACGCAACAACAATCCATTTGCTTCACTGACGATTCTGAATTCGTGGACCCAGATCCTGGTCACTCATTTGAAGCTGTTACCCAACAGGTATTTGGCAATAGCTCCATTCCTACAATGTCTGGTTTTGTTGAACAGGCATTTTCTATGTCACCAAACCTTTCTGAAACTGTAATGAAGGGTTTTAGGCCTGGGTCTGTACCTGTTTATGCTACTCTAGTGAAAGAATATGCAGTGTTTGATAGATGGTTCTCTTCAATCCCTGGTCCAACACAACCCAATAGACTCTTTGTGTACTCTGCTACTTCTCATGGCTCAACTAGCCATATTAAGAAGCAGCTGGCTAAAGGGTACCCTCAAAAAACCATCTTTGATTCACTTCATGAGAATGGTAAAGACTTTGGAATCTACTTCCAAAACATACCCACAACTTTGTTCTATAGGAACATGAGGAAGTTGAAGTACATCTTTAAATTTCACCAGTATAATTTGAAGTTTAAGAAAGATGCTAGAGATGGGAAATTGCCAAGCTTTTCTGTGATTGAGCCTAGGTACTTTGATCTCAAAGGATTTCCTGCAAATGATGACCACCCATCTCATGATGTTGCAAGTGGACAAAAGCTTGTCAAGGAGGTGTATGAGACATTGAGAGCTAGTCCTCAGTGGAATGAGACCCTTTTCATCATTACCTATGATGAGCACGGTGGTTTCTATGACCATGTTAAAACTCCTTTTGTTAATGTTCCGAACCCCGATGGGATCACTGGTCCTGCTCCATTTTTTTTTCAAGTTTGATCGTTTAGGAGTTCGTGTACCCACAATCATGATCTCCCCTTGGATCGAGAAAGGAACTGGTAAGCTTTCTTTTTCTGCTTTTCCATTCTATGATCCAAATTATGCTTCTTCTGTTTCATGTAATTGAACATTGGATTTCTGAAATGCATTGGTTTTTCCAATATGTAGCTGATTTTGTTTCCTTCATGATCAGTGATCAGTGCCCCGAATGGACCTACTCCAAACTCAGAGTTTGAGCATTCCTCAATTCCTGCCACGGTGAAGAAAATGTTCAACCTTCCATCCAACTTTTTGACTCATCGAGATGCATGGGCTGGCACATTCGAGAGAGTTGTTGGCAACAGGACTTCTCCTAGGACCGACTGTCCAGGTACTAGCCAATCTTGCAATAGCCATTATGAGTTATAATGGATGAATCTGATTAAGTAAAAGTAGGATGATTCAAGTCAGTCCGATCTGAAATAAACAGATAAAAAGAATTTAGTCTTTCGTATATGGTAACTTGCAGAGACCTTGCCAGATGTAATACCTTTGAGGAACACAGAAGCAAAAGAAGACGGTACCCTCTCTGAGTTTCAGACCGAGGTAGTTCAACTAGCAGGTGTACTAAATGGGGACCATTTCCTGAGCAGCTTCCCTGACGAGATAGGGAAGAAGTTGAATGTGAAACAAGCTCATGATTATGTGAAAGGTGCTGTTACGAGGTTTCTAAGAGCAAGCAAAGAGGCTATCAAGCTTGGAGCAGACGAATCTGCTATTGTTGACATGAGGTCGTCACTCACAACTAGATCTTCTGTCCAACACTAAAAATGGTTTACATGTTAGTGGTGATCATGTCTTCTTGATCATAAAAATGGTTTTGAAGTCACGTTAAATTGTTACTTGATCAGTGTATCAACTGTTAAAAAGAAATGATAGGTCGTCTGCTGTATTGATTACTGGTTGATAGTTCCACTTAACCATATTCAATATTAATAAATTAAGTTTAAATTCATCGAGTTTATGCCTTGAGTAGTGCATGAATCCTTTGAATCCGGTACCAACGGTTATCATACCCTATAGAACAACGTTTTCCTTCAGGCTTTTCAACTAATCAATTCGACCATGGAGAGCAGCTTTTGCTAAAATGCAAGCGGTTTCTTGAAAACTCACCTTAGATATGAAGCTTTTAAGTATTCAGAGATGCTCTCGATATTTCTAATAATATGGCTCGGTAAGAAATCGCTTCTTTCAAAACGCGCCCCGTTCGTTCCACTCGAAATAATATGCGTAATGCAAATAATTTAAACTCTCGTTAAAATAATATTATTTAAAGAAATTATATTAAAACCACATTATTTTAATTTTTAAATTTAAGTTTAATCATAACTATGTTTGATTTTTATAATAAGTGTACTAAAAGAAATGTAAATTATATAAAGTCTAAAATAAAAATTAAAAAAAGGATAATTTTAGTATTAATAAATTAATATAAAGATAAATTAATTAACTAATATTATTTAATATTTTTATTTAATATTTATGAATATATTTTATCATATTTTTAATAAAAATGAATAATTATTTGTATTAAATACATTCTAATATAAAAATAAATTTAATTATCTACAATTAAATATTATATATATAATATTTTATTTAATAAAAAATATTTTTAAAATTTAAATTGAAGTACTTTTAAAATTTTTATATTTACAAATAATCATTAAATTTTCAAATTTGAAATTTATTATAAAATAAAATAATTATAAAGATTATTTTATATTAATATTAAATAATTAATGACGAAGTACTGCTCCATTAGTAAAAGAAACATTTAATAACAAAGTACCTAAATAAAACAAAATAAATTTATTAGTAAAAACTATTTAATAACAACATAAATAATTAATTAGAAAACTAAAGCGTCGACAGCAGGGTTCGAACCTGCGCGGGCGAAGCCCAACAGATTTCAAGTCTGTCTCCTTAACCACTCGGACATATCGACCGCTTGTCTAACGACGCAAACTTACTATATTTTACCGTTTTGGGTTGATACTTACGCCTTTCATTCAAAGAACTTCGAGGTTTGATTGTAATTATTATTTTTTAAGTATATATAAAAATAATAATTGAATACATATTAAATAATTTATTTAAAAAATTAATAATTAAGTTACATGTAAAAATAATTAATCTAATGAATATTGTAACCCCTATGTTGTTTTTAATCTTAGCCTTACAATTTCTTAAATTGTAAACTTCTCAAGTAGGCTTTGATATATAGATGTGCCACTCTAGAAAAGTGATTGGTGATGGAATGGCCCAAATCTTAGCCCGGCCCAAATTTAATCTTTTTTTGGGCTTTTTATATAAGATTGAATAGACCATATAGTTTCCCATATGATGAATCAATTTATTATGAGCATTAAGTGTACTTCTCATACCAATTAGAGATGATAATGAGTTAGATTATGAGCTTCTTAAGCTTAGGTTTATTTGAGACTCAACTCTTCTATTTAGACCACAGGCTAAGAATTGTTATCCCTACATCTAATAGCTAAGATATAAGAAAAATATTCTTAAAAACCTTATGCATTTTTTTAAAGACTTAAATCGTTTTTAAAATATGTTGTCTTTATATTTATTGGAACTTACCTAAGAGAATTAAACTTTATTAATACTATAATATATGATGTGATTTTATATAAAAACTAAAAATAATCAAACTCCAACTTAACATTGCGCACTTCACGGGATGATTCACCAAATCCATAAGACTTTTGCCAATATCTATAATTAATAATTACAATGTATTAATAACATAAAATTTAATCCTTAAAAAAAAAGACAGTGAGAACTAGTATATAAGAAGGAAATGTGCCGTCCAACAACTCTGACTTAGAATATTTGAAAAGAATTGGTTTCGCTCAAAATAATGTAATTTTGTATTTAGAAAAAAATTGGGTCAAGGTCTAGGCTAATTGGGTTTGGATTTGATTGAGTCTCGAGTCAGGTCGGGTCTCAATAGTAAGGGTCAGGTTGGACCTAGGCTTATCTCATTATCATCTCTAGTTCACACACTTTAAATTTAACCAAACTTTAAATAAATCACGGTCCAGTCTGGCCCGACCCATTATCATCCTTAATCACACACTTCAATTTTAACCAAACCTTCAATTAATTACGCCTTGACTTATAAGCCAAATAAACCCGAAGCTCAAACCTAACGTTATTGCCATCTCTCATCACATACTTCAAATTTATCCAAACTTTCAATTAATTGCGACCTGGGCTCGACTCAACCCATTGTTATTGTCAACTTTTGTAATTACAAAAGGGAGGCATAAACTTGTATGTAAATAGGTAGAAAAAGAAGGAAGACAACGTCAAAAGTCAGAAACAGCAAGAAGAAAAAAGAAGAAGACAATTGTGGACAATTTGTTCATAGTTGTAAACGTGTCTGGGAGGCTTATAAATAAACCTTCTAAGGCAGTTGTATAATCATTCGTTCTCAAAAAATCCTTAATCCTCGTAGAGAGTGTTTTTTTTAAATTTCATAAAAGAATTAAGTGTTTCTCCTTATAAAATAGAGAGATGTTGTAACTCCTATTTTTCATAGTGAAGTTTCTTCTTCTTGCCTATAATTTTTACTATAATTTATTTGGGAGTTTTTCACGTAAAATCTGTGTGTTTATTTCTTTATTACTATTCCTTTCAATCTTATTTAGTTGTGAACATGCTCTAATCTGGTCGATTTTCTCAACAACTGGTATCAGAGCGTGGTGAGAAAATTACGATGAATTTTTTGGCACAATATGTTCGAAGTTTGGCTAAGCACAGTGAAAATTGGTGAACAGTAAAACAGTAATCATGAAAGGTGATAACTGTTCATACATTTATTTCTTAATTACAAATTGTGCATGTAGTTAAACTAGATACTATTCAAATATACAGTACTATTCACGTATATGGTACTATTCATATATATGGTAATATTCATTCATACAAGTACAATACTATTCATATGTATGAGTACGACAATATTCATACATATAGGTACTATTTATGTGAAACAATTGGAGCAAAGTTTTGTTCGTGAAAAAAGCAACAATGGCAAAATTTGAGATTGAGAAATTTAATGGGAGTAATTTCTCGTTGTGGAAGTTAAAGATGAAGGCTATCTTGAGAAAAAATTAGTAGCCATCAGCCAAAGGCCAGCAATATTCACAGATCAGAATAAGTGGAATGAGATAGACGAGAATGCTATTACAAATCTTCATCTAACACTAATAGATGGGGTGTCGCCAAGTATAAAAGAAAAGAAGACGGAAAAAGATATTTGAGATCATCTCATAAAATTACACAAGGCCAAATCATTGCACAACAAAGTTTTCCCTAAAAGGAAACTCTATACTCTTCGTATGGTAGAATCTACTTCGATGACAGAGTACATCAATACCTTGAATACTCCATTCTCTCAACTTACTTCGTTGGGTTGTAAAATAAAGACAAATGAACGTGCTGAGCTTTTACTTAAAGTTTACCTGATTCGTATGATCAACTCATCATCAACTTAACAAATAATATCCCTATGGTTGTTCTAGTCTTCGATGATGTTGTAGCTGCTGTCCTAAAAGAGGAAAATTGGTGCAAGGATAAGGAAGATAGGTCGGTAAGTTCACAACACATGGAGGCATTGACGGTGATGAGAAGGAGATTAACAAAATGAGGTCAAACTGAAAGCCAAAATCATGGTAGATCACAATCAAGAAGTAAGAATAATTTAAAATGCTACAATTGTGGCAAGAAAGGTCACCTGAAGAAAGATTGCTGAAATTTAAAGAAAAATTCCAATCCTCAAGAAAATGTGGCAAGTTGTTCCAATGACGGAGATGCTCTATGTTGTAAAGCAGCAACGACTAATGAAGGCAAAAATTTTTTGCTGAAGTATGACTTCTTAACTCAAGAGCTACATTCCACATGACCTCTCGAAGAGAATGGTTCCATCATTATGAACCTATCTTTAGAGGATCTGTGTATAATTGCAATGCTCATGTCTTAAAGATTGTTGGAATTAGAACTATCAAGCTGAAGATGTATGATGGTACACTTCGTACTATTCATGACGTGTAACATGTGAAGGCTTTGAAGAAGAACCTATTGTCTGTTTGACAACTGGATGATCTTGGATGCAAGATCAATGGTGAGAATGGGATCATTAAAATAATAAGAGGAGAGCTTATACTTATGAAAGGAGAAAAGATATTTGCAAATTTATACACGGTAAAGGGAGAGGCTTTGCAGGAAGCTGAAGCATCAGTTGTCTCAAATAGTGCAAGTGAAAGATCAATAATGATGTGACATCAAAAACTTAGGCATATATCTGAACAAGGAATGGAAATCATTGCAGAGCATAAGCTACTTCCTGGACTTACAAAAGTATTACTTCCTTTCTGTGAGCATTATGTTATAAGCAAGTAGCATTGGTTGAAGTTTAACACATCAAATTCTAGAAGCAAATCAATTCTAGAATTGACGCATTCTAATGTATGGCAAGCACCAGTTCCATCCCTAGGAAGAGCAAAGTACTTTGGGTCCTTCATTGATGATTATTCTAGGAGATGTTCAAGAGGAAGGCAGATGTGTTTTCAGTCTTCAAAGTTTACAAAACGCAGGTAGAACTTGAATCTGGAAAGAAGATCAAGTGTTTGAGGGCAGATAATAGAGGATAATACACTGACAATGAATTTGATCAATTCTGCAAGCAAGAATGGATTAAAAGGCAGTTCACAATGGCATACACTCCTCAACAAAATGGAGTGACAAAGCGGATGAACAGAACTCTGTTAGAGAGACTTAGAGCTATGTTGGCAACTGCAAGCTTAGACAAGACTTTCTAGGCAGAAGCAGTAAGTATCGCTTGTTATGTGGTAAATTAAGCCCCATAAACTGCAGTTGAGTTTAAGACACCGATAGAGATGTGGACTGGTAAGCTAGTTGATTATTCAAACCTCCAATATTCATAATTCCTATGCACGTGATGTACAATCTCCAAGAAACTACGAAGTTGGATCCAAAATCCAGGAATGCTTATCCTTGGGGTATGTTGAAGGAGTGAAGGAATATTGCCTGTGGGATTCCACTGCCCATAAGGTTATCATCAACAAGAATGTAATCTTTGGATATAAGATACAAAAGAAAGGAGAAGATGATAACACATCAAAGGAAGATTCAAAGACTACTGTTGTTTAGTTGGAAAAGCAATCCCAGATCAATTCTTCTAACGCAGCACCAGAGCACGAGGTACAATAACCAATAGAGTCTAAAGTTATAGAGAATCGTCGATCAAATTGCCCAAAAAGGTGACTAGATTGGCATTCAGAATATATTATAAAGGGCAATGTTGCATATTGTCTTTTAACTGAGGATGAGGACCCATTAACTCTCCAGGAGGCAATGAATAGTTCAGATACATCTCAATAGATGACACTAATGTAGGAAGAAATTGAAGCTCTTCATAAAATAAGACTTAGAAGCTCGTGTCATTATCACATAGAAGAAAGCCTAGTGGAAATAAATGAGTTTTCAAGATTAAGCAAAATGGTGAAGATCATGTGGAGAGATATTGTGCAAGATTGGTGGTGAAATGATATGCTCAAAAAGAAGAGATTGATTTCAATAAAATATTTTCCCTTGTGGTTCGACTCACTACAGTCTGAGTAGTCTTGGCAATATGTGCTACATGTGATTTACATCTTAAACAGTTAGATGTAAAAATAACTTTTCTTTATGGAGATCTTGAAGAAGAAATTTATATGTTTCAACTAGAAGGTTTTGAAAAAAAAGGCAAAGAGAACTTAGTTTGTAGGTAAAACAAATCTCTGTACGGTCTAAAGTACACGCCGAAATGTTGGTACAAGAGATTTGATTCTTTTATCACGAGCCTTAAATGCAACAAACTCAATGTAGACCCTTGTGCATATTTCAAGAGGTTTGGTAAAAATGACTTTTTTATCTTGTTGCTGTATGTAGACGACATGTTGGTAGCAGGCCTCAACAAATATCGTCTCAAGGAGTTAAAGACACAATTGGCTAAGGAATTTGATATGAATGACTTGGGACCAGCAAATAAGATTATAGGGATGCAAATTCATCGAGACAAAAGTAATAGGAAGATTTGGCTTTCTTAGAAGAATTATCTAAAGAAGATCTTGCGACATTTCAACATGCACGATTGTAAGCCAATTTTTACCCCACTTCCTGTTAATTTTAAGTTATCCTCCAAAATGAGTCATAGCAATGAAGAAGATAATAGAGATATCTTGAGTATCGAATGCATGAGCAGTGGAAGTTTAATGTGTTATGATTTGTACAAGATTAGACATTGCACATGCAGTAGGAGTGGTTAGTTCATACGTGGTGAATCCTGGTAGAGAGCATTGAAATTATGTAAAGAGGATCCTAAAATACATTAAAGGAACCTCAGATGTTGCATTATGTTATGGAGGATTGGATTTTATTGTCAGTGGATGTATTGATTTAAATTATGAAGGTGATCTTGACAAAAGCAAATCTACTATAGGCTATATGGTTAAACTTGCCAGTGGAGTTGTAAGGTATGTTTCAAAACTATAATCAATTGTTGCTACATCGACAATAGAAGAAGAATATGTAGCAGTTACATAAGCCAATAAAGAAGTAATATGGTTGAAAATGCTCTTAGAAGAACTCGGGCACAAGCAAGAGAAGATTTATTTATTTTATGATAGTCAGAATACCTTGCATCTTGCGAGGAATCCAACATTTCATTCAAAGATCGAACACATACGAGTATACTATCACTTCGTTTGTGAAAAAGTCAAAGAAGGAGTTGTAAATATGCAAAAAATTCATACCAAAGATAACTTAGCAGATTTCATGACAAAAGCAATCAATACTTAGCAGATTTCATGACAAAAGCAATCAATACTAACATGTTTATTTGGTGTCGATCCTCTTGTAGCTTGGTAGGAACGTGAGCAACATGAAAATGACAGGAAAGAATGAATGATATAAAGATCTGATCGACTTTCAATCAAATCTTCAAATGGAGATTATTGTTGTCGACTTCTTTAAGTTAAAAAGGGAGGCAAAAACTTGCATGTGGATAGGCAGAAAAAAAAGGAAGACAACGCCGAAGTTAGAAACAGCAGGAAGAAAAAAGAAGATCATAGTTGTGGACAATCTGTCCACAGCTGTAAACGCACCTAGCAGGCTTATAAATAAGCCTTCTAAGATGGTTGTATAATTATCCATTCTTACAAAATCCTTAATCCCTTTAGAAAGTGTTTCTCTTTGTAAAATAGAAGGTGTTGTAACTCGTAAATTTTCACAGTAAAATCTCTGTTTCTTACCTGTAGCTTATATATTTGGAAATTTTTTACGTAAAATCTGCGTGTCAATTTCTTCATTTTTAATTCTTTCATTTTGCTTTAGTTGTGAATTTGCTTTAATTTGGTCAATTTTCACAACCCCAGTTGTCATCATAAACTTCAAATTTAACCAAACTTTCAGGGGGCGTTTGGTTTGAGCACGGGGTTGGGTATGGATATGGGTATAATAGTAGAAGGGAATGAGAATGGGTATGAAATTAAAAAATGATGTTTGGTTTATAACTTAGGTTTCTGTATTAATACCAATAATATTGTTTGGTTTGTTGCATTAATGTGAATGAAAGATAATATAATACCATTTTT
>JANZLC010000007.1:23195864-23210147 GCA_026413385.1 Erythroxylum gracilipes | reverse complement strand
ATGATGAGTTTAATAATATAATTAAGAATAAAAATTGCTTATGTGAGGGAGGGGTATAAATAGTAACCACTAGATTGAAATGAAAACTTGATACCCACTCCCTTTGGAGGTTTTAGTAAATTCCCAAATTTAATGAAATGAATCCATTCATTTGAAATTGAAAATTCCAAAGTAAACACTACTTTTTACAATGATTCTATTCCTTTATTCCCAAACCCTCAAACCAAATGCCCCTCAATTAATTACGCTTGACCTGTTAATAAGCCGCAAACAGTTCCAAATTTCAAGCAAGTCGTTGTCTGGATCCCTGGACGTTGAAATAAACATAATAACAATTGCGTAGTAGTTACTTAATAACACGTGACTCAATTTGTGGTCAACACTTGGAATGAAGAACCATGTGCCTCCAGTTGCTCGTGACGCGGCGGGTGCATGAAAAAGTTTCCGTAAACAATCAAATATCTTATAGTTTTATTTTAAACATTTTTTAATATTTAAAGTTTTAGAAAAATTATCCTAACCTTACTTTAATAATTTAAAATAATTTCAAAAGTATGTACAATTATTAATAAGTTTTATTAAAATAAATTGATAATTTTAATTTTTATAATATAATATATTTTTTAATTTGATTTAGGTGGTCCCGTATCATTTTTTAAGTTTTGTCCCCTTTGGCCGTTGATCGATCTCGCAATCTCAGGATTTTGCTCAGTAAATTGAGAAAAACCCTGAGGTCACGAGATCGATCCATGGCCAAAGGGGACAAAACCTAAAAAATGATACGAACCCACCCAAACTATAATTAAAAACAATATCTTAATTAAGCTGTATACTATCAAACCTTTTAAAATCCTAAATGATCCGATAAAAAATCTAATGTAACTCAAAATTTAATTAAAATTAGAATTAAATGGTCCGATGAAAAATCTAATGTAAACTCATAACATTTAATAAATTTTCAACAAAAACCAATAATTAAAAAATCTAATCAATTTAATTAGTTCAATCTTAAAGTTTTTGAACATTTTAATTTTCAGATTTGATTTTCAATTCATCGGTTCAATTTATTTTAATAACTTTTTTTAAAAAAATTGATTAATTTAATTGATCAATTTTTAAAAATTAACAATTTTTTATAAAATAAATAATTTATTTTTTAATAATTTATTTTAATTAAATTTCAAATTTTTCATAAGTAAAAATATTTTTAATTATTTAATTTTATTAAAATTTTAACTAATTTTATAACAATTGATTGGACCCTTTAAATTTTAAGTTTTTATTTTACTAATTTAATTTGTCGTCTAATTTTTAATATGTGGATATCGTTATCAGTCTGAGTTGGCAATTATCAGAACAACTCAATAATGAAGGTGTACTGACAAGAAAGAAAGTGGGCGGCTGTTGGAATTTTCAGCAGAGCACGTTTTATCAAATTTCATCAAACTGTTAAGTCTCCCAAAGTTTTATGGCACAGAGTCTATCAGGCCCTGTCACTAACGACACTGTCATTTTCTAAGACGGAAGGACTCTCGATTTTATTAAATGTTATTTACATATTTATATAAAATTTACGTAAATATGTGAATAAGATTTAACGAAATATAATAAAAATATCGTAATCGAAACAAAAGATTTGAACTCATTTTTAATGGTATGAACTAACGTTAGTTAATAATTTTTTCTTTTTCTTTTAATCTCTAAAATCCTAATTAATCACCACATGCTATTTGATTCCTTAATATTAAAATTATTAATATTTAAACATGCATAATTAATTCATTATATGAATATTTTTCTTACAGTATATACTTTATTTAAATAGAGTTGTCTCAAAATTAATAATTTTCATACAATAATAAAAATTACTTTTTATGTTATAGAAACATCTTTAGAAATGCATTACTAAATTTAATTAATCTAAATTTTAATTTATAATAACATTAAGGTTCAACATATTAAAAACTTATAAAACATTAATTAATCTAAATGTTGGAAACAATCTTTCTATCATATAGGAGTAAAGCTGCGTATTATTGGATTTTTCCAAATCTTGCATCCCAGCGAAATTCTCAATATGTGTTGTTATGGTTGTTGTGTTATGTTGACTTTTTGGGAAATTAGGTTGACAAATGGACTTCTTGCCTTCTAAAAATTAGGTTTTCAATTAACTAATCAATTGTTAAACAATATCCATTAGTATACCTCCCATTGTGTTATCTCCTTAATACTCCATTGACTAATAAAACTATGAATTTAGAATGAGTCTTGGTCATTAAATATTTAAGCTCATCTTACACTTTCATTACAAATTTCTTGAAAAATGATATAAGATTGGTTCAATTAGTATAGTAAATTCTTTCTAAAATTTTCCAATTTTGGAGGTTGTTAATTCCGATTTAGTATTTACAATAACGTAAGTTAAACGGGAAAAGATTGGTTATTTTAGATTTCTAAAACGCATGTCTTGAGAATTGAAGCTTAAATAGAGAAGTACTCGTATCTCTCGACTAACATGTATGAAATTTAAGCTATAGTAAATTTTTATTTATCTTTGATCTCTTATAAAAATTTGTTCTGTAAATCATTCGACTAGTATATAGGCTAAAAACTCATAATGTATCTCCCTTGAGGTTTAATTCTGTAAACCATTCGACCAGTATTAATTCTAACTAATAGAGAGACTATTTTTTAAAAAAGAAGAAAAATTAAAGAAAGCAAAGAAGATTAATTAAGTCATACATATGGTCATAAAATAAAATTAATAATGAAAAAAGACCACAAATCTAATGAAAAAAATTAGTACCAATACGAATTTTATTTTCTAATAAAAATTATTTAACGTTTTAAATATCATTAATATAACATTAAAAATAATATGTTACGGAAACAACCTTTTTGTAAAAATACAAAGGTAAGGCTGAAATACATTATGACTCTCGCTAGACCTCTTTGCAAAGCGATAAGTCTTATATACTGGGTACGTTGATTTTGACTTTATGTAATTTTAAAATAGATTTTTATAAATAAGTCCTTATTTTCACTATGAATTAATTAATAAATTATGTTTATCAAAATAGTTTTGCAAACATCATATTAACAATAAGGATTTTTTAATAAAATTTTAAAGGCTTATTTAAATTTTTATTAAAACTTTAGGTTGTTTTTAAAATTAAGAACAGAAATTCAGATTAGGAAAATGATTTTAAGAGGATTAACTGGCAAAGTCAACTACAATGATTGAGAAGCCAAATTGGAGAAACTCACGTATTATGAAGTATTTGGCATTTCCTTTTACACCATATGCGAAAAGTAAAAGATGTTGTTAGACATTGTTGACTTGAATCTTACGTGATTTAGAAATTAAATGAAAACCATTTATGAGATTGAGATTGAGATTGAGATGGAGATGGAGATGGAATGATTAATGGTGTTGTTTAGTGGCGAGGGCTGCAAATTTAAACAGCAGTTAGAAAATTGACCGTTGGGTCATTTACTTTCCCGAGCAGTTGTGGGGTATTGAGTAGTGACAACAGGTGGAAGAAGCCATCAACAATCTGTACTCGACTGATTGCTTTATTGCATTGATAAGAAAGAAACCAAATGAGGTCCAGAGAAAAGACCATTTTCATCTCTCAATCAGAGAATATCTAGTTCCTTGGAAAAAAGAAAAAAAAGAAAAGATCTGTTTTTGTTGATACCCTGAAGAAGATCTCTCACGATAAAAAAAGAAAAAAGATCACTGTATCATCAGAGAGGAGGTGGATGACGCAGCGTTTGAGTGAGAAATTCAGGACCTTCGTTAAGGACAGATGGCTGGTGTTTGTGTGCTCAATGTGGGTGATGTCTTGTGCAGGGATTGGTTACTTGTTTGGGAGTATATCTCCGGTGATAAAGAGCACTATGGGGTACAATCAGAGACAGGTGGCTTTGCTTGGTGTGGCAAAGGACTTGGGTGATAGTATTGGGTTTGTGGCTGGGAGCTTATGTGAAATCCTCCCAATTTGGGCCATTATGATTGTTGGTGCTGTGCAGAATTTTGTTGGTTATGGTTTGGTTTGGCTTGCAGTCAGTCAAAGGTTGCCTTCTTTGCCACTCTGGGTGGTGAGTACAAGCTCTTGCCTTGGATTTTCAGTCGTCTTCTTTACATCAGAGCTTCTTTCTTGATTGGTCTTATGCGATTTCAGCATAGAATTTTCTTTGTTTTTTTTTGTTTTTTAACATTCTTATTCTTATAGAAGTTCGGGAACTGGTTTCTGAGAGAAGTTTGATTTCTGCATTAATTGTCTCCTCCTAATTGCGATGCCTTAATCTGGGTTTCTTTCTTCATATTCAAAATTCTTTTATCATGCACATAAACAGAACTAATTGTTACAGTTGCTACTGGGGGAACTCTTTTACATGACACGATGGTGGATCCTAGCTGGGAAGTTAACATCATGTTTCTGTTTTTTTTTTTGTACTTCTGTTTAACTCGTACAGACAGACTGAATTGATCTTGCTGAGTTCTTCAGTCTCGTTTGTCTCTCGTACTCGCACCAGCAGACCACCATAACAGGATCACATTTAGATTGATGTGTTGCACACCAGTTTGGCATTTTGCTGCAAGCTATGTTTGACTATCAGCTTCAGCTAATCATTTTTACCGTAATTTGAGTTGAATCACTGCCGCAGAGTTAGATGTCTCCTACTCATATTTTAGTCTGCAGTAATGTAATACCATAACAAAAGAGTCATTGGTTTCCTTAAAGTAAAATATAGTATTAGCTAATTAAATCTTGCTCGAGAGATCAACTTATGAATCTGATTTGATTTATATACTGCTCGTTTAACAATGCCAAACATGTAATTCATGTCATAAATTTAGTCCACTTGCAGAATTCATCGCATATGCAGCATTAGATATAATAATTGGGTTAAGTATTTTCTGATCTCCTGAAAATTTTTAACCTTTTAGTCATTTGTATAGGCAAGTAGGAATTTGAGGATCATAATGATAGTGTGGATTCTTCTGCCTGTAAACTGATTATGATGTTCTGGATATCGGGTTTCCTGGAGGGAAGTGAGGAGTTTTGACAGTACAAGAAGTAAAATCTTCGCACATAAGAGATGCTCTTTCATTTTGAATTATCATATACAGATGTCTATCAATACCAGATTCTGTCAACCTGGCTTCCGAATTTCTCATCTGAAATTCGGATAGCAAAGTCTTCAGTTTTGACATCTATCAAACAAATATTAACGATACTTTCTTCTGCAGTTGTGTGTTGCCATATTTGTAGGGACAAATGGTGAGACCTACTTCAACACAGGATCTCTAGTTTCAAGCGTGAAGAACTTCCCCAAAAGTCGGGGTCCTGTTGTTGGGATACTGAAAGGATTTGCTGGATTGAGTGGTGCAATTCTGACTCAGGTGTATGCCATTTTCAATGCCCCAAGCGAAGTATCACTCATCTTTATGGTTGCAGTTGGACCTTCAATAGTTGTTATTGCTCTAATGTTCATTATTAGACCTGTAGGAGGTCACAAGCAAGTTAGGCCATCTGATAATTCAGGTTTCCTGTTTACCTACAGCATTTGCCTCATTCTGGCGGCCTACTTATTGGCAGTACTGATAATTGAGGATTTAGTCAACCTAAATCAAACCTTGATCACATTGTTGTCGGTAATCTTGATCATTCTTGTATTGCTGCCTATATTAATCCCAGTTGTGCTGGTTTTCTTACCAAAGCCAAGACCTCAAATAGAGGAGAGCCTTGTTTCCGAGCCTGATAAACAAGAAGCTGGTGAATCTGAGCTGGAACGGAGTGGAAGTTCATTCATTCTAAGTGAGGTTGAGGATGAAAAACCTGCAGAAGTGGAGTCACTTCCAGCATCAGAAAGGCGTAAACGAGTTGCTCAATTGCAAGCTAAGCTCTTTCAAGCTGCTGCTGAAGGAGCAGTAAGAGTCAAGCGCAGAAAAGGCCCACGAAGAGGAGAAGATTTCACTCTGCTGCAGGCATTAGTAAAGGCAGACTTTTTGCTCATGTTTTTCTCTCTTGTTCTGGCTTCTGGGTCTGGTTTGACAGTTATTGATAATCTGGGTCAGATGTGCCAATCTTTAGGCTATAATGATACAAGCATATTTGTAACCATGATCAGCATTTGGAACTTTCTAGGCCGTGTTGGTGGTGGCTACTTCTCGGAAGCTCTCGTTAGGTAAAATTTTCATCTTCATGGCTCACCCTTCTAACAATCATCAACTTCCATCTATATTCGCACATATGAGATGTATAACTATATTTTTTTTCTCTCCAGCAAATTTGCTTATCCAAGACCACTAGCCATGGCTGTCGTTCAAGTTATCATGGCAATTGGACTTCTGTACTATGCTCTTGGCTGGCCTGGACAAATTTATGTTGTCAGCATTCTGATAGGACTTGGCTATGGCGCCCATTGGGCAATTGTGCCTGCCTCAGCCTCAGAGCTTTTTGGCTTAAAGAGCTTTGGCAACTTGTACAACTTTCTTACATTGGCAAGTCCTACTGGCTCTCTTATATTCTCTGGTGTCATTGCAAGTGGCATTTATGACTATTATGCAAAAAAACAAACACAGCTAAATTTAGAACCTTTGCTTGCAATACATCTTCAAGAGGAAAAATCACTTACATGTTCAGGCTCCATATGTTACTCCCTCACATGTGGGATAATGTCAGGTCTTTGCATTATAGCAGTGATCTTGAGTTTGATAGTTGTTCATCGGACTAAGAGTGTCTACAGTCAGCTTTATGCAAAGACCATTGTTTGAATTGCCAAGGACAAGCAAGTTGCAAACATCATCCAATGGCAAAGAATCCTGCTAAGAGAGAAACAATACTCGTCCTTGTCAATCAGTTACTCAAGAAAGTAAGAAGCTATCAGTGAAGGACAGTCTTTTCATTGCATTAGTGAGAAATTTTTAGATTCCTGGATGGATTTTGAATTCTTTTCAGGCAAAACTAATTCATCTTCGACCATAGTTTCACATTTTTAGATCTGCAGGCTATTTCATCATCTTCAGGTCATAAAGCAATAGAGGCGTCTATTCTCATTATGTCTTGAACTGGTCAATTTATTAAACTTGTTGTGCCAAACATGGATTTGTTCAACAGAAAATGAATATCATCTTTTTATTACTTCATTATCTTTATGTTCAAACTTTGTATGTCTAAATCCAATGGCAGCCTGATATGGAACTCTGTAGGTGATGCTTATGAATGAGCAGATCCTTTCAAAGTTCAGTTCTAGTATTCGGAATTCTCCTCTCAGGAGGCACAGCTGACAAGCAATGAGCTTCTCATGGCTTACCAAATTACAGCTTAAGATGAACAACAATGGGTTTAAATTTGGATTGATGGTGCAATTGACAATTATTGCATCACTGTCGAATTCGTACCTTTGAGCTCTTTCTGATTGCCTTGCAACTTTCAGGATAAGAACAGAATCATTAGCTTGATAAGAATGTTCAGATATCCTACAGAACTACTTTCTAGTTCCCTCTTTCCTATCAATCATCTTATTACTGCAGATTTAGAACTGAAATATCCATTCCTTATTGCACCAAGAAAGAGGAGTTTAACCTCCTTTGAATTTTAGTTAAAATTTTCTAATCGTACAATTTGTTCTTGCAATCAACTTATCTGTAAATCCTATTCCCATGACATTGCAGAGCAGGAATTATACTTACTCAAGCAAAACTGCAGTATGTCTTCTCTGCTATAATGATTCTTGTGAACAAGTTGCTTCCCTAACATTACAGTGCCACATATTGATGACCTAGAATTTCACAAATGAACCCAGGAATAAATTTTAAGCTTATCATGACATGGTTAGGTAGTTGCCTAGTTACCGGTTCATACTTTAAATACAGGCATCCTTTCCGGCCCTTATTAGGCAATTCCAGGTTTGAATCTATCATACTGTCCATTTGGGATTAAAAGTTGCACCCCTCCATTTCTGGCAAGTAATCTTATGAGTATTGCTCTCTTCCAGGAAAACAAAATCCTGACAACTCCAATCTATATGGTAAGAACATAAAATGCATCAAGTCCATGACAGTAACAAAGGCTGACTCTTGTATGAACACAAATCTGCCTAAGAAAAAGAGAAACGAAGATATGGAAATTTCAGGATATTTCACATCAGATTCTCCAGAAATGGCAAAAAACAGTTAAAACCTGGTTACCAATTTTATCAGTCAGAACTACATTTTGTATTTGGATATAATTATTGCATTGCCAATACAAGATTCAAGCAAATCCAGAGATATTAAATGAATTACTTTTTTACTCTGGATTTTGACTAGTTATTCAACTTTTGATGGTTACTGAATTTGCATAAGTTGAATTGATTGCAACCTGAATCTGTAAATAGAACACTGTATATCCGGTTTTACCTTTTAACTGCACAAGATGACTGTATTACCAAATCTTTAGCATGTTCATCCAATCTATTCTTTTTTGCGCTTCATCAAGATTTTATCTTCATCTATTCTTTAAGAAGAATTTTAACATTGTAAATTTTTTTCATATTTGTCTGTTTATTTAGAGAATTACGTTGATTTTCATAAAAAGCTAATAAGATACAATAACCTTCATAAATTTAGTAAAGTTATTTTTTTAATATTGATAATATAATTATAAATACTAAATTCCAGATATTCTAATATCTTTTTTATATGATTTTTTTAAGTATTTCCATATTTTTAACTTACCATAATTTTGCATTCCTATTAACTAGGGTAAAACCATGGTTAATTTTTTTTTTGGCCAAGAAAATTTAAACGGTCAGTTTTTTGGCTTAAATTTGTCACTATAAATACATATAGTACAAAGCTTTATAATATATAATTCCATATTTCGCTCAGACTTGAAGAAAATAAAACAAATATAAGAGGAAATTAAAAAAAAACCCCTTCTTTTCCAGGAATTCGAGGTATCTGAAACTAATATATCAATGGCGCTTCTTCAATCCAACTCTCTTTAAATGGGTAACTTTCATCTCTCTGTATCTAAATATATGCATGTTTATATATGATCACATCTGTTTGGACTTATATTGAGCTATGTGTCGGTAATTTTTGGTAATTTAGCTTCAATGTTGTACATTGTTGCCCGATGAAGAGAGAAACCCTTCAGGGTTTAGTGTAAAGCACTGCAATTATCATTTTAAGAACACATATGAAAATTTTCCTCATTTTTTGGAAGCCCATCAGAACAAGTTTTTATTTTTTTTTCACGTTTTTTGTTGGGTGGCGGTGGAGTTGGGGGTTTCTGTTGTTCAATTGTGGATTAGGGTTTATCTGTTTTTAAGAGTTTGATGCTTGAAGCGCATGGTGACTGAAATTATGTGATGGATTCTGAGGAAACAAACAATTCTTTTGTTGTTGAGATATCAATGACAGATTGATTCAACTTGAGCACTTGATGACATTCTTCCACAAGAGCATGTTTTTATAAGCTGGTTTTCATTCTCATACCTGTTTGTTGCTACTGGGAATTGAGATCATTGGTTTGTGAAGTAAGGTTGATCTATTTCATGATTTTGGCGCTTTTTGTGAAAGATAAGTGTGCATCAAGTTACGATCGATTTACAATCTAGTGAATGTTGCTTCCATGATTATGTGCTTCTACGTGAATGGCAAATCTGCATGGTATTACACTAGTTCTGCAACGTGGCACGTGGAATTCTGTTGATGATGTTCGTTACTGCATTCTCGGACCTTCATAAATGTTATTTAGTTACTTTATTTGATCGTTTAATTGGTTTCTGAAAACTTTCTAAATCAAAGATGACGAGAAACATTCATATTGTTTCTATCTTTGATGTTGCTATCCTTGATCAATTGCAGCTGCTAGTTTCCAGCTCAAATTTGAGGCACTTGTTTTTCTTTCTCTACTTACATAATTTCCTTATCTGGATGTATTTGCCACACCTTATGTATTCTGCTGGGCTGCTTTAATATGAGTTTTTCAAATTAAAATTTTATGAGGACTACTTGATGGCTGCATTTCCAATATCTCAAGTTGTTTCCTTTTTTATTGTGGCAATGTAGCACTACTGTTTTATTGTTTCATGACTTTGTAATCATATATGGAATGGAAAAGTTGGTTAATAAATTATTTTTTCATATTTATGAATAGATATAGATTATAAATGTTCACAGTGCAGTAGCCTTGTTTTCTTAAAGGCGTTTTTCCTGTAATTCTTGGAATTCTTTTGACATTATGTGCATACTTCTTTTGACCATTGAATTCATAAAACGTGTCAAAAAGAAAGCAATATATGATTAAAGAGAAGCAGACAGTCATGTTTCCATATTTTAATTTTCTTTGGTTGATCAAGGTCAAATTGTTCAGCAATAAAGATGGGAATCCATAACCCTTCTTATAGAAGATAGTTTCCTTATCTTGTGTTTCATTTTGTTCTTTTATTAGGGTTTCTGTAATGAAGGCAGCTTCTTGGTGATGCATACCTACTGTATATTATTCATATTGATGATTGAATTCACCAACAAGCGCAAGCACTGCCAGTTGTGATTCAAAGTGAATATGGAATGCAATAAAGAAGAGGCCTTAAAGGCTAAAAGTGTTGCAGAGAAGAAGTTTGCTGATAAGGACATTGTTGAGGCAAAAAGATTCGCTTTGAAGGCACAAAACTTATACCCTGATCTTGATGGTATCACTCAATTTATTGCAACCCTTGACGTGTTCATCACTGCTGAGCAAACAACAAGTGGGGAAGTAGATTGGTATAAAGTCCTTGGCGTGGATCCCTTGGCTGATGATGACATAATCAGGAAACATTACAGAAAATTGGCTCTCCTTCTTCATCCTGATAAAAATAAATCAGTAGGCGCTGATGGTGCTTTTAAGATTATATCTGACGCCTGGAGTTTGTTGTCAGATAAAACAAAGAAAATTGCTTATGACCAGAGGCAAAAAGTTGGGGATATGTATCGAAGAGTCCCAAATTGGACATCACATTTTCCAAATCATCAGAATGGTTTCCGTAACATCTTCAACTTTAGCAATTCATATGCATGCACTCCGAATGGTGCTGTGCTTTCTAATCTCACTTCTCCTCATTCTTCCAAGTCCAATACCTTTTGGACAACTTGTGATGCTTGCAAATTACAATTTGAGTACCTTCGGGTGTATATGAACCGCAGCCTCTGCTGCCACAACTGTCGGTATCCTTTCATTGCAGTTGAGACACCACCTCCACCCATTCATGGCAGGGACCACTCTGCTTCGGGGACTTCTTTCATGCGGTCACAAAACTGTTATCCAAATTCAAGGTTTGAATACTTGCATGTTAAAAGAAAGAATCCAGAGCCGGCAACAAGCACGGGAGCTGCAGCTCATCCTGGTACTTACTCTAGTACAATCAATGTTGGAAATGTGCCATCAGCAGCTTTTGTTTCTTCTCAACATGACAAATTGAAAAGAAATTATGAAGAGGCATCAATTGCTTACATGAGAGGAGAAACCTTTCAACCAAAACCTCAGCCTTATAAGAAAATGGCGACGGATTCAGCTACCAGGTCCTTAAATCCAGGCTCAAGTTCTGTGCCAAAAGGCGAGGGGCTGAAAAAGAAAAGACATGCTGAGGAGCAAAGAACAGGAAAGCATCCAAAAGAGAAAGCAAATCAAATGGGAAATGAAAATGGAGATTTTGGTCCAGTGGGTTCTCAAAAAGGTAGGTTCTACGTACGAAGAAGCATTAGTACAAGAGAATTGTCACAACTAGAAGTCCGAAACATTTTGATGGAGAAATCTAAGAAGGATATTCGCGCAAAGATTAATGAATGGAATACTATTGCTGCCGCATCCAGGACTTCAGCGATGGCTTCTGTACCAATCATTTCTGAGAAAGAGATAGAGAAGGAAAACCAACGGAAGAATTGTACTCCAGATGGCACGATAGCTGATGCAAACAAAAAACAGGAGTTTGTCGATATCAAGACCAAAGCTGACGTCAGTATGGCTGTCTCTTCCAGTGATAATAATGCTCTTGATGGAAAGGATGTCAATCCATTATCAATGATTGTTTCAGATCCGGACTTTCATGATTTTGACCATGATCGCTCAGAAATGTCATTCGACAAAAACCAGGTTTGGGCTGCTTATGATGATGATGATGGGATGCCTCGCTATTATGCTATGATTCATCAGGTGATGTCATTAAAACCATTTAAAGTGCAGATCAGTTGGCTTAATTCCAAAAGTAACCATGAATTGGCCCCAATAAACTGGATTGGCTCTGGCTTTTACAAGACAATTGGGGACTTCTGGATAGGCAAACGTGAAGTCAATAAATCTCTTAATTCTTTCTCACACAAGGTTAAGTGGACAAAGGGTCTTAGAGGGACGATCAAAATCTTTCCTAGGAAGGGAGATGTTTGGGCTCTTTATAGGAATTGGTCTCCTAATTGGAATGAGCTTACTCCAGATGAAGTCATACACAAATACGATATGGTAGAAGTGCTCGAAGACTATAATGAGGAAAGAGGAGTAACCGTCGTTCCACTCATTAAAGTTGTTGGTTTAAAGACAGTGTTCCGCCAGCATTTCGACCCTACGAGAATCAGAAAAATTCCAAAAGAAGAGATGTTTCGGTTTTCTCACATGGTCCCTTCATACATGCTCACAGGTCACGAGGGTCAAAAAGCTCCAAAAGGTTGCTGGGAGCTTGATCCGGCATCTACACCCCTGGAACTTCTTCAGGTACTTACTGAAGTTCAGGTGAAGGAAATGGTGGAGATTATTGATAAAGTTGAGGAAGAAGCTCACGATGGGGATTGCAAAAGGGTCAAGGATGAAGAATTGGTTAAAGGTGGAAACATATTGGAAGGAAACCGTGTTCAACTTTCTGCAAGAGACGAAGAATTGGTTAAAAGTGGAAACACATTGGAAGGAAACCGTGTTCAGCTTTCTGCAACAGATGAAGAATTGGTTAAAGGTGGAAACACGTTGGAAGGAAACCATGTTCAACTTTCTCCCAGAGATGATGAAGTTACAAAGCCTGAGGTGAATGACACCAACAAAGATAAGATTATTGTGTATAAACGGAGGAGGTATAGAAAATAGAGAAAGCTACAGGCTTCTCTGTTAGGTTTGGTTTATGAGTGTAGGGAGTAGTTCACAGCACACAGTCGAGAAGTTGGAGAAAAAAGAGTTTAGACATTTAAGTCATCGTAGGAACACAATTAGTCTTTGAAAACTCTTGTTGATACGAAGACTAGTGATGAACCATCATGCAAAAACAGATTTTGTTTCTTTTTCCTTTGCATACCCGGGTGGCTTTACAGTTTCATCTGAAGTAGAGCCCAGGGAGTTGCAACCTAAGGTGGTATGGATGGGTGAATTTTCATACTGGCACAGATCCTATAGCCTGACATTTTGGCTGAGCTCTATTATTGTTTCAATAGTGTCATTGTAAGGCCTTCAAAGGACTGACTGAATTTATGAAATGAGAAATTTCATATCTCAGGATCTCCACAGGAATTGGTTACAACATATGCATTCTTTACAACTTTGATTCTTCATATGCAGAAATCACAGAATCTTAAGTCTTTTTCTCCCTTGTGCACTCGTTAGTCTGTTCTTCCTCCTTATTTCAGGCATCGTTTCCAACTTGCTTTCAGTTTGATGTTGTTAACCATGATAATTATATCATCTTTTCCATGATATATGGTCTCCTGGTTGAGGAATCATCACTCCATTAAAGAAGCTTTAGGGTTTGACAGAATCCCAATTGACTATTGATTGGCAGGTCATCATATATATTTCCAAGCCCTGCTGTATATAGATGTGATGACTAATAAACCATTCTTTCAGACTTCATGTTTCTATGCTCTGACATCTCAATTATTATCAATTTTAACAAAATTATGTCGCTTTGATCAATTAATCTTTAACGGCCATTATAGTCTTCCTAAATGATCAGACTTTGAAGTTTGAGCCCAACAAAAACCTGGGCATTATGATCCAATTCGAAATAAATAGCAAACCGATGTTCATATTCAAGTTAAACTATTCAGGCCTGATCAATTCTTGCACTCCATTGCAATCTTGCGAATAACATAACTTTTAGGCCCGTTTGATTGGCGGAAAAGTAAAGTGAATTTGGAATATGATTCTTTGGAAAATAAAGATATTTACATGTTTGAATACTTATAAAAATCCTAATAGGAAAGTTGGGTGGATTCTTATTATAGTGTTTGGTATGTAACAGTATTTTATAGAATGTAACTTAATTTTG
>JANZLC010000007.1:23140979-23156661 GCA_026413385.1 Erythroxylum gracilipes | reverse complement strand
TTTTGGGCTGACCGCTTGCATGTATACCCTTTTAGGAGTTCTTGAACCAAGAGGATATTATCTCCAATATCCCTACCGGCCATGAATGCCCCTTGGTTGTCACTAATGAGGAAATGCAAGACTCCCTTCATTCTATTAGCCAAAATCTTGGCAATGATCTTATAGAGGAAGTTAGTGTAAGATATAGGCCTGTAATCAATTCAAGAAGTCGGATTTTGGATTTTAGGGATAAGACAGAGGAAAGTCTTGTTGATTTCCTTGAGAAGAAGACCTTTTAAAAAGAATTCCTTTACTGCCTCTTTAATCATTCCACCCAAGCACGACCAAGTTTTCTGGTAGAAGAAACCATTTAAACCATCCGGACCAGGAGCTTTGGATCCATTCATGCCAAACACACCTGATCAATTTCCTGATCCGAAACAGGGGTAGTCAGGCTGTAAGTATCATGGACAGGAATTTTGGATTTTACAAAGAGACTAAGATCGAGGTCTTGCAAAGTGTGGGAAGAATCTGACCCCAGAAGCTTGTTGTAATATAAAAGGGCATCCTGAGCGACCTCTTCTTGACCAAACACCACCCTACCATCATCAGAAGTAATGAAGTTAATTCTATTAGAATGCCTGCGGGCTAGCACGGTATTGAAGAAGAATTTAGAGCAGCGGTCTCCCTCTTTGATCCAGGAGATCCTAGACCTTTGTTTCATCAAAGAATGTTGATTTGCAACCACATCCAGATATTTCTTAAGGGCCTCTTGTTCAGTTGTAGCCAGATTTGTATCTAATGGGTTTTCAACCAAAGCTTGCTGTAAGGAGTGAAGGTTGTCCCTAGAAAGGGCAATTTCCTTGGTCAAATTCTGCCCTCTCTTCTCATTAAGGAGTTTCAATTCATGCTTTATGGCCTTGAGCTTCTAGATACATATATATTGCTTGGTCCCATAACAACTAAAATTCATACCTTTCTGAATGGCATCTTGAAAGCCCTCCACTTCAGCCAAGAAGTTATTGAATCTAAAGGGATGGGGGGATTTCTGGGAAGAGAAAAAAGATCCATGAGCTTAATAGCAGTATGGTCCGAAATACTCGGGTCTAGGAATTTAACATGACTGAGGGGGAAAGAGGAGAGCCATTCCCCATTAACCATCAATCTGTCCAGTTTTTTCCTTATATGCCAATGAGCACTTTGCTTATTGGACCAAGTATATTTATAGCCTGAAGCCTGGAGATCCATCAGCTCAATATCTTGTATGCAATCAAAAAGGTCTGTGTTATAATTCCTTAGATTACAGTTACCTTCTGCTTCAGATCTGAATAGAGTGGTGTTAAGGTCTCCCCCAATCATCCACGGGGAAGTGATTGTGGGCTTGATTCTCCCTAAGAAGCTCCAGATTTCGGTTCTTTGAAAAGCGGCATTGAAGCCATAAATGAAAGTAGCAATAATCTCTTTATTCTCTGATTTAAACCCAATCTTTGTGTGCAAAAACTGAGAGTTGATATTGTCCCCATAGCATTCATCATCATGAGTAATTGCAATAGGAATTGCTACCTCCACTCCTTCCCTTCCTTTAGGTAAACTATCAGCTGTTGAGGATTCACTTTGATTGCTTGGGCTGACCTTTTCCTCCTTTGGATTGGTGGTAGAAGTGGAAGGGTTAGTTGTTTCTTTAGGAATCATCTCCTGGTGCTCAACTTCCAGCCGTCTCCCCTCCTTGTTTAATAGGGTTTCAGACTCATTTCTCTCAGCTTGCTCTATTCCCATCAATTCCCAATAGTCCCCTTTGATGAAGATTTTACCCGTGGGCTTCCAGGCTTTGCCTTGGGATCTAAGAGAGGGTTTCCATTGATAGGTTACCAACACCCTATCCTCTCTCAAGGAATTACCATTAGCCAAGCGGAGGATAGGGATGCTATCCTTTAATTCCTTAGAAATGTCGATGCTCACACATAATCTTGCGAAGCCAATGCGTTTCCTCAAAGCTGTATTTTCGTCCATGCAAATTGTTGTGCCCAAATAGCTTGCAAGCATACTCAAACCTTTGGTAGTCCAATATTCCAAAGGAATATTATGGATGTTGATCCATAGAGGAAGGTTTTTCAATCGAAGTTTCTCTAGTTCCATTCCTGGTTGCTCCAGTTGTAGGAAGAGGGAAAGCTGGGACACATGCCAAGGCCCTTCTTCAATGACCTTTAGAGCTTCTGACTTAGAAGTAAAGGTGAATATAATATTGTCCTCTTTCGAAAGCATAACCTCCAAAAGTCCTTGCCCATGCCAATTTCTCTTAGCCCAAGTTTGAATAATTGGAAAAGCTGGCCTCTTCTCCATGAAAAAACCTACTAGTGTAGCTTCCCATGATTTTGCACCTTGCTATAATTCCTCAAGGCTAGGGGCCACCATTAGGGGACCATCCTTCTCCATATGGGGGCAGTAAACCAGGGAGGAATCTGCTTGGTCCCTCACAACTTGTTTCCATGTTTTCCTTGCTGCATAGGGAGGTGGCAGAAGGGGCTTGAGGTGGAGGAAGCATTTCCAGAATCCATGATCAAGTAGAGAGAGAGAGAGCGAGGTTTGGCTCAGAAACTATCCATGCCTAAGGATCAAGGATAAAGGTTTGTTTATCAATTCTTTGTCACAGCCAAAGTGTGATTATTTTCAACAGCAACTTGGAGTATGTGATTTTGAATCAAGGGGGTGCGTTGAAACTGATTAAAAATAAATGAAGTCACGTAGTCCATATGTAGTTTATTGAGTCTAATATTTTCCCATAGCTTCGGTCAAGTCTGTTGGTCAAATCTGTCAAGGTTGTTTATTTTATTATTTTCCAGCAAGGTAGTGGGTCATAGTGGGTCTTTATTTTCGATATTCAGTTTCTATATATAGCCTATAAAAGGTTTTGTCTCCTCGTCAATAAAGTGTGAGAAAAGTATTGTGCGTCTCTGTTCATTTTTTGATTGTCTCTTATATGCTTTAATGTTCTGGTTCTGCTAACAATTTGTGAAAGATTGGAGTACCAAGCGGATTCTCCTATGCGGAACAAGTGATTTAGACCTGTACAAATTAAGTGGCATCCTTCGTCAACATAATAATCCGGCTCCTCTTGCTTACCTGGTCACATTCGAAATTTGGCATGCTCGTTTTGGTCATCCAACATTTCAAACTATTCACAGTTTAATGTATCAATTTATTTTACCATGTTCTTCTTCTAAATTGTCTTCCATTAAGCCCCTATTTGGTTCAGCTTTTGGAAGGTCCAAAAGTACTTTTGTCTACCGCAAAAGCTATTTTAAAGAAAAAATAGGTGTTTGGCAGTAAATTTTAAAAGCACTTTTGAAGTAGAAATAGCTTTTTTAAAAGCTCAAATACAACTTTTTCAAAAGCTAAAGTTTGGAGCTTTTCAGAAAAGCCCAAAAAATAGCTTTTTCGGGAAGCTGATTTTTATAATACTTCCGTCACTTATGTACAAAACAAATAGCAGCGTCTATTCTCCTCAAAACAAAACTCATAGCCAACTCTATTTTGTTTCTGCTCATCTATTCCTCTCATCTTCTCAGGTTGTTCTTCTTCTTTGTATTTTTTTTGGTCCTAAAAATTTATGTTTGTCTGCCTTCAACGCAGAGTCTGCGTCAGGTTAACTGAGAAGAATAACAGCCTAAGGACACAGACGTCGAACGTCTTAGGCTGTTATTCTTCTCAGTTAACCTCATTGTACTGATACATGCTCTTTCTTCCTTGTTTTTTCTTTTCACTATTTTTGGGCTTATATGCCACCATTGAAAATTAAAACTTGAAACCATCTCTAGAAGATTATTGTTTTACATATTTGTAGTACTAGGTGGACATTGTGGAACGCGATTTCCTCTTCCTTTATTTTCTTATTGAACCTTTTATCTAGCGTATTTGTTTTTGTATGTTTTAGCTCTTGAATAAGCTTGTAATCCTTTGAGACTCTTCCATCGATTCTGCTTAACAATTTGTAATAAAGTTGAATGCTTTCTGCCCTGGATTTCTACAAAGCTTTTGTTGGTATCTTATATTGCGAGGCTGACCAAAAAATTTTAAAAACTAATTATTAAATCATCTAGATGTTGTCCATACTACACTTAAACATTGACATGTAACTATCAAATTTGGCTCGAAAAGAAAGACCATCTCAAAAAGCAAAAAGAAAACAATTTTTAATCATCTAGTATGAATATTCACCTTAACCATCTCAACATTTCCAGCATTTGCGAACAAGCCAGCCAGCTGGGAGTTGTCAACACTGAAAGGAAGATTGCCCACGAATAACTTTAGTTCTGGAGAGAAACTAGGCTCGTCTTCATCGCTCAAGACCTCCTCTTCTTGATCAAGACCATGAGAAAAAGAAACTTTACGCACGAAACGAGACAAAAGGCACTTTTCTTGGAGTGCTTTAAAGGACTGAAAGACAGAAGTGGGAACTAACATGGGTCTGAAGTGAAGCTTCAGAGAAGACGAGACAGGGGAAACAAAAGAGAGTGAAGTGGGTTTGCTTGGGTTGCATAAAGATACGATTTTGAGGTTCAAGGAAGGTAAGACAAGAGATGAGGCACAGTTTGTAGACATTGTCATCGCTTTATTGTTGGGTTTGCCTTCAAAGTTCGAAGATAAGTGTCTAGACGATAAGGTTTTTGCTCATGACTAGACTCGTACCTTTTTGACAGGAAAGATACCTTTTAAAATTATAATATTATTTAACTTTTTATATGTTTTAATATTAATTTTTATATTAATTTTATTTTCTATAAAAAAAAAATGAGACATCTCTTTAAGTTATTTCCTACAAGATGGTACTTTGTATATTGTTATACTTTAAAAATTATTTAGCATAAATAATTTTATTATAAAATAAAATATAGTTACAGTTAATAAAAGTGCTTTTTATTTTTATGTTGCCAAATAGTCTACTGTGTGAAGCTCTTTTTAAAAAGCTGTTTTTTTAATTGACAGCCAAACAGTCAATTGGCTTTAAAAAAAAACTCTTCTCAGAAAAGCTCTACTGACAAAAGCTCTATTAACAAAAACTCTACTAACAAAAGCGCAACCAAACAGACCCTAAGACTCCGCGTATTAGCGAGACTTCTCTGAGTTGTTATTATTTCAACATGAACTTTAAAGACTTATTCCAAAAACATGCAAACTTTGGAGATTTCTCCGTGTACTATGATCGATTAATTGAACTATCTTAAGAATAAATTTAAAGAACTCCTGAATAATAATGAAATTTTGTCAAAAATGTTATATAAATAATTAGGATGTGGCTATTTAATATTAATTTATATTAAATAAAATTGAATTTATAAAAATAATAAATTTATTAAATTTTGGATTAGTTTATTGATAAAATAAATGGGAAGTACTATCTAAATTTAGAATAAACTAAAAAAATCTAAAATTTTTAATTTTAGTGATGAAATTTGTCCTCCTTTATATAAATATATATAATTTATACTTAAATTAAAAAAAACTATTTATCAATACAAACTATTATACTCCTTTAAGATGAAATTTTAATATTTATTTTCTTAATCTCATTGAATCTTTATTAACCCTTTTTCAATGTGTTCTTAACTACCTATATATGATAATATTATAAGCCAAACTTTTAAGAGGAATAATTATTTTATTATTTTGACCTTTTTAAATTTGTTTATATTAATAACTATTCATATATAATATTACAAATCACTTGTGTTAACTGATAATATATAACTTTAAAATATTATTAAAAACTTACAATTAGGGATGTTAATTAGTCGAATTAGCTCAATGTATATGACTTTACCAAATCTAATTGCTTAAAAAGTGGCTTAAGTAATTCAATTCATATGATTTTATTTTAATTTAACTGATTAAAATGAAATTATTTTGTCGAATCTAAATAGGGCGGAGATACCTCCCGTTAATCTTGAACTTAATTCAATATTTAATCGATCTAAATCTATTGTGCTGAATTTAAATCTAATTTAGCTAGATCCATTTTGCTCCATCGACTAAAAAATCAAATTGATTTTGTTGATTTAAGAGTAAAAAATTTGATCTGACCAATTTTTTAGTTCGATTTTATACTTTTTAGTTTGATTTACTTTACTAATCTTTGTTATTAAAAACCAATCGGTTTATTAAGTAATTGGATAGTTTTCATAAACTAATATATTTTTATAAACAAAAACAAACTAATTAATTTTTATTTTTAATGTTTTTCTTTTTTAATAAAATAACGGTTTTTTAAATTTAAATTTAAATTTTTCGATAGGTAAAGACAATCTTCTTCAATTTTATTCAATCTTTAACTGATTTTATGACGGTCTAATATCGATTAAATCTTTTAAACCTTAAATATATTATTTTACTTATTTAACTTTATTCAGATTTAAAACCTTAAATATATTATTTTACTTTATTCCAGCTTTTAAAGCATTAGTTGGCTCACTCCATTCAAAATTTATTCTGCAAAGGGGACTTGAACCTTGCACCCGGGCCTTAACAGTCATTCCTCCTTTTTGCCAAAACTAGAAGTTGTCTTCTTTTATTACTTTATTACCATAATGTAGAGAGTAGAGACTTTATATTATAATTGTCTCTTTCCTTCAGCTTTAGATATCTAATATCTTCTCCACTGTTTGACTTTCCTTGAGTATCAACTTGAACATGCCTTTCAATTATATTCTTCTCCGTTTTGATTAATGAATGCCTTCACTTTCCTTGTAGCCACTAAGATTGATTTATTGATGTTAATCTAAGTTTAGTGAAAGAGGACACATTTGATGCATAATAGGATAGAATCTTACAACCAATCCTTTTGTTTCCTATGTTACATATTCAATTTAACAACTTTCTTTATTTGAATTGATTAAAAATTAAGATCAAATTAAACTCTCAAAATAAAATTCCGAATTGGATCCTAAATTATCAGGTTAGTATGAACTTATTCATGCAGTTATACACTCTTTGAATAAGAATCTATTTTTTAAAAGATCCTGGCTTTCTTGCTTAGGTGGGTCTCCAAAATCTTTTCGAACTACTAATTTATTTTTTTACACGAACTTTGATATAATTATAAATACGATAAAGAAGGCACTCGATTTTTGTGTCAAAATTATAAACATGGTAATTAATAGCATATGGCATAAATATTTATATGGTTAAACATTTTATTTAGAAGATTAAAAGTGAAAACACATGAAAACAAGAAGAAAGTTAGGGTTTGTGTTTTTCTTGCCATCTTTCCACCTATCATATATTATTACTATTTGTATCTTACGTACTCCTCCAAGCAATCCAACACCGATTTCCATTATTGCATACCCTAATAATTAAAAGACAGCAATCATTAAAGGCATGTCACATTAAATTTTACATAGTATTCACACATAACAGGACTTCAGTTTCTTGATTCTCTTGAATGCTTTGGACCTTCAAGCACTTTTAACATAAAGGAAACCCCTTACAAACAATTAGGTGCCACAAGTTTTTTCTTTTCTTTTTATTTTAACAGGAAATTCAGTTATTATTTTTTTCAACACATATTAAGTAAATCATCCAATATTTACAAAAGTTTGCAAAATATATATTCTAAATAAACTATATAATAAATTCGATACAAATGAGGAGCAGATCTGCTGTTCCCGTTCTGTTGTGTTCCTTGTGTTTGAATAAATCTCAACCATCCATTATAACAGAACTATCCATTATAAATTATAATAGATGGTTGAGATTTATTCAGGCACAACAGAATGAGAAGAGCAGATTTGATATGAGGCCGTACAAATGATGTATATAATTCCAAAAGCAAAAACTTGGCAGCAATGATCAAAATATTGATGGATATGACAGCGTAGACTAAACATTGATCCATGTATCTTTTATATATACATATATATAAAAGGAAAAAAAAAAAACATGACAAATGTAATCACTTAAAAGCCTATTTAAAGTTCTATGAAAGGTACAACATCTCTTCAAACCATCCTGTAGATATAATTGTACAGAATTACAGTTAGCGATACAAGAGAAATACCCTGCACTTATCAGGTTTAGACCATTCTTCAACAACTGGCCTGGTTATTGGCATCACAAGGTACAATATCCCTGCCAAGGGAAATACCCTGCACTTATCAGGTTTAGACCAAACTTCAGCAACTGGCCTGATTGTTGGCATCACAAGGTACAATTTCCCTGCCAATCTCTGAAAGGCCTATTGAACTGTTAGATGCAAGAATCAAGCTGTTCCTATGGAAACAGAAGGCCATTTCCCTTTCTGCCCTTAGCCAGTTGGTTAGCAACTATGCTACTCAAAAACACTAAATCTACTCTCTTTGGAGTGACTCAATTAGGGTCAACAATGGGATAACAACTAAATCCAACCCAATCAAAATTGAAATGAGACTAAAACTCTAAAACGATGTCATTATATGAGTTAGACCAAAATCGAACCAACCTCTTCTCCAAGTCTTACTGTGACACCGAATCAAGTCAGACTTATTTTGCGAACCCTAGACTCAATTGATATGAAGGGATACTCTAAAATGATTTTAGATCCATGATAACTTGACTTATACTTTCCTGAATATTTTAAAATTTCCCAAGTGTTAAGAGATCAAGAATTTGCTTATCATCAATCATTTCAATCGAGTTTGTTGTTTGATTGATATGATTCCAAAAAAATTATATAGTTTATATCTTAAAATTAATAACGATTCATTTTCTTATTATTAAAGAAATATTTAAGGCATAGAAACATCGTAGACAATGCCACAAATCAACTATATTATACCAATATCAAGACCACTTTTGTCAATATTCGGAAGTAAATGGACTTCTAAATGCGAGATTTCTTAAGAAATCTTTTCAAAACCTTGACTTATCATGCGGGTCAATTTCATAATTTCGTACGTAAAAAGAAATATAAATACATTTAAATATCAGATGTTTGTTATTGAGTACTACATCCTCAAAATTGTAACCTTTCTGCCATAAAGTACTAATACGTTTTTACCCAAAAAGAGCTCGCCACCAACTGTAGCAGCACGATTTGCTAAAATTTGTCCCTTTTTAATGAATTTACCCTGCTGAACGATATAAGTTTTGATGCTTTATTTGCAACTTTGTCTAGGATTCAGTTTAGGACCCTGAAAACTATATGTCTGTATAAAGAAATGATGGGAAACAGTTTACCTTTCATTGCTTTCTCACAGGTGAAAACATGTGTGCAGCATTGATTAGTCAATGCTAACATGCTAACCATAGGAATTAGGTGACAAAAGGTGACAAAAGCGGACAGATCAATAGAAGATAAAAAAAACTTGAAACAAAAGCAAAGGGGTCATTCCTTCTTCCTCACTCAATAGAATACCACAGGATGAATCCGAACAACATAGGATCGTACGAAGCCCCACCTGTAACCCGCAACTGCAAGCAGATGTGAATTTGGCGGAGAGGGGTTAGTATAAATCTTTGCAAGGGAGAAAAATGCCCACAGAACCACCTCACCACCGTTGTCTTGTAGCTCTAATAAAGTTTCCACCTCCAAGTTCACCTGAAGCAGAGATATATCAGAGAAATACAAGGTATGAAAATTCCCGGAAGAAAATATATTATTCTGCTTGTTTTCATTTTATCAGCTATCTCAATCCTTAGACTTCTTAGACTTGCAATTACCACTTCATTCTCAACCAATCCACCATTGCCTGCATTGCATACAGCCATACAACAAGCATGTTCTTCTCCTTCTCCAGCATGTGACAACGATACATCACATGGACTGGACAACCCACAAACACAACATAATACTTCAGCAAATGCAACCGTTTTGACAGAAAAGGAATTTAAAGTTCTATCCAATCTCATCCAAAGGAAAGCCCCCTGCAATCTCCTCATCTTTGGGCTGGAGCACCAGTACTTAAAACTCTCCTCCATCAACTCAGGTGGCATCACCATCTTTCTAGAGGATGATCATGAGAAGATAAGTGCAATCAGAGAACAAGTGAACAACTACCAAGTCTATAAGGTTGGACACCAGATACCTTCAAAGAAGGCTTACGAGCTGCTTAGGCATGCTAGGAAAAGCACTTCATGTGCACCTAGGCCAGGAATACTACAGAATTCAACATGCAAGCTTGCAATGAAAAATTTACCGCCAGAAGTTTACCAGCTTAAGTGGGATGTTATAGTAGTGGATGGACCAAGTGGGCACTCACCAGAGGCACCAGGCAGGATGGCTACTATCTACACGGCTAGCATGATAGCAAGAGCAGGAAACAGAGCGGATGTATTAGTACATGATGTGGATAGAACAATAGAGAAGTGGTTCTCATGGGAGTTCCTTTGTGATGAGAACTTCGTCTCCTCCAAAGGGAAGCTCTGGAACTTTAGAATCACAAATGCATCAAATTCCATAAGGTTTTGCTCACAGAAAGCAACTTTCACAGAGTGATAATTCCCCCGATCCGAAACAACAGGAACCGAGTCCCTTGATTGTTAACAAATATTCATTGGAAACTGGGGCATCTTAAATGCAGAACTCTCAGACACCATACCAGACATATCTATGACCACATGCCACTGAATCAAAGCATGCAAATGAACAGTCAAGATACCAAAAAGATCTCACCACTTCATAGAGCTAAGACGAATGTCAATGACACCTCTGTTCTGTGCTCGGATTGATGTCATCTCTAACATCAAGTTTGCAAGATTGAAAAACTGAAGTTCGTAGAAGAAATAATCCTTAAGGCAACTTAATTTCAGGTAGCAAACATGTAGCACTGCAGATTCTTGGTGCAATGTGTTACCATTGAGATATATTTGCATACAAAAAGAGAGGTTGAAAGGTTATTCACACATTAAACATGTGGCAATGCATCTTATACTTTATTTCAAAGAAACTGCTATACTCATACAATATCAAAAGATGTGCCTCATATTTTAATTTTAGGAGAAAGGATGGAGAATAATCAATTCTCACATGAAAAATAGTCGCAATTACAAATAGAAATGACAAAAGTCTAGTGGTGAAGCAAAGTTCACCATGATTCTTTGCTGCTCCTCCCAACTCCCCAAAATACAAAAGTAAAGTAGGAGGCAGAATAGAAGAAGATAACAATTTGCAGAAGAATATACACTCTATACAATCATCACAAGCATCAGTATCTCTCCCTTGTATCCATAGTCATTTGCTTGCATCCTTCCACTGTATTGAAGACAACAAATGAAACAGTGTAGTTAGGGATATACGCAAATAGAAATTCATCATGCAATCGTTTGATGAGGCACAGCTGTCAAGGAAAGTAATCAGACAGACAACACAGAGACACCAAATTGCCGGAGGTAGCTACAATAGCATGAATCCAAAAGACGGGCAGAGTTTAGAAGTCAATCAAAGTAAATAACAATTTACCACTCAAGCTTGATTGATTGTCCTTTAGAGCAGTGAACAGCAGCTAAATGCCAAGTCATAATAATATCTGCATGTTTTTGTAATTCTCTTCCAATACTAAGTACATAAGCAATATTTACTAAGGTTCAAGAGACACCCACAAACTAAAGAAGTTGGATGCAGCAGTAGCAGCAAGTACACATAAGCAGCAAAAATGGAAATTTGACAAAAGGTATAATGAAATATAGAGATGCTCAATCCCACTTCTATTATAATCAAATCATCCAAAACAGAATGGTGTGACATACTAAAACATTACTTTATAGTATAATGCACATCTCAGAAGATGGAAATAACCAACAAGCATAAGTTGCTCCTGGCAGAACAAATCAAGCGCTGCTTTTTTGTAACAAAAAGATACATGATAATACAGCATGCAAAATGAAAGTGCATATTTCAAACACTTTGTCTTTGAAAACAATATACTCGGATTGTCTTGCAACATATCATATCAAACTCAGTTGCTTTTACCATTCGTTTGCTGACGTAAGGTTGTAATGTGATTGGCATTTCTGAATCACTGCCTGCCTCAGGTAACTTCTGTTTGTCCTAGTAAGATACAAATCAAGTACTGCTGTTATATATGCCACAGAGAGACACATTATACAACCGCACACAAAATCAAAAAATCAAACACCTTCTCTTTGGAAAAACTTATTCAGATTGTAGTACAGAACATCACATAGAGCTTGGTACTCACCATTCGTTTGCTGATGTAAGGGTGTACCACCATTGGCATTTCTGAATGACTAGAAACCTCAGGCAATTTCTGTTTCTCCTCCAGAAATTCTTTCCTAGACTGCTTCCGGCTGCCAGATTGCCAAACTCCACCAAAGTTGGGAAGCCAGTTAGTATCAAAGTCATGTTTGATAATCTCTCCCTTCTTCTCCATCTCCAGCTCAATCTTTCTCTTCTCAGCCCAAGCAGCTCCAACTCTCTTTGGATTCAATTTATGAGATTTCCCAGCCTTACTTGATGAGAACTGTGTTAGCTGCACATCTAGCTGGTTTTCTTCAGTAGATTCGAACCAAGGGGGCAGAGCTCCGGTATGGACATTTCCATTGAAATTTCCAGGAGTTGTGGAAGATACTTTACTGATGTTCAGCAAACCTGACAACATAATTAACAGGCCAGGATTGCAGTAAAATAACATATCGTATGACAATCACATACAGTATCAAGAGAACAGCTAGCTTAGAAACTGTAAAGAGGACCAGTGACAAATAGGATAAATTCAACGATTATTACCCTGTGAACTGCCCATTCCATTTAACATTCTCTTATCCTCACTAACCTGTTGCAGCTACATAAAACAAATTACTAATATACATGAATACCAATTCAACAATATGCATGCATCTGCACAAACATATACAATAACATACTGTGCGTGTATGTTTGTACAATGCAGAAAGAAAATATTTTGTTAAAGTTTATGCTACCTCAGTGCATCAGGCTAATAACAAATATCTGATCAGATACAAAAAGCCACTGGTTACATACAAAATGAAGGGAATAAACAAAAATGAAAAGATCTATGCTTAATACGATATCATATTCTAAAGCGGGATAGAACTGGGCCTACAAGATTTTAAAAGAAATCTTTTTTGTCAATTAAACAGAACCAAGGCAAAACCTAAGGTAGAAAAAGTAGCTTACGACTTATGAATGATGATAGAGAATAGTGAATTACTATTTTAACAGAAACTACATATTCTAATAAACTGTTCGGCGGCACATTTCTTATTATCTATGCTTCAGAAAATGAAATTTCTGGTTAATTTCAGAAACTGGTAGCAGATATAAACATGACCCGGTAGAAAGTAAATCAACATCCACTATGTCCTTAATTTCAAACCCTTAGATCCTTCATTGAGAAAGTAAGCCATTAACAGATATTAGAAAACAACAAAGGAATTCGAAACCCATGCTTTAACACTTTACAGAGCATCCAGGACAAGTACCTGAGAACTGAAGTATTATTCTTGAACCATCTACCAAAGAATGGTAACAAATATGTGATAAAGCATGATTGAGGAACAAGTAATCTTAGATGCACTATAGAAAACTAAGAAAAAACAAATATATGACCATCAACCTTTTCAGAAAGCAAATGAAAAGGAATCGGTTGAACCAAGCTTACCCCTTCGGTATAGTTGTATGAGCTTAATGCACCATTATCACAGAAAAGGACTTGACCAGCCCAATTACCTTTCAAAGAAACCACATAGGTCATTTCACAAGTGAAATCTCCATAGAGCTAGCTATAGAAGAACGCTTGATCATGAAGCAAATGGAGCAACTAGACACATTATTAACACCTTTAAAAGAATTTGAGCTCCTTGAACTTGGATTAGGACATGCACCCATGGGTAAAGAAGAGACAGCATCATGTATAAATGGACCAACATGATTGATTGCCGAGACTTCTGAATGGGATATCTGAGACTCATTCGTATTATAATGTAAAGGCATAACAACATTTGAAATTTTTGATTCATGCAGATCAATAGCATTTTTGTCAAACTTATCAATGTTCTCATGGTTGAGTTCAATATGGATATCATTTAAAGCCGCAACTTGATGAAGAAGAGATCTGTCTGTCGATGTTGCAACCCCATTCTTCAATGACTTGCACTTCTTCTCCCACTACAATCATGAACAAATAATAATAATAATAATGATACTCTAGAAATTTTCTTCTCTATATTTAGTTCCCAACAAATGATATCCCACATAAGAACCAAGATAACATCTCATTCAACTTTTTTTAGACACACCACTATATTTAAGCCACCGCAATCATAACAAAACGAGATTTCCATAATTCTAGATAACTCCAAATCATTCAGAGACATCAACTCACCTTAGACAAGTCTGCCTCAGAAACTCGAAAACTATCTAAGCGATCCATCCCACCACCGTATTTCCAAAGAAAGTGCTTCACATTCTTTAGATGATCCACACTTGCCAGATGATGAATTGCATTAGCGCTGCAATGTTCGTTTCACAAGGACACGCATCAAATCCCAATAAGTTATTAATAAGAATTGATGATCAACTAATGAGTTCACCATTTTTTCCTTTTCAAAATACCCGTTATTTAGCTTTTTTCCCCTCTTAGCCATAAAAGAATTAAACAGCATCTACACTAATAAAAACCAATTTACAACAGTTAATACAAAAATACTCATTGAAAGAGCTTTGAGTCTCCTACTAATACACATCAGCTCAATTCGCTGAATTAACCCCTAGTCCACCGTATGCAATATCCAGAGACAAAAAAAAAAACAATTCAAAACAAAATTGATAAAGACAATAAGTTATTGATTAAACATCTTACCAAACAAAGGGGCTGTCAAGTTCGTTAAGCTCGAAATCGCAGAACACGCACCACAAGCGATTGCGAGAGGCGTATTCGGTTCGGAGGACGCTAGGATTGTTGAGAAAGAAGCGAACATCACCTAGCTTGATCTGGAACCGAGATAAGAACGCAGAAAGCGACTTCTTGTGATTTGGAAAATACTTATGGCGTTGTCCCTGATCATGATTCAAATTGCAAACCTTGCAGAACTCATAGTCTAATTTCCCTCCTTTCTTCTTCTCCTTGTTCTTACGGTTCATGGATTCTGCCCTTGAATTTGGGAACAAATTCGTATATTAACAAGGGATAGGGCTTTTCAGCACGAGAGTAAAGTAAGCTCTATTTAGGGTGATACAAGTAAAACGCATCGTCTAATACCTGGTTCCCGCCAAATTCCAACTCCCGTAAGATCTAGAACTTTTCGTTTTTAGATTTTGTAACAAGAAAATTAAATTTATTGTTAAATGTTAAAGTAAAAATTGTAATTTTAATTAATATTTAAAAAATTATTCTTAAGATTATGTTATCTAATTGATCCATATATTAAATGAACAATTCATAGCAAGGACTCCTAGCTTAATTAAAGATAACAAGAGTCATACTTTGCAACTTATCAAGTACTAACATATCTGGACGTTATCAAGTATATTCTTTGGTTATATTTTATTTTTTTTACTTATTTATGTATTTATTGTAATTTTATTTACATAATAATTTAGCGTGCCAGTTTTACTTATTTACTCTTTAACCTGCATCACTCTTTTATTGTCACATCTGCATATAAGTCTACCAGGCGTTGGTCAAAGAAGGGTGACTTCAACATCGCTGATACTTATGGTGCTTTCTCGCAGGCCTCGAATAACCTGATT
>JANZLC010000007.1:23121165-23140879 GCA_026413385.1 Erythroxylum gracilipes | reverse complement strand
ACGCCCTATTTTACTTTATTTTGTTCTTTATAAAAATTAAAAATGAGTCATATTTTACAAATTGCAAGTGCAAAATGTAACAATTTGAAGATTTTCCACGCATTTATTTTCTAACAATTATAAATTATAAACAAAAATATATTAAATTTTGATCAGAATAAAAATTTTATTTAACTCTAATTTATTAATTCATTAAATAATTTATTATTCTTTATTAAGAATATCCAACAAAATATTAAGATATATGATATTTATATCTTTATAATTATTTTAAAGTCATGTCCTCATAAGTCATTTTATACATAAACAGCTAATATTAAACAGCTAATTTTACCAAACATTTCTAACAAACAGCTAATAAAATCCGCTGGTCAAATCAGCTAATAGAATCAGCTATTAGCTGATAGAATCAGCTAACAACTAATGCAATCAGCTGATTCCCAAACATGACCTTTATCTAAAGTAACAAAAAGAAAGAGGTTTTTGTATGAGATAATAGGTTAAGGACGTTTTAAAGCAAGTGTCCTTTCATTACAACCAATTCGTCGAGCGCTCTTTCATTACCGTTCTTTCCTTTAGCTGGGAATATGGCCTTAGCCGATTAAGAAAAAGGTGTGGTTTGAGCCACTTCTCGGAAAAGCCTTGCGAACCATAATGCATAGGAAAAGATTTTGATATTCCAAAATTGGAAAACGTGTCAAAGACTTGAAACTTTTCTTTGGCTCAATACTTCTATTGAATCCAGAGCGTATATCATTGCTTGGCTATTGTTAGCCACCAACGAAGACCTAGTCGGAAATGGCTAATTTCTTAGCTAGCCTAAATCGTAATTCTAGCTTGGCATTCCAACATCGGTATATAGAAAGTAGAAACCTTCCAAAGTAGAACAAATTAAATAGTCTTTCTAAATCCTATCATCAGCCCCTAAAGTTAGTTGGTAACTTGGTATAAACTGGTTTAGAATAAGAACTTTGCTCTCCAAGGTAATCTTTGTGTTCTAGCAGTGAAAGAGTGACTATCTACACTAGATAGTCTATTCCTTGGATCAACCGGTTGTGCTTTTCTCACACTGAGTTCATAAATCATTTGTTCTTCGACTATTTTTTCTCTTAAGTTGCTCTGGATTGATATCCTAACTAGATGTGGAGTTACATGCAGGGTCAATAATTGAAGGGGTATGTTCTATGGTTTTTTGACCGCCAGCTCCTAAACAAGAATGATGCAAAATCCCTTCGTATAGCTCTTGGTTACTTGGTATACGGTTTTATGATAGGAAAGAAATCAAAAACTACTAAAGAGTATTGACAAGAATGTTCAAAGAAACCTCAAAATGATTCGGGGAAATAGCTTTCAAAGCTCGTCTCTTTTGCCTGAAACAGACACCAGCTGGAATTTATAAAGGAAACCCCAATGCCACAGCCGGTCACAAATATAAGCAACTACTTTTCACTACGTTGGTTAAGCTTTGATCCGTGATGTCTCTGCTTTTAACTGCGTTAGTTGTATGATTCAACATGATTTTGCCAGCTCAACCATCAGGCTCGCATTCCCTTCTTGATTGATTTTGCTTTTATTTCCTAAGTCAGCTTCAATGTTTTTGGGGTTGTTTCCTCTTGTACTATGGCTTTAGCCTCTCCCGAAACAAAGAAATGATCATCTTGGCTTTCCATGTCAACAAGCAACGAGGAATCCCACTCAAAACTGAGAAAGCATTGAGTGCAGTTAAAATCGCTGACCATATCCAATTGCAAATCTAAGCATATTCTTACTTTAGATACCTCAAAGTTAAATTTAAAAGTTTCTTCCGCTCCGCACTTGGCTACCCAGCGTTTACCGTGGGCACGATAACTGGTACACCAAAGGTGCGTCCTTCCCGGTCCTCTCGTACTAGGGATCCCCACAGGGGCAGAGAACCCGTCGCTGTCTCGGCTGTGCTACCGGAGGCTCTGGGGAAGTCGGAATATTTAAAAGTTTCTTCTATCCAAAACAACATTATAGTAGGGAAAATGATCGTTACAGCACCAACTTTACTCCTCTTCCTGGCTCCGCAACCTAGCCAGTTTGTTGGTAACAACAATATCCAGCTGTGCAGCACGCTCAACAATCTCCTTCCTATTCCGGGTGGACATATCATGGGCAATTTCAGCACAGTAAGTCCTACAATTAAATTAAATTAAACTATTAAGCTACAATTTAATGTTCTTATCAACAATGAAGAAACATCCACCTAATAAGAACAATGCTTAAGCAATCCAAGTGCAACCTACCTGTTGTGCATCATTAAAACTTCGAGTTCCTTGAGGTTGTGCACAACAAATTTCTTAAATCCATTGGGAAGATAGTGACGTGTTTTCTTGTCAGATCCATAACCAATGTTGGGCATCAGGGTGCATCCTTTGAACTTTCTCCTAACCCTGGAATCAATACCCTTGGGCCGTTTCCAGTTTGTCTGCCATAGAAAAAGTGGAAACAATCGACATAAATTCAATGCAACCAAGATGAAGACAGAAGTGATCAACAGTATACACTTATGGAGAATGACAAGCATGCAATAACAACAAAACATTTGAAAATAGTGTGTCAAAAACAGGCCCCCAAATCAAACCCCCTATTACTTAGTGATAAGGGTGCGTACTTTTGAACCTCCCTAAACCCCAATCTCAACAGAATTTCTACTGTTGTATACAATTAATGAAAATAAAAAAAGATCCAACACAAATCATTCACAAAGAAAATACCTTGACAGAAATCTTTCGATCACTTTGAGGCCTCTTGAACTTCTTGACACGCTTCTTCACAATCTTCTTGCTCAGCAAAGGAACGGCCATTGTTTCTGCAGAAAGTGAAAAATAAGTAGACTAGTTGGTCAGAGATCGTATAGTGACGCAATAAACAAGAAAATAGCCAAGTTGTCAAAGATAAAGCGACCTTACAAGATTGAATTTATGAAAGAAAATTAAAACATGGAATTAAAATTTTAAGAAAAGACATTGCAGTGTTTCATCAAAGATCCAAGCCATTGCAATATCATTCCTAAATCAACATGTAACAACACATTTAAAAATCCAACTTCAAGACATTTACAAATTTTTTTTGCATCAACTAATGTTTCATTAACAAGATATTGCATGTAAAACGACATTCATTAGTAAAAGAATTAAATTCCTAAAAGTCCTGACTCGTAACAAAGATATTTCTGCAGCTAAACCACCAAACTAACTAAGATCAAATCATAGCACAGAATCTACGGAAACAATGAAAAAAATTAGAGTAGGTTTCCGGATTGATACATGTTTGGAGTGGATATTGGCCGCTTGTCGTGGAGTAAGAGGGTGGGGAAGAAACACCAACTAGGGTTTTATATATCAATTGTTCTAATACCACCATAATTATCTGATATATCAATCAAACCCATATTTGACGGCCCAAGAAATAGGAGGTTTTTCATATGCACCAATTTTTTTTTTTTATACGTATGGGCCTGTTAACCAATGATACTGATCGGCCTTTGATATACAGCACAATCTATAGCGCGGACAAATGCCTCTCTCAGGCTGCATAGCTTCAAGTGTCATCATACCTTACATCCTCCTCAGCACTGAATGCCATCCATCTTGAGAAACTCTATGCATTTGTTATTATTTGTTTCTCCCCGTCACCTAGCAGTGCTTTACGGGGTCAGTTCGTGCTTGGTGCCTTTCGAAGTTATTTTCCAAGATCAATTGCGATCTCCCCACGTCAGGCCTTCTTCCTTTTACTTCTTCAGTTCTACAATAACAATAATATTATAAAAAAAATCTTGCTAAATATAAGTCTAAAAGAGTACAATCTTACCTTTCATTAATAAAGAGGTTATTTCTTGTTTACACATAATATAGATACAGGGCGTTCCTATCATTTTATAAGCCCGGGTAAAATTAAAAAAAAAAACTCAATAAATCGACAATATATTTAAGTTTACATGCTTGTATGAAACATAAATGACTCAATTAATAAGTCTACATACTCAACTAAATATTAACTGATCATAACATTAACTAATAATATCTTACAAATATCATTAACAATAAAATAACTAAAAATAGTACAAATATCTAAATCTGTCATTTGCTAATCCACTTTGTTTGTTAGTAGATTTGAACAACTTACATCAAAAATAATATACTTTATCTACATGTTTAGAATAAACCAACCATTTTTTATTGCTAATCTTTCCATTACTCAAATTTCTATAATAATAAGAATATGAAAAATGATGAGAGGCATTGTCTAAAGGAAACATAAGATTCAATTCTCTTACAGACTTTTTTTCAACTAAAATATCCCTTACTTTATTATCAAGATTATCCCAATTTCTAAGATCATAAATGTCCAATATAGGGCTTACTTGCCCATCTGCCTTTACATTTTTTAAAGTGGATGTATTTGGTACATGATCATGCTCACTCAGATTTTTAATATCTTCATGAATATGAATCTCATCACTTAAGTTTTCTTTATGTTGTTCAAAACTACCTTCACCTAATTCATCAAGATTTTCACTAAAGGGGCCTACTCTTTTAATAAATTTATTAATTGCTCTTTTTTGGGATTCTATCAACTGTGTTACTTGTTTTTTTTCTTTTTTTCTTCCTTTTTTCACTTCCTGACAAATACTTTTTAGGCAATATAATATAAATCAATTATAATACAGTTGGACTAGAAAAAGAACAAACGCACCTGTATGGAATATAATATAAATCAATTATAATATAGTTGGACTAGAAAAAGAACAAACGCACTTGTATGGAACTGGAAGAAGTATGGCACAACTAAACTCTAATAGCTTCACAATATATCACAAAGATATATAAATGGTATTAAATCTATGATAGAGGAAAAAATAAATAGAAAATTTTAATATCTAATATTAAAAATAAAAACAAAGAGCAAATTTTAATGATAGAGAGATACTAATTTCTAAAAATACAAGAAATTAACATACTTAAGAAGTAAGCTAATATAATGTCCACATTAATGACAAATTACAAATTAATTATAACATATTCAAATATTTAATAAGCTAAAAATACATTAAAAATTCAGAAACTTTACCTTTAAATTATAATCAGAACTCAGAAGATAGAATTGTGAAATTTTTTGCTGCTAATTTTTGAGTTGGAGTACCCTAAATACATATATTGATGAAAATAAAGAAATTAGAAGGTAAGAATATAACCTAGATGATTCAAAACTATTTATAATTAACAAGTTAACATTAACTTTCTAAGTTAATTCTTACCCCAAATGATTCAAAACTATTTATAATTACATTAACTTTCTAAGTTAACGTTAACTTATTAAATGCTAATAACGTTGTAATTAGGTTCTGCAACTATTATTACTTTCAAAGCTTAAGACTCAGATGAAAAGAGTGTTCTGCAACCATTAAATGCTAATAACGTTGTAGCAACATTTCTCCCTTAAGCAATGTTTTCTCCACCTGTCAACACCAACGTTCCTCCATTAAATACCCATTAAATGCTTAAGAGGGCCCCTTTATATGGTGAGCAACGTTTTCTCCACCAGTCAACACCAATGTTCCTCCATTAAATACCTATTAAATGCTTAAGAGGGCCCCTTTATATGATGGTCCCTGGGCAGGTGCCCTGGTTGCCCCTGCCCAAGGCCGGCTCTGCATTAAGGTAGAGGTAAATTTTTTCTGATACCAACTATTATACACGAGAACAAACCATATACATGTCTTACAATAAAAATAGAAATGTGAAATTTTTAATCTCATACCACCCGCCATTGATGTTAAGATTCGACTAGGTGAGGGCTCTTCTAAGGTCTAGCAAATGCAATTAGATGGTATATGTAGATTAATGTCAAGCTTAGGACCTACCACCATTTCCCACATTGTAGACTCTGTATTGTCTTCTCATCAAACAATGGGCAGAGACAATTGGCAACATATACGAGGTTTCTAAAACAAAATCAACAGATACAACCCACTTGAATTGGGAAACTATTGCATTATGTGGGTAACCACCTCCGGACAACAGGGATGTGGTCCAATTAATGACCATGTTATATATATATATATATATATATATATATATATCATTATTAATATAACGAAAGAGTTCTATTTGCTCTATAAAGAGTTCTATTTGGTCTATATTTCTTATTTAATAATGGAATAAATCTCAATTATTTATTTTGGTCACTTGATGGATATACTAGATTAAAAGTGATAGATATATAAATTGGTCCTCTCTTTAAGGTCTGTTTATTTCTATTTTCTTTTTCCTATTTTTTGTTGTGGTTTTCATAAAAAAGAAACAAGTCCTTAAAAGGTTGAATATTGTTATCATTTTTTCTTTTAAAAATTAAAAAACCACAATAACCTTACACAAACGTATAATATTTCGCAATAAGTTTTCATACGTTTCATTTACTTCTTCTTTTTATAAACTTCCCTTTTTTTGATGTTGGATCCCACAGATCGGTCCTTTAACTAATTTTTGTACTAACCCGACTGCTATCGATAATGATGCACGTCTTTGTGCTATGATTGATGAGTATGATAGGTGGGATTGGTCTCAATTCCGCAACTACGTGGATGATACGGTGGCCATGCACATCATTGCCATGAAACCGCCTGCTCCTCATCATAATGCGGATGGATACATGTGGCATTAGTCGAAGAAGGGTGCCTTCAACATTGATGATACTTTTGGTGCTTTATCGCAGGCCTCGAATAACCCGACTGATAACAAATGGAACTTGGTGTGGAAGTTCCAAGGACCCCAACGGATCCGTCACTTCATTTGGTTAGTGCTCAAGGAGAGGTTGCTTACCAATGGCGAACGGCACCGTAGGGGGCTTACTGAGATTGACACTTGCAGCCTTTGTGGCTCTAGCAGAGAGAGTCTTATACATGCCGTTCGGGATTGCCATTGGGCTCGTACGGTGTGGCTTAAAGTTCTTCCTCCTTCTTTTGTTCACAGGTTCTTTACTAGTTCTATGAGTGAATGGATGGTCGATAACCTTCGTAATGCTTTTAGAATTGCTTTTGTAGATTAGGATTGGCCTACTTGTTTCGGTATTCTTTGTTGGAAAATTTGGAAAGCTCACAATTCTTTTGTTTTTGAAGGCGTTAGTACCGGTCTGGAGGCTATCGTAATTCAGGGACAATGGTGGGCTAAGCAAGTGAAAGCTTCGAATTTGAAATCGAGACGTAGGTCTACTGTTGTTCCGATGAGGGTTTGCTGGCAGCCTCCGGAGTCGGGATGGACCAAGTTGAATGTGGATGGCGTCGTCGATCCGTTGACTGGGGTTGCTGCTGCTGGTGGTGTCTTACGTCGCACCAATGGTTCGTGGCTGGCCGGTTTTGCTCACAATATTGGAATCTGTTTGGTTACAAATGCGGAACTGTGGGGGCTGCTCGATGGCTTGCAAATCGTGTGGAATATGGGCATCAACAAGGTCGAGATTGAGAGTGATAACATGTCGATGATTCAATGGCTCCATAACCCTATTCAGGAGAGTACGGATAATGCACTCATCTGCAGCATTCGGAAGCTGCTATCACGCAGTTAGCAAGTCAAGATTTATCACGTTTTTCGAGAGGGCAACGCTACAGCTGATGTTATGGCTCGGATTAGACCTGAGGTGTCTTTGGGTATGGTGGTTTTTCAACAGCCCCCTGATGTTATAGTGCAAACTCTTAATGATGATCGCATAGGTGTTAGTCGCACTCGACACATTAATCCTGTTATTCGCTCTAGCTAATTGTTAGCTCTTTTATTTACCAAAAAAAAAGAAACAATCTCTCTATTATGTAAGGGTAAAGCTGCATACTATCAGACCTTCCCAGATCTCATTTTATTGCTAGACTTTAGATTGAGCGTGATAAATGAATATTATTAGTACTATTTTAAAAATACTAAAATGTAAAATATTACTACAAATATCCATAAATATTAACTTAAATTTAAAATAAATGCTAAAAATAAATTCATTTTTTATTAAAAACAGATTTGTCATAATTTTAAAAATAGTAAACGTGAGTACAAATGAGTAATAATGGTATATTATAACTTAAATAATAATTAAAATATTATTTAATTTTAAATTAGTAATTAATTAAGTACTTTATTTAAATAACTTAAATTACATATTATTAAATATATTCAGAATTTTATTTATAATCCTCTAAATTTTGATTTTGATTTTACTTATATTTTCTGTCCTCATTTTATATTATAAAAATTAATAAATTATATCATGTAACTTAATTGGTACCTTCTATATAATAACAAGTTATTTTGGAAAAACTCTCTAAAACGGTGCCGTTTTAGTCTCAAGGTTAAGAAATGGACCGTCTAAAAGTAGATAGTTATGGGCACCCACATGGCTTGTTGCGTCCACTCCAACTTGTAGTCATTTATAATTAAACAAAACTTTAGAGAGTATATGATAATTTTTAAAAATTAGGTCCAAAAGAAAAAAAGGTTTATAAACCTAAGGCTCGGCGTAAATGACCTGCATGATCCGTAGCAAAATGACGTCATTTTAAAGAAATTGTCCAAAACGATATTTTAGTTTTAAAAAAACGAGTAGTTTAAAATAACGTCATTTTAAATAGGCTCGGATTATACCCTCAGATAGGCAAATCTAATTTAACCTATAATCATCTATATCTAGTAAGAAACTTAAGTATGTGCTATTATTTAATTACACTTAATTCTTAATAATTTGATCTTTTTATTTTAATTGTTATAAATTTATTATTTACCTTTGTTTGATTAAATAATTTTCTTCACCATATTCTGTTATTTTTCAATTATAACTTCAAAATAATGTTGTATTAAAATTTAAAATTTTAATATTATGTCATCAAAAAAAAAGAGATTTATGATAATTAAATAATAATATACAGTTAAATGATAATTTTCTAAATATGAAATTAAAATTAAAAAAAAAGTCAAACTACTTTTATCTCTATATAACTCTTTATGTTGAAAAGAACGAAAGTGTTCTTAATTCCAGCTGTTAGGCCAATCTAAGTAATGCAAAGGTGTGATTCACATTTCCACATGGTGTGACTTTAAGAGATCAAGAGTCCCACCACCAGCATTGCCAAACTATTGAAGTGAGCTGAACTTAGCTGATCTTTCTCCTCTTGATTGGTAATGAATATGACATCAACAATGAACTAATCTGAGGACCCTTCTCCCTATCCTACCATGTTTTTCCCAGTGAGAAAGGGATAGGCAACACCTTTGGTTGTATTTGTGTGTTATTGTCCAAAACCAAACTTATGAGAGCCCTCACATGACATGGAATGAACTCCACCATTACTTGCTCCCTTCCAATTCAATTACCTACTTTCCCCCTTACAAAATCTTATCATCAAAGAAGAAACAAAATCTAAATTGGATGTACATTTGAAAATAACATTTGTGAAATATATTCTTCAAACTTGATTCAATCTTTGAATTTTACTAATCGACTTTTATTAATGTTCTTAGAGAAAATCTTACATGACATCAACAAAATTTAAGTTTGACATACGGTTAAAAATGACTGTTAGTTCGGATGCCAAGTAGGATTTCGTGTTAATCAAAGTCCTAAAAAGAAGTGATTAACTAACTTCAATGCCTGAATTGAAAGATTCAAATGATTGACAATGTCAATTAGGTGAATACAGCTTAAACCCTCTCCAGCCTTCTTGTTTTTACAGGCACAGGACCATTTGCAAAACATGAACTTGACATTTACATGTGCTTGAATGTGCTTTTCATGCATGATGATGCCTAGTGGAGTGGCCTTACCTCCAAATGAACTGATGAAGACTTCCTTCCTTGTCAACATGGTACAGTACAGAATTACAAGCACTTGGATTCTTTGTGTTACAATTCGGGCAAGTACTGGGATCTCCATATACAGATACAGAATCAGTTCAGGATAATGTATAGACAAAACATTAGAAGACAAAATGTCAAGGTTTTTTTCATCATGAGTAGTTTGATCGTTCAGCCGAGGATGTCCTACAACTTTATCAAGGAATGGATAGCCACTGCATTTCCAAATAAAAGATCAAAGACAAGGCATCCAATAATTCAAAGTGATCTATGTCAGAAATACTTTCCTTGATTGCTTCCATGATTATCTAAGTGATTATTGACTCAATTAGGAAGAAAAAGTCAGTGAACAATTTTTTTGTTAGTTTCCAGTCCAAAAATGTGCAACTTTCATGATTGGTGTCATACTTTCATAGCAGAGCATCTTATACTATAGGAATCTTGACCACATTATCACTGTTATGACAATAGAATGCAAGAAAAAAGCAGCAGGACTTATCCTCCTGTTTCATCATCTTGAAGACAGAGTGGACGAAATTTTTTTAAAAAAATTCTGGAAAGGAAGAAACAGGGCATAGAACAGAGTTCATATACTGATCTTTTTCAGAACTTGTTCAAGCACCATGATTTTTTGAGGATTCTCATAAAAGTCTTTTGAAACTTGAATTATTATGAAACTAAACAAGATTCTGTACTCAAGTTATCATCAACTTTACTTCCATACCTTTGTTGATGCTGCAGATGAGCTTTTTCGGCAGGCCATTTTTGTTGAAATTTCAAGATCCTCTGCCCCACTAGATCATGTCTTGACCTATAAGCAAAAGAATCAAGTCAGTGTATTATTGAGGGCACTCATATGACAGATTAACTGCATTTTTAGAAATGTGACTGGAGGTTGCTGACAAATGAAGCTAATTTTCGTTTCTCCCGACAAGTTGAAAGGGGCACTGTTCATTGCTCTGATTGATTTTCTTTTAGTTGAGTGATCCTATCCACAAAATGTCTCTTTTGTGTTGGATCCCAGACATGGATAGTGGGTTTTTGATTGCTGATGTGCAAAAGTGAGGAGCTTGATTACAAGCGGACACATACAGCTTTCCCGCCATGTTTTCACTTGCTTTTTGTTCTGATTCATTGTCTCTCGTAGCCCAGGTTTTAGTCTTATATCCTGCATGGAAATGAGAAATTCCCAGAACCTGATATTGGTTTTAAAGTCCTCATTAGAAGCTAAACTAAATTTGTTTCTCCTGCTACAAGTATAGCTTTCTCTCTTGCTATCTTCCAATCTTTATTGCTTGTTGATGTTTCAGTTATATTACAATCTGATGGGGTTTCAGCACTTAACCCAATGGCAATTGTATCAGCTTAATGATTCACACCTTTATTCCATGGTTCGAGTAGGGACGCAGTCCAATCAACAAAATGACATAGACCAGTTCGTGCAGCTTCTGCACACAGATTGCGGCTTGGCATACACAGTGACTGCCTTGAAACAGACCGATTTGGTTTCTTTTTATATGAACTTTCCAAGATTCTGTAGCAAGGCTCGTATGTTTATCACATAAACTCGGAGCAAAAATCAAAGCTGAAGAACGAACAACAGAAGGAGAAAGAGAAATAGAGCTACAAATGAACGATTACAGCCAAAACTTTTTCAGGTTCTTTCGATTGGTGGCTTCAGATTTCCGAATTCTGATTGAATAGTCAACCATGATGCATCATTCATTAATTGAAGTGTTCATATACTATATTGCCTTCCTCTTCATAAAAATTTGCTCATAATTACTGCATAACTTACTGAAATCGCTCCTCAGAGAAGACTAAATTGTTGTTATCATGAATAAGAGCTTATGATATATGAAATGGATAGCTTCAGTAGCTTCTTGACATGGTTATTCTTTTGCAGGTTCTCCCAATCTGGGAAAGAAACCAAAATCAGCAGCCAAATGTTGCCTGGCTTGGAAATTAATCTTAAAGTTCATTAGTCATTATCAAACATAGGCAGCAAGAAACAGACGATCATTCGCACTCCAGGACTTTTCATGCCACTTATACATGCAATTTTGTCCTCTTTTTTTTTTAATCTGACGATGACCCCTTTCGGTTTGGTTAAAGGAATCGATCGAAATACAAACGGAATCCAATACCCAAAGTATTGCAAACTCATCAAACAACTTGGGACTAGAATATTTACCCCAACTCTGTCAATAAAAGGAATCAAAGATCAACAGTAATCCATTTTAGCTAAGGCTTGAATCTTTGCCTGCAAGATTGGCAAGTGATCTCCATGCATGTAGAATCTATCTGTCTTGTCGCTCTCTCCTTCAATCTCTCTGCTCTCTCCACTTCCTCTCTAGCTCTTTGCCACATAGTCCTCGCTCTCGCAAACTCTGACTGCGCCATCTCCATCTCTCTCCTCGTCAGCTCTTTCACTCTCTCTGCGTAAGCTTTTTCCATGGCCGCCAATCGATTTTGCTCGGACGCCTGCCATTTCAACGACTCTACGGAGCTCGTATCCTGTTTCATATCACTCAACTCGCAAATGGGTCCTGCCAAAACTACGTTAGATGATGGCTGAATTGGTTTTAGACTGATAGATAACTGCAGGTCCACCGATGGCCGTCCGTAATTTTCAGTCACCACCGACCGATGCCTGAAGGAAGAATCCGGTGGAAGCGACCCCACGTGTTGTGCAGAAGATGAACAAGAAGAAGCTAAGTGATATTGCGAAGGAAGTAACTGTAACTCCTTATTATCTTCCCCTTCCATCGGAGAGCAGAAATAATCAAGGCTATGGCGATCGTAAGCTGAAGGTGGCGAGTGGTGACAGCTGATTTAGTGGCAGCTATATATAAAACTCGAAGAAAGCTAAATTACCATAAAACCCATGTTTGCCGTGCAAAATACTAACTGCAGCACCTTTTGCTCCTGTGTTAATGCTTATAGTTTGGTAAATATATGGAATAATTCAAGGGTGTTTTAGTCAAATCGTTGAACAGTTTGTGAGAATCCCGTTATAAAAGGAGCCAAAAGAGAGGAAAGAAATAACGGATAACGTTATTGCGCCATAATTAGCCTTCTTATGTTCTTATTCAACTCACTTTAAACTTCGAAGTGACCATTATATTTTATTATGTATATAACTTTATATATCTTAAATTATAGTGTGAAAACTAGCACATACCCTAAATTCATATATTTTCAATGAGTCGATTTATGGGTTAAATCAGACTCAAATCAATTCGAGACCTAATTATTTTTAAACAAAACGATGAAAACATATGAATTTAATCGTTTTGTTTAGAAGAATTAGGTATTTGATAGACCTGAGTTTAGGTAACTTAAACTCGGATTCAATTAAAAAGTTGTTATTTCACACTTTAAATTTTTAAAAACATTTTTAAAAAATTAGCAAAATTAGCCCATGAATTGATCCATTTTTATCCGTACAGATAACTTGTATAATCATATGAACTTGTGAAGTACTAGGATATTATTAGGGACACAAACAAAATATATATGTTTAGGGATATGTTTAGATATATTTATAGTCAAACTCATATATAAATTTCTTTATAATAATTTGCACACATTTAAGCATAAAAAATTCATCTATCATTAAATTCTTCTAAATTTCTACATGATATTAGAGTAGTTCTTATAAATAGGAGTAATTTCTCAAACATCTAATTCTTACTTATTGGAGATATATCTGATCATTTTTAGTGTATAACAAAGTCTTTTACTCTTCAAAATGATCACAATGATACAAATCTTGTTTCAAATGTTCTCCTCACATGTCCTAGCATACTATTAAAAGATCAATTTACAAATTTGAAACATTAATTTTTAATAGGTTGAAGATAGTTCAAACAATGTTATTTTACCTTAATCTAAAAACGGAGTTGTCTTAAATTAGGTAGCGTACAAGCTTACTAAGCACCACCACCACGTGTCATCATCCAATTCGTCCTCATATTGTCGCATGTCATCTAATCATTTATACCCTCGTTGAAAAGATGTCGTGACGCCACGTTAGATGTTGTTTGCTTATTTTCATATATGCAATACCGCAAATATATAGATCGTATATTGTAGTAAACAAGATATAGTTCTCACGAGGATTGAATTAGTCATCTAACAATTTAAATGCACTTTATCTAAGGTAACAAAAGATTTACTAAATTTGAAGTAAATTAATTGAAATTAGAATAAATTAATAAAACTTAATAATTGAACCGGTAAAAATAGCAATAAGAGCGAAGTTAATTAATAATGGAAACATAGGGGTTATTCTATCCTTATTTAGTCTTCTCTTTATCTTGTTAATTCAATTTTGCTTAATCCTAGATGTCTTAAGGTTTTGATTACTCTCTCTCGAGATCTAACATAGTAATCCCAATTGAAATAGATAATAGTTTAGTTGAAATTTCTGAATCATCAAAACCACTCCTAACTACTCAATTAGCACTAAAGCCAACCTAAGGATAATTAACTCATAATTAAGATCTCTCTTCAATTGTTTATTAATCTAATATTTGTAAGTTTATTAAGATATCAACTCTGGTTGCACAACTTAACACAGATAACTTTGCTACTATCTTTCAATTTCTTATTAAGTATAAGCACGACAAATATCACAAAACAATGTTATATTGTTTAACAAGAAAAAAGTTGAACAAAACAATTCAAGAATAAACCCTACTATAGATTTAGAATTCCATAATCATGTTCAAAACATAACTATTCAAACTTAACATCCAAGGCAATGAAATAGAATAAGAAACTAATAAATAAGCTTAAAAACCTTGATTAAGAATTTTTGGAAAGTTCAAATTGACTCGATGTTTCCACTTTTTGATCTTCTTCTTTATGATCTGTAGCTTATTTTCGTATTTTGGTTCTTCCTTTTTAGGTGTCTCTGATGACTCTCGTTGCCTTTTTATGAATTCAATGGCTTCTAATTTGCCTCTTTTTATGTACCCTTTTAATATCCTTATTTATCAACAAACTAGGGTTTCTGAAGTGCTTGTGTATCTTCAAGAATACCTCAATTCACGACTTTGCACGGTCATAGCGACTAGCACAAGTAATATACACGACTGTGTATATCATGTAACTCTATAGAGGTAAGAATTGTGTTTTTGAAGCTTTACACGTTTACAATAAGTTACACGGTCACTATACACGACCGTGTATATCTAAAATTGCTCCAATTATTCCATTCTATGCCACAATTTCACTTGAGTGCATCTTCTTTCGGTCTATGAAGGCAATTATTACCTAAAAACACACCTAAAGCAAATGACGTACGAAAATACTCTAAAACTATTAAATAACAAGTAAAAAAATACTAAATATAGATATATAAATATAGACAAATAATTATCTATCAGATGTCTTATTATTTTTCACGTCGTCGAAAGTCATTTATCACGTTAACTCTAGGTTTTAATATTTGTCACATCAACATATTTACATTATCACTAGTTCATTCATTTCGATTGAAACCTAGTGATCATCATTTCGATTAAAACCTAGTGATCATCTTTTTACTAACTAGGTTAGTTACTTTCTTACACGTGTTCTTGTAGCTCAAACTAATTTCTAAGGTTTTAGGTGTTTTAAACTCATTTTTTAGGAAAAATAGTTAAATTCTAATCTGTATACATGTTTCTTTATTTTCTTATATCTTTTCAGTTTTGTTGTTAAGAAACTCTCTTCTGTATATTATAGATACTTGTAAATTTCATCAATATGTTCCTTAATCAATAAATGTAATCATTGATAAATCTAACTATAAATTGTGGGTTGAAGAAATGTGCAGCTTTTTCAAAAATAGACTTATCTAACATATTGTTATTGGACTCAATCATACTCAAAAACCAAAATGAAGCAAAATATATATCATAAAACATCCAATATCTTGAGATGATATAAATCATCATATTTTAACATGGTTTTGCAATACTTATGTCAAAGGAATAGATATGGTTTTTTTATGGTTCAATATTGTTAAAAAGGTATGAGATTTTGTAAAAGGTAATTATTCTATATTTGATGATGTCAATCAGTTTCATCTTTATAAACCACTTCATCATATGAAAAAACCTGGTCAAACTATCTATGATCAAATGCTTGAATTGCAAGAGTTTCGGGATCAATTATCAATTAGAGATCTTACTTAACCTAACACTCAAATTGCCAATATGTATGGCAATTTTTATGATTGAAAGCATACCTAACACTTATTGATGACTCTTAAAGATGAAGTTAGGTTAATCTGTAACTTTCTTCTTCATCAATAATCTCTACCAAGTCTTGATTGTTAGACATTTTTGTCCTTAGAGACAATTTTGTCCATGTCTCATAAAGTTGGACTAACATTAATTGCAATTTTGGTTTTTAAATAAATTATCGGTTAGGTTACGTCATTTGATCCAGATAAAGATAATAAATGATCTAGATTAATGGGTTGAAGTCTGGATAGAAAATGAGTCTTGATTAGTGTAGATCAAGTCTATATCGGCCTTATGATGGGAAAGCCCGATATGGAAGCTATATAAAGGTTAAGGTCTCCTGTAGTTACTTAAGAATTCATTCATGAGCATAAAGTTCTCTGACCCATTAAGAGAGCTCGTGATTTAAGGAAACTATAGAAAGGCCTAACCCGTGAGTCGGTGATCACTTTTCATTAAAGGTCCCGAGAGATTCGGAGATGTTTGGAGCTCGAAATCTGCATCAGAATCTGAGATGGAACTGAAATCCAGGTATTCCGCATTACCTTCGTTTTAATCCTTTCATGTAGATCCGGGGTACATAATAAGGCTCCCACTACGTACTAACATTGATATTATAATTAAATAGCTACTTGTGAAAAAGATCCAACTCAACACCCTTTAAATGGAGAAATCTATTTTATTTAAAGATGTTGTTCTTGCCAATCATACCTTCTCTCTTTTGACTTTTACCTCTTAAAACTTAGCTAATAAGAGGGTATTTTACAACTACTATAAAAAAGAATGGTCATCACATTTCTAAATCCAAGAAATGGCTAAAACAAGATAACTCTTCCAAGCCCTCTCAGTCAGTTATTGTTGTTGTTGCCACAGAGGTGGTAATGGAGAATATATATCATAAATTCTCCTTGAAAGATCTACAGGCCTTTCAATAACAACTCCAAACTTAACTATATTTTTGTACTGTTTCCTGTCTTGCTTTATCTGTAATATCAGATATTTCTTTTTTGTGATATCTTGATTATGCATATTGTAACTACATGACCTTTAATTCGTCCATATTCAATTTCTCAAAATCTTCCTTTATTCAACATATTGTCAATACTACTAATAACTCTACTATAAATGTTAAAAAATATTAGCATTATTCAAACAACTAAGTTGTCTTTACCTAATACATTTCTTATTCATAAACTATCTTTAAATCTTATCGTTTTTATTCAATTATGTGAACTTTGTGTCAATTTATTTTTTCCAAGTCGTAGTTGTATTATACGTAATCTATAGACAAATAAGATCTTTAGTAAATGATGTAAGATTAGATGTCTATTTGAATTTAACTTCCTTTGCCTTCCAACAAAACTTATTATGGGTGTTATTACATCTTATATATAATACTCTTGTTTTTGTTATCTTTCCAATATTATACTTAAACCATTAATTTATAGTGATTCTTTAGGTAAATTCAAGTCAAAAAAAACTTGTATTTTATTCCAACTTTTCGAAAATCAGAATTTACCTTTTATTAATAGTAAATTTTTTATTTAACTCCCTTTAACTTAATTTGTTTTTATATTTGGGGATTTGTTCCTCATGATACCATGAGTAGTTTGCAATAATACGTAATCTTTAATCTTTGTTGGTAATTTTTTAGATCAATGGATTTATCTTTTGAGTAATAAGTCTGATTTTTTTAATTCTCACTCTACAACCAGGCTTCATACTCAATTTTCTTGTAAAATTAAAATCTTGCTCGTTAATAATGCTATGTAATATAAAGATAAACCCTTCGCCCATTTTTTTTATCAACAAAGAGCCATTATTCAAGATCTTAAATGTTAAGAGTTCTATAATCATGTTCATAATACCATTAGAGCTCTTCTCCTTTCTTCCTATTGTATAGAAACCTTTTGAAAAGAAACTGTTCTTACTATTTTCTATACTGTCAATTATATCCTTACTCTAGTCAAAGGTAACATCTCTCCTTATTAACGTCTACACAATTATACTTTTGGCTACCAAACTCTCAAAGTTTTTAGTTGTATTTGTTTATTCTTCTTCAACCACATAAATTCACAAAATTGGAACTAAGACTAATATTTGCTCATATGGTACATAATAAAACACAAAAGGTACAAGTGTTGGGATCCTTTATCTCAAAGATTTCGCATCTCATGACATGTGATCTTTTAAAAATATATAATGTTTTCAACTCTTTCAAGATTTTAAGTCAATAAACCTTCTTAAAAGTTCTTCTATAATCCCACTACATCTTTGTTTCCTCACTTATCTTATAAGATCATTTTCTAATAGTTACAGCAACTCAATACAACAAACACCTGGTCCTATTGCTTATCTATCAGCTGTGAATCCATCATCTCCTCCAAATGATCCTTCACCATTCAATCAATCATTTAGACTTCCTATTGCTTAACTCGTTCGTTGATGTACCAATTGATTAAGTCCCCCTTCTATCTAACTTTGAGATTGTTTTATTTATTCCAATATTATTTCGCTATAAGAATCTCACATATATCGCAAAATAAACTTTGACCCACTATGGTAGAAAGCAATGATAGAAAAGAATATGTACTTATTAGTACTAGTACTTAGGACATGGTTGATTTACTTCCAGATAAATATATTATTGATTACAAATAGGTCTATAAAATAGGCCAGTTAAGCGATATAAAGCTCGAATGGTTGCTAAAGATTTACCCAAGAGTATGGTATTGACTGTAAATAGACTATTCTTCAGTTGCTCGTCGAACTTTAGTTAGCAATCTTGTTGCAATTGTTGTGAACAAACATTGGTCATTATTCTATATGGGCAACAAGAATCTATTCACCAATAGTGATATTACAAAATAAGTGTGCGTGCATCCTCTATATAATCATGATCATCCATCTAATAAGGTTTATCTCTTTAACAGAGTCTTATATAGACTAAATCAAGCTCACAAAGGTTGGTTTGTTAAATTTAGATTTTGGTCCAACTCTTAAAATCATGCCTTATTTATTTGTAAAACGGCTCAATAGTTCACTCTTCTTCTCCTTATATTGAAAACATAATAATTATTATGACACTAGGTATTTTTCACTCTTAATTCCTTTTCACATCAACAATTTAAATTAAAGGATTTTAGTAATATGATTTATTTTTTCATTCTCAAAGTTTCATATGATGAATATAACTATTAACAGTCATAAGAAATATATGTCATTGATCATATCTCTCATGTTGGTATCACTAACTTCAAGAGCACTACCACTATGCTTAAGCCTAATGGCCATCTTTTTGTTATTGATGAGACTTTCCTTAATAATGATACTCTTTATCACCAATTAGTTCATAGTTTTATATAACTCACTATTGTTAAGTCAAAATGACTTTACGAATATTAATTTTTGATGACAAGCAAACAAAATGAAAAAGCAGACAAAAGATAGTTAAGAAAAAGCAGACGGAAGCAAAAGCAGACGGAAGCAAAAGCAGACGGAAGCAAAAAGCAGACGGAAGCAAAAGCAGATGGAAGCGAAAGTGGAACGGAAGCATCAGCTTGAGTTAGTTATAAGACTCAACTGAATAACCGTTTCTTTAAAGAATCAAGAAGCAGTTAT
>JANZLC010000007.1:23109547-23121065 GCA_026413385.1 Erythroxylum gracilipes | reverse complement strand
ATTACTTTCATACACAAGTTTTAGAAAATCATTTACAAACGTATAAACATCAGTTCTGAAAGATAAACTAGTTTTTGCTAATAAAAGAAGTTTCAAAAGGGGTTTAAAGAAAAAGTTTATCATAATTCAACCCCCCTTCTTGTGCGTGTATATATCATTATTGTTTACAATATTAACGTGTGATTCACTTCAACTATCTCTCATTCTAATATTACTCTTGTTGTTCATGACATTAGTCAATTCATGTCAACATCCCATACCACTTACTTATGTATTGTTATTCATATCCTTCAGTACATCACGTATACTCTCTTTTATATTCTTCACTTTAGTTATTCATCTTCAATAGAGTTATGACTATACTTTGATAGTAACTGGGGGTGAAGATTCACTTGCTTGACATTCTACTATTGGTTATTGTTTTTTTGACATATCCCTCTTTTCATTATGCATTAAAACAAAACAAAGAAAATCCAGCTCTTGCAAGCATAATCTATGAGTTTCTTTAGCTACATTGGTTGCTTCAAAATACAAGTATTTCCTTTCTCCAACAACTCTTTTCTTTTGTGATTGTCAACTTAAAATCTTTAAAAACTTGTTTTTTATTAATTTTAATATCAATTTTGGAGTTTCCTAAAGTAATTTTCTTTTTATCAATTTTGAAATTGAAGGATGAGCATATATTATATATACGAGGTGTAATAATTAATGTCACACGTGCGTCAAGCGTAAAAGGGACAGCTTACGGTGTTAAACTAATAAAGATCACAGCCTTTTTTTAAAGAAAGAAAAGAGAATTAAAAAAAACAAAAAAAGGCGTAGACTTTTTAGGTCTTGGAATAGAAATTCACAATTTATTGGTAGGCCTGAGATTGTCGGGTCTCAGTAACCCACGGTCGGAGCAGGTTCGGCACGTGGGATGGCCACTCCGCTGTGGCTTAGACCATCATTGTCATTTGTGCGTCCTCTTCTTCCCCACTGTATTATATGCACCACTATCTTCTTTATTTAAGAACATGCGTCCACCTTAATTCTTCCTTTTTTTAATAAAAAGGTTACTACTTTAAACTGAGTTTAAATATACAATCGCACAAATTATGAATCATAAAATTAATTTACCAAAAAAAAAATAGAGATTAATGTTAAAACCGAATCTAAGTCGTTTATAAATGTTTCTTCTTTTAATTAATGATTAAAAATTTCAATTAATTTGGTCAATTTAATTATAAAAATTTAAATTGTTTAACTTTTAATTCAGTTTTAACTTTCCGTTTCGATTTATTATAATAACTATTTCTATTAAAAATCGATCAATTAATTAATTGGATAATTTTTATTAATTAATAAAATTTATAGATCCAAAATAAATCAATTAATTTTCATTTAATAAACTCTTTTTCAATTAAATTTTAAATTATTTAATGGGTAAAGATTAAACCATATTTCAAGTTCTTTAATTTTATTCAAATTTTTAGTTAGTTTTATGACGGTTTAATACTAGTTGAATCTTTTAAACCTAAAATCTCTTCTTTTACCGATTTAACTTTCGACCTAATTTTTAAAATATTACATTTAATTCGAATTTAGTTTAAAGTTGAATAAAGACTAAATCATGTGATTGAACTTTTCTCAACTCATTATAATTTAAAGTCTAATTTTCTCAAAAAAATTTATCTATTAATTTGAATTAGTTGAAGTTGATTGATTAAATTTAAAAAGCCTTAATCTCAAATATCACTAATTTATAAGTTCAAAAGTCAGTTTTTGATATTGTCTAATCTGTAATATAAAAACTATAAGGAACAGGGAATAAAAACAATATAGATTACTAAAAGGTGAAGGACAAATTTCATAAAAAAGAACGGACCAATACATTCAATAATGTAAGACAAATTATATTAAAAGAGATAAGGTCTATAAAAAAAAATCATATCGTTAGATCTTTTGAAGCAAAGTCTAACATATCTACTTTCAGAAATCTGATGAAGAAATATCCACCACGCAAAAAAGAAGTTTGGATTGAACATAAAATTGAGGAGAAAAATCAAGGACTCTGAACAGAATAAATGTTTTAAAAATCAGATCAAAAGTTAAACCGGTAAGATAAAAATTTTAAGATCTAAAAGGTTAAATCGATATTAAAGCATCATAAAAATCAAATAAAATTAAAGAATTTGAAATATAATCGAAAGAAATTATGTTTACTTATTAAAAATTTAATTATAAAAAGAGATTGTTAAATAAAAATTAATTGATTTATTTTAGTCTATAAGAACTTGTTAATTTACCAAAACTAGCTGAATAATTAATAAAATAATTGATTTTTAACAATAAGAGTTATTAAAGTAAATTGAATCGAAAAGTTAAAAACTAAATTAAAAAATTTGACAGTTCAAAATTTTTAAGATTAAACTGGTTGAGATTTTGAATCATTGAATAGAACTGTATTATAAAATGAAAAGATTGAAGAAAAACAGTGAAGAAGAGCACATTAAATTCTCTTATCTAACTATATTTTATTAAATCTCATCCATACATTTATGTGGGTCCACATAAATAAGTGGATAAGATTTAATGAAACATGATAGGAATATCATAATCGGAACAGGAGATCTGATCCTGAAAAAGATGGAGCATTCGAGAGATTCTCTTTAATAATTATTATTATATTAATATATTTAAAGAATACTATTATTTTATTTTTTAATTAACTTGCTTTTGAGAAATTCAAAAAGGATAATTAGTAAAAAATGCATATGAAATTATCCTAGCATTGTTTACTGTTACAAAAACTAATTAATCTAAAGTGGACTTAATTATAAGTAAATATATTATTTTAATTGACTTAAAATAAACTTAATCTTAGTCCGTCAAAAAATGATCTAAAAATATCCCTGAATACAAATGAAATTTAAATATATGTCTAATTTGAAATAAAATGTTTATTATACATAAACGAATATATATAATTAATTATAACATATAAAATAGGGATGATAAAATTAGTTCAATTTAAACGTAATGAATTAAATTCGAATAGACAATATTTTAAATTAAATTTTGGATTGAATTCAACATTTTCAATTTGTTCATCCCTAATTAATTCGTCCAAAATAATATTATTTTAAAATAAATAATTAAAACAGTATTTTTAATCTCCACTTAAATCAAATTTTAGATTGAATAATTTTGATTGAAATTGAGATAAATTTTAAATTAATTGAGTCAAATTAAATTGTGTTCAATATATAGATTAAATAAAAAACAATAACAAAAAGAAAACATAACCATATACAAACACATGCACTTAATAAAGTTAAAGTTCATATTCAATAGCTAGATTAGAGGAGGATTGTGAAGGACTTTATGCATGTGCAAATCTTGATTTGCTTTGATTACAATGGACAAAGTTGCATGCATAAGATATTAAATAGTGGTTTATATCTTTTGTGACAACTGTTGAGACATGAAAAAGACAAACCCCTTTTTTATACACTCACTTCTCTTTTTCTTTAGTTGCATGTACTCAGTTCATTCTTTCTTAAAACTATTTTATCCCATTGGAGGAGTGCCCCTTCTTTAGCTTGCAACAAATGACAATAAATTGCAATGAATAAAAATTCAAACTGATTTATCAGACTCGACTGTAAAAATTTTGAGTCGTTCAACTTTTTCGAATAGCCCTTATTTTTAAAAATAGATCGATTTATTAACTAACTAGTCAATTTTAATAAACTAACATATTTTTATAGATCAGAAGAAATCAATAGATTTTTATTTGACAGTCTCATTCTTCAATTAAATTGCAATCTCTTCGTTGTTTAAAGATAATCTCTTTCTTTAATCTTATTTTGAGCTCTTCAATTTGGTTCGATATTTGTTATGTATCAGTTTTATAACGACGTTTTATCTTATAAAACATTGATAAATTAAATGTGGATTGCAAAATTTCAGATGCAAACGAAGTCAAAATTAGGAAGTTTGAGATTAGTTACAAAAAACTGAAAAAATTGTGTTAAGAGACAAAAAATAAATTATTTTGGTACATTTTGTTATAAAAAGGAAATATTTGATTAAGGATTGACAAAATTGAAAACATATCACTTTATATGATCTCATCACTTATTTTAAAAATCCGTTAATTCGTAGTATATTTTTATAGAAAATAATTGATTAATTAATTAATTAAAAAATTGAAATGAAAAGTAATCAACAATTTATTTTGTTGGTGGAATGAGTTGTTGCGAAAAAAAGATTGAGAAAATTAAAATTTTAAATAAATTATTTAGTTAATCTTGTTCTTATTTTAAAATTTATTAATTTTTAATAAATATTTAGAATTTGTAATTAATAAATTAGCATTTTTTTAGGATGGAACAGATGATAAAGTTATTTCTTTGTGATCTGAAGGTTACGAGTTTAAGATGCAGAAACAATTTTCTTGTAAAATGTAAAGAAAAGGTTGTGTATAATTGATGACTTTTGTCTGATTCTCGTAAGACGAAAAACCTTGTGTATTTAATTTGGTACTTTTTTTAATTTTATTTAAAATATATTCGAAAAGTTTTTTTTGAAAAGGTTGTTGTAAATATTTTTATTTTGATGAGATTTGCATGCACAAAAATTTTGGTAAAAAGCAAAGTTGCTTAAATATTATTTGGTCAAACCCTTTTCGACCCTAGTTCTGCATTCACTAGTCGTCTTGATGAGACATAGTTTTGATGTCTGGTGTCGGAGGTCACTAGAAGCAATGATTCATATATCATGGACTACAACTAAGCAGCTATGTTGTCCCCTTTTCTTTAATGGTCCCTTTATATGCATCAGAGATTCTATCTACAAGTGTTAATCATATGGAGTCTTTATCTAGTTGTGAGTTCAAATGATTTTATAGATTTCATTTGCATTCAAGATATAATGACTAAAAAAGTAGTCCTTCAAACTAAATTATGTACTGGACTTATCTAAATCTATCTTTAATCAACTTTAATTAGATTTGATAACTTTAAATTACTTAAGATTAAATAAAATATCATTTGTAACGACACGCTTGGTATATATGTCAACAGATTTGAGCTCATCATAATAAGAATAGATCATCTGTTTTGATTAATAAATTCTTACCATATTCTATTAAATCTTATCTACACGTTTATGTAGAGTCCACATAAATATGTAAATAAAATTAAATAATACAAGGTTGAAATACCCTAACTCTTAGCTCCAACCCCACCATGCCTTCTTCATTCATGACCTAGAAGACTAAATAGTTCCTTTTTCAAGTTTCTTGCCCAACAGCCTGTCAAGAACTGACTTGTCTTTCTTGTGTTTCGTAGACGGAAGTATACCCTAAAAGTAGTTTGTACGGTCACTAAGATTACCAGACCAGCAAGCAGCAACCACCCCCCAATCAGTTGAATTAATGAAAAGGGCTGCTCCGAGGAGAAGAAGCCCACTGCCGGTACTGGACCCACTTGGTGTCCTTAATTGTAAGAAGCTTGTCTACTTCTTTTTAATTAATAAATTTATAAATAAAGAGTATTCAAATGGACATTCTTTTTATAACAAAGAGAACATTTTTTACCTTCTTAAGTGTATATTAATTAAAATTTTACCCTTTCAAGTGCATATTAAACAATTTTTAAATATATATAATTTATGGTTACTTATTTTAATAAAATAATAATTTCGAAGACTCTCGAGAAAAAAAACTTCTGATTCAATTTATTTGGTATGTTTCAAAATTTTCTTTTATCTTAAATAACATTCTTTTTTTACAATAATAACAACGACAACCTAATAAAAAACCCCACTAAACGTAAAGTTTGGAGAGTTTAAGTGTACGCAGCTTTACCTTTAACTAATAAAAAAAATGTTTCCAAATGATCCACACAAAAAAATTACATACCTTTTTTCTAAATTTAAAAAATTAGTTAAGAATGTAAAAAGAGTTTTTTTATAATTACCTTTTTTAAAATTATAGAGAAAAGAAAACCTAAAACACACCATAACTAACGCAACGATCTGTGTTACAAAATTTTGTGTTGATCACGGTAAAGATGAGTCATGACTAGAGTTGGAGGCTCCTGAAGAATATGGTGTCCAAGGCTTAAGAGCTCGACGGGAGAGGGTAGACTATCTGCACACTGATTCTCTTCGTGATATACATGCTGAACCTTTACCTCCCACTTACGATGGAGTAGGTCTCGGGTATTTGTCACCAAGAAAAAATACTCAGTGGATGGTATAATAGAAGAGGAAAAAATATTGATCACCTCTAACGAATCGACTTTGACGATTACTCGACGATAACCAAGTATTCAGGCCAGATTAAGTCCCGAGTGGAATCCCTAGAGTTCGGTAGCTAACGGCGAGACTCTTCCAAGATAAAATAAATTTGGTGTCTTTAATTGTAGGGAGCTTGTCTACTTCTTTTTAATTAATAAATAAAGAGTATTCAAGTGGACATTCTTTTAGTAAAAAAAAAAGTGGACATTCTTTTTATAATAAAGAAAACAAATTTTACCTTCTTAAGTGTATATTAAGTAAAATTTTACCCTTTTAAGTGCATATTAAATAATTTTTAAATATATATAATTTATGGTTACTTATTTTAATAAAATAATAATTTCGAAGACTCTCGAGAAAAAAACTTCCGATTCAATTTATTTGGTACGTTTCAAAATTCTCTTTTACCTTAAATAACATTCTTTTTTTACAATAATAACAACGACAACCTAATAAAAAATTCCACTAAATGTAAAGTTTGGAGAGTTTTAGTATACGCAGTCTTATTTTAACTAATAAAAAATTTGTTTCTAAATGATCCAAAAAAAAAAATACATATCTTTTTCTAAATTTAAAAAATTAATTAAGAATGTAAAAAGAGTTTTTTTAATAATTAGATATTAGTTTAGCACATAATTTTCTATTTTTAATATATTATTTTACAAATCATTGAAATTATTGGGCCCAAAATTTGTGGCCCATTAATGACATCTGACCCAAGTTTGGCCCCACCAGTGGCCCCACGTGTGTGAACCCTTTTCAACTTTCGCGCCTTTTCATTGGCACTGACTTTTTTGGCGCAAAAGATTGTGTACGTACTCTGTCAGTCTGTCTGCGTGAGCTCCGATGAATTTCCGAGATCTCGTCCTCGTCTCCACAGCTACGGTCTTCGGAGCTTTAACCTCGGCACTTGCGTTTCGCTTATTCTTCTTCTCAGACTCCAAACGAGACTCTTCCACAATAGTCAAACGCGGTACTTCGAAGAAATTATCTTCTCAGTGCCCGTTTGATCCCTCCAAACGCAAAGGGTTTGTTAGTTACTCAAGTACTGACTTCTGATTGCTTCTTTTTATCTTTTACTTTTTTTTTAACATAAATTTTGAAGATTTTCTTCCGGGCAGTTATTTGTCTTGGGATGATTACTTTATGGCGATTGCGTTTTTATCAGCGGAAAGGTCCAAAGATCCAAACAGGCAGGTCTTGAATTGATTCTTATTCTATGCTTGTTCTGGAAATGTAATGCTTTGCAATGCTCTCTCGTTAATATTAGAGTTTCCATTTCGCAGGTTGGGGCGTGCTTGGTTAGTCAAAATGGTGTGATTCTTGGTAAGTGTGGCTTCGGGAACTAGATTTGGATTTTGGTTTTCCTTGTTCTTTTTCTCGGTGAATTTGATGATACTAAGATGCGAATGGTACTAGGAAGCTGAGGAATGTTAGGGTTATGTTCATCTGTGCTAGCTCCTGTTTATACTTGGATTGTAGTTATGTGGATTCTGGAATAGCTAAGTTCATGGTTGTTGCCTGGTCCAACTGGTTGTGCTCGTCTTCTACGTGCTACCAACCCAAAGGTCTCAAGTTTGAGTCACAGTTGTTAGGGTTGTTTCTCACTTTGATGACTTACAAAATGGTGGACTAGAAGTAGAGACACGGTGAACCTGTAAATTCTAATTAGATCGAGCCTCAAACTTAATTGAACCTGTAAATGTCAATTAAATCGAGCTATGCACTTAATTATGAGTTTTTGACTCATCAAGTGACTTATTCGAAACATATAATTTGTCAGTTATTATATGCAATCAATAATTTACTTAGTACACACCGGAAAAATAAATACTACGGGTTCTCCCTTTGCAAGAGCGATAAGGTCACGGTTGTTATCAAGTTTATGGATTTCATTCTTATTTATTTGATAGGCATAGGCTATAATGGGTTTCCGAGAGGCTGTTCAGATGACCAGCTTCCATGGGCAAAGGTTTGTGTTCTGTTTGTGTCATTAGGTTTGCACCTTCCGAAGGATCACTTTAGTAAATTTCATGCTTTGTTTCAGAAATCTAAAACTGGGAATCCTCTGGAGACCAAGTACCCGTAAGTATTGTGTTTTCATTGCCCTTACTCTGTTTTGCAACTGGTTCTATATTGCACTGCAATTTCTGGAAATTGCTTATATCTCTGATTGATTGCTGCAGTTATGTCTGTCATGCTGAAATCAATGCTATCCTCAATACTAATCATGCCTCTGCTGACGGGCAGGTAGTTGATCTTCATTTACTGTCCAATACTCCAATTTGTAGTTGTGTTTCCTTTCTCTTGTTTACGTGCTTCTTCCATTTACAAAAGTTCACTGGCAGTAAAAATAATTAATGGTCCTGAAACGTCAAATCCACAAGTAAGGTTCAATTGTATAGAATACTTACAAAATGGTAAAAGTGGTCAACTTGATATGTTAAGATTGAGAGATTATGTTTGCATCGTTTATTTTTTGCAGAGGCTTTACGTGACAATGTTTCCCTGCAATGAGTGTGCGAAGATAATTATTCAGGTTTGACGATGAGCAAAACTTATGCCGTCTTTTGATACGAAATTGAAAACATGAGCTTGTTCTGAGTGGAAAAGCTTTTTCACCAATCTGATGTATGCTTTTTGGTCACGGAAGATGGAGAATTATCTGGTTTCCATTTCTCTCTTTTCCACGAAAGTGGGCATTAGCTTCTAAACGATTCCATAAATGGTGTCAGAGCAATATAAAAGAATATCAAAAATCTGACACGGATTTTATGACCATATGGTAAATACCAATTTCCTCGTGTGATGGCTTTTAATCATTTTCTTTACAACTCATAGGGGAGCAGATCTGCAGCTCCGAAATTGTTGTGCCCTGTTGTGCCTTTAAGATCCTAGCCATCCAACTTATTGTAATGGACGGCTGGGATTTATTCAGGCACAGGGCAAGCACTATGGGAACAGCAAATCTGTTCCCAACTCATAGTGAGTGATAAAGGAGTATCCATTCAATTCTAGTTTCCTATCAAGTACACCAGAAGCACTAAATGCTACCTTTTATTGGCTTTGTTATTGTAGTCAGGCGTTACTGAAGTCATATATTTTGTGGAGAAGAGCTTCAACAATTCATATGTTTATGCTGCTTCACACAAGCTGCTTTCAATGGCCGGTGTCAAAGTAAGCTCTGCAAGCTAGGAAAACATCATTGGTTGAGCTGTTATGAATTTCCATAAAATCATATATGCTTTTATATCTTCACTTGCAATTTCAGGTCAGGAAACATCAGCCTCAGATGTCCCAAATCTTGATCGAGTTTCAAGAGCCATAGAAGGCTGAGCTCGAGTGGTATCTTGCATTTGTCTTTGTAAGCTTTCTTGCAGACTGAGCAGTTTCTACGATGAATAAAGGAATTAATTATGTGGTCAGCAGTTGGTGAGTTTTAGTGGCCATCAATGCTAAATGAAAAAGCTCTGTTATTAAACTTTTTAAAAATGTTTTATAGTAATTTGATTGGCTGATGTGATGCCGGGCCTCCACTTTAAAGAACTTCTGTGGATTACTATTGAGGAAATTGTAATAGAACTTGAATGTATTGTACATGCCAAGATTGCAAAAGTTGAAGGTGAAGGATCTTGCATATATCTTAGTATTACTTGTAGGGTAAGGTGGAAGGAAAGCAGGAGTCTTGTTCTACCTAATAGTCAAAAAGAGTTATCCCCTTTTGGTGATAATTTAGAAGGACTTGTGTTCCACCAACTCCATATCTTTGAATCTTATCCACGACCTAACAATCCCAAACCATTATCCAATACATGAGTGTTTAGGAAAATCATTTCTCATATAACCCTTGTTTCAATCCAAATTAGGAAGATGTTTTGAGTACACTATTTTCTCAAATAATCCTTTTTTTTAATATTTACCATTATTAAGTCCATTTCTTAACCATTATTTGTATTAATTTAATCTTATCCCATAAGAAAATCAAACCTAATATTCACTATTAGTTCAAGTACAACTTATACGGTGGAAATTTCAATTTCAATTTAAGTTAATTGGATGTAATGGACTGACCTAATGTTAAGCTCAATCAAATTCAAACTAAATTTGGTTAAATTAAAAAAAAACAATATCATTTTTTCTTTAAAAAAGAAACACGAATTTGATTTGAAATTCGATCAATTCAAATCAGGCCCTCGACATCAAGTCAAAGCTTTATTAGATCATTGGGCATTCGTATGTTTTTCTTTCATCACATTTTGATTGCAATTATATATTCTACCAATTTATTGGGTAAATCTTTTTTTTATCACACTTGTGTTTTGGGTATATCAACTTGGATTCTAAAGATTAGAATTACCAATTTTGTTATTTTAAAATATTTAAGTAGTTTAATTGTACTTATCAAATTAAATTTGAACATTTTTTTACCACTTTTAATTATTATTTTTATGCATGTACTTAAAAATTCATATGATAAATCACAAATCATGAATTCCAATAATTATTAAATAATAAGACTTTGATTTTTTATTTGAATTGAATGATGCTACAAATTTAGAATAATTGAATTCAAATTCAATAATTGACAATTGACACGTACTTGGGCATTTTGATTTGTCTTTAGAGCCCAAACCCCACGCAAAGATGCATGTCCCAATGGCCCCACTTTGACCACCAAATCGCCTTGTTCGATTCGATGCTCATATCATAACGGTACAATTAATTATTATTATAAGATTAATAATATAAGAACTTAATTAATAATCTTAAAAAGATAAAGACAGAAATGAAGTAAATGGGAATCCATTCCATTGAGCTCTTTCTTTAACAGTGCAATGCAACACAGGGCAGGCATAGGAAGAACAGAGCACTCTGTTTCTTTTCAAAGGACATGTACGTGCATGCTCGCTGATCGTTACAACTAAAACTGTATCTTGGATTCTAAGTCGATTTACTGCTGAAGAACGTTAATGGGTCATCGAAAAAGGCAGAGAATTTGTGAGGAAGAAACACGTGTGGATTTCGACTCTGATCCTTTCCATGCGTTGCCGGACGACCTTGTCCTCTGCGTTCTCTGCAAGCTCAGTTCCTCTGCTTCATGCCCCTCTGATTTCATAAACGCTCTCTTAACGTATGTTCTTAAGTATATGTGTATTCTTTATGTTTTGATGCTCGTTATGGTTTTGGAGTGTTGGTTTATTTCGTTTAATGGGAAATAGATGCAGAAGAT
>JANZLC010000007.1:23096912-23109511 GCA_026413385.1 Erythroxylum gracilipes | reverse complement strand
AAGCTGCTCCGAAAACATTCGCTATCAAGGGGAAGAACTGGTCGGATTCAGCTCACCGGTTTTTGATACAGTGTGCAACCGCCGGCAACTACGACGCATGCTATACTCTTGGCATGGTCAGTCCGATTTCCCCTTTATTTCCTCTGAAAATCACGAAAGACTATTCCTCTTTAAAGCTTTTCCCATTTTTACAGATCCGATTTTATTGCCTTCGGAACAGAGGAAGTGGCCAGTCTCTCATGGCGAGGGCAGCCATCAAATCTCACGCGCCGGCACTGTATTCACTCGCCGTTATTCAGTTCAACGGCAGCGGGGGCGCTAAGACCGACAAGAATCTCCGAGCCGCAGTCGCGTTGTGCGCACGCGCAGCGTCTCTCGACCACGTCGATGCGCTTCGAGAGTTGGGTCATTGTTTACAAGATGGTTATGGAGTCCGTCAAAGAGTGGCCGAGGGGACGCGATTGCTTACTCGAGCCAACGCGCGTGAGCTTGCATGGTTGCCACGCTCCGTTGTGACGTTACATCCTCTCCGGCTCCATTACTCCGCTGGGAGTCCGTTACTAAGCGATTTCGGGTACAGTATCCCGTCGAGAGAGGTCCACCCGGTGAACCAGTTTATGAGGGAGTGGTTCGAGTCGGGTCGAGAAGTTTTGGACCGGGGTTTGAGGTTGTGCTCCCACGGCGGATGCGGGCGGCCGGAGACGCGACCCCATGAGTTCCGGCGATGCTCCGCGTGTGGGACTGTTAACTATTGTTCCCGGGCGTGTCAGGCGCTTGACTGGAAGCTGAGGCACGACAGGGAATGTTCGCCGGTGGAGTTGTGGGTCGGCGGTGTCGAAGACGGCGGTGGTTTTGTATTTTATTAAGCGTTTATGAATTATTAGAGTTTTAAAAAGTAGACCGAATAAATAAAAAGTTTAAGATTTTAAGGATTAATCTATTAAACTATTATAAAATTAATATATAATAAATAAAAAGTAAAAAATAAAAAATAAGTAAAATAAATATTTTATCGGAAAAAAACTAATATTTACTGAACTAATAATAAACCGAACCAAACGTGGGAGGATTTGATTTTTAAAATATTAATTTTATCATCTCTATCTTGGATTTTCACGAACACGAAGAATAAGAACTTCTAGTAAATTGTTTAATACAAATTATGATAGAAATAAAGTTAGGTAATTATACAATCAATTATATTATCATTATCATATCTTGAAGTTTTGCAATGAAGCAGGGTTTAAAGAGGTCTGATAGTACACAGTCTTGTTCTTACATAATAGAAGTTGTTTTTGGTAAACTCACATGTAAATGTGATAGGATAATAATGATGTAAGTTAAAAAAAAGATGAATTTTCTCGTTGCTAGTTGCGCTAGGAATCTTCACTGAGCGATCTTGAGGATACGACAATCCTGCAGTTTGATACGTCCATCGCGGGAATCTTTCCTCTTACACCCGGAAAAAAAAGGTTGAACTTCCTCTGCGATAAGGGTGAGGCGCAAGGGCTCTAAATTATATGTAGTTTACCCTTATTCTATCACGTCAAACTTTTCTAATTCTAGCCACTGCCTCATTGAGGGCCAACTCTGACATATCTTTCTTTATCACTTTCCTCTAGGTCTTGTAAGGCCTCATTTTTCTGTTCTTGTAACCACTAAGGTTTATTTGCTCACATCGTCGTACTGGAGCATCCGAGGGCATTCTACACACATGCTCAAACTACCTAAATCTTTTCTCTCTCAATTTGTCAGCAATACTAGCCACCTGCACTTTATCTCTTACCGCCCTATTCCATACCTTATCTCTTTTGGTAATGTCACACATTCATCTAAGCATACGCATTTCTGCTATCAACAACTGTCGCATATGTCTACGCTTAATAGGTCAGCACTCTGCATCATATAACATGGTTGGCCGAATCACCATTCTATAGAATTTTCTTTTGAATTTTAAAGGGACCTTTTTATCAAATAAAATACATGATGCACTCTGTCATTTGACCCACCCAGATCTAATACGATATACTATATCGTTATCGATACTATTATCTATTTGAATGATGGATCTGAGGTATTTAAAACTCGATTTCTGTGGTATGATATCAGTACCAATTGCTACCGCCGCCTCGTGTACTTTTTGGCTACTTGAAGAGTTGCATTTTAAATACTCCGTCTTGGACCTGCTCATTCTAAAACATTTTGATTCTAACGCTTCTCTTCAACGTTCTAACTTGGTATTGATCCCCTCCTTGGTCTCATCCACCAGGACAATATCGTCAGCAAATAACATACACCAAGGTACCTCTTATTGGATGTGTTTGGTAAGTTCATCTAAGTGAACAAAAAAGGGCTTAAAGTTGAGCCTTGGTGTAGTCCAACACCAATAGAGAACTCTTCCGTATCGCCTCCTATCGTCCTTACACTAGTCAATGCTTCTTTATATATATCCCTAATCACTCTGATATAAGTCCTAGGAAAGCCCTATGCCTCCAAACACCGCCAGATGAGTTCTCTCGGAACCCTGTCATACGCCTTCTCCAAATGTACAAAAATTATATGCAAATCTCGTCTTCGTTCCCTGTAGCATTCCATCTCGTCTTCTGTCGTGGACCTACCAGGCATAAATCCGAATTGGTTGTTCGATATAGAAGCAGCTCTCCGGATGCTCTTTTCAATTACCTTCTCCCACAACTTTATGGTATGACTTAATAATTTGATGCCTCGATAGTTGTAACATTGTTGGATGTCTCCTTTGACCTTGTATAAGAGAATTAACCTACTCAATCTCCATTCATCCGGCATCTTGGCTGACTAGAAGATCACATTAAAGAACTGAACTAACCACCCAATACCGACAACTCCTATTCGCTTCCATACCTCTATAGGGATCTTATCCGGCCCTAAGACCCGTCTGCTCCCCATCCCCTCAAAATCTTTATAATTTCTCCCCTTGTGATCCTCCCCCATGAGTACCCGTTTAGAAATTGTCCTGACATGGGGTTCCCCTAACTCTATGTTGACCAATATGTTTTCGTTATAAAGGCCATAAAAGTATCTCTGCCACCTTCGTTTGATGGTTTGAGCCTTTGTGAGTACCTGTCCTGCTTCGTCACGTATACAACAGACTTGGTTGAAATCCTCTGTCTCACGTGCCTTATCTCTTGCTATCTTGAAAATTCTTTGTGCTCCTTTGACCATATCCAAATCCCTGTACATATTCTCGTAAGCTTCTCCTTCAGCCACTGAGATAGTCTTCTTTGCCTTCTGTTTTGGCAGTCTATACCTTACTCTATTAGTGACCCGCTCCTCCTCTGTTGCACTTGCCAACAGATCTTTAAAAGCTCTCTTTTTTGCCTTTACCGTCCCCTGGACCTCGTCTGACCACCATTAGGATTCCATCAGCCTCCTTGTCTTTTAGAAACGCCTAGGAGTTTTGTGGCGGTCTCTCTCACTACGGGGGCTACTCCCTGCCACATTTGATTCGCATCCCCACTCGCAGCTCATGTTGTATTATACCTAACCTGAGTCCTAAAATGTTCCACCATGTCCTCTTTTAGTCTCCACCATCTGATTTTGTGGAATCGCTCGGTAAATTGCTATGCCCTCCATCCCTTAATCTCTATATACAAAACTAATAATTTATGTTGGGTTGATAGGCATGCGGCCGACAGTACTTTGCAATCCTTACACCATGATTTGGCTCTTGCCCTGACAAGGAGGTAATCAATTTGCGTCTTAGTTGTGCTACTCTGAAACGTCACCAAGTGCGCTTCGTTTTTCTTAAAAAAGGAATTTACTATTACTAACTCATATGCTATGGTCATATCCAATAAATCAACCTCACTATTATTTCTAGTGCCATATCCGAAGCCTCCATAAGTTCCTGTATATCCGTCTGAATCTGCCCCTATATACCCATTAAAATCCCCTCTTAGGATGATATGCTCAGTCTGGGAGATTTGTTGAAGCACCCCATCCAGACAATTAATATTAAAATAAGTTGAAACATATTTAATAAAATAATTTCTAAAATTTTTAATAGGATAACATTTTTAGTAATTAAAATCATCAAAATAAATTTAAATAGATCAAATCAAATAAAAATGTGACATATTATACTCTTAAATTTGAAGACATAAGTTAAGAAATATAAAAGTAACACAAAAAAGAAAAAGAAAAACGTGTGAGTTACTTAATAATCCAAGTAAGTGAGTGAATCATACTTAATAGGCGTAGAAGGTAGCTGTTTCTATTTTTATGTGCCACTTTGTGCATGAGACCATCCATCCATTCATCAAATATGGATGGATGGTCTCGAGCACATGGTGACACACGGAAACAGAAACAGAGGAATTAATCCCACTTAATAGATAATAGTAAAACTGAAGTAAAAGACAAGACGTTCTCGTTTAGAACCATTTTCTTCCTTTCTTTCTGTTCCTTGGTTTTCTTAGCCCGCAAGAAATATACTTTCTCTTTCATCGATCACTCACCAATAAAGAGACCGGAAGGAAGAAGAAAAACATCACTATTTCATGAACACTCTCTCGCCTGCTGCCACTTTCTCTGTCGGCTACCTCAAGTATGCTTTTCCTCTACGACACTGACGATCCTATGGCTTTGCTTCTGCCGAGTGATGGTAGTAAAGTTGGTTTGTGGGTTGTGGAGGGACTAGCGGTTTCACAGAAGGAAACGATGTTCTCAGTTCTCATCGTTTCCTCTAGACGGTTCATTGGAAAACCGAGCTGCTTACTAATAAACCGACTAATTTTTATATAAATAGATTATTAAACTAAACCGAACCAGATAACTAATCGGTTTATACTATTTTTGGTCGAACAGATCGGCTCGATTCAATTTTTAAAACAGTACTAAAAAATTGATGTTTTTTTTCAATTATCAGATTCTGTATTTCATAATTTGCTCCCATCTCATTAATTATTAGTGCTAGAAGATTGATGCTTTTTTTTTAATTATCAGATTTTGTATGTCATAATTTGCTTCCATCTCATTACTACTACTACAATAACAATACTCAGTATAAATTTGGCTAAGATGTTGAGTCTGAGAAGGTTCTATAGTACACAGTCTTATCTCCAACTAATAAAGAGACTGTTTTCAAATGATCCACATGTACGAACTTCCATCTCATAACTATGTCACTTAAAAGAATATTTTAGGCAAAAAGATAAAAGTAGTATTAACGTGTTATAATTTTAAATTTTTAGCAAAAATAATTTGACGTTAAATTTTTCGTTAATATTTGTAACATGTATAAAATTTATTATTTAATAAATTCGAAATATAAAAAATATAAGACAATTAGGATAAATTAAATAATCTTAAACTTATCTTAAATTTGTAATTCTGACCCAAAGTTTAAAAATGACACTAAAATACCTAAGTTTTTAATTTATTGCAAAAATAACCAAACATTGATTTGGCACGACATGTAAAATATTTTTTAACTAATTATTATTTATTATTTTACAAAGGACTTTTTCTTTCCTGATTTTCATCATTGAGACCCAAAAATTGCTGCTTAAAAATCACTTAGAATATTTCTCAAAAAATGGAAAAATAATTTAGAATATTGATAGAAAATCCAAAAATATTTTAGAATATTTCAACTAATTCAAAATTCATGCATTTTAGTTGTACTTTTTAAATATCGGGCTATTATTGCAAAATTTAAATAAGTTTGAGATTTTTTTAAATTTACCAAATAATTATACACTAATATATTTTTATTTCATAATTATTTTATGATATTTGATATTCTTAATTTATTAAATAATAAAATTAAATATGAAATAATAAAATATGTGACAGTCACGTGACAAAATACTATTATAACGTGACTCATCGTATCATTCGCAACAAGAAAGAATTTAACGTGAATTGTTTTCGCTAAAAAATTAAAAGTTGAAATATTTTAATGTTATTATTTTTAAAGTGTGATTTGATATTATTACAAATTCAAATAAAATTTGAGGTTTTTTATAATTAATTATAAAGCGCAACTAGAGCAGTCTCCCCCCTGCCTCCATGACTGGTAGCCTGGGCTCCTCCCCCGACTGGCTGGCTTAAACTCAACGTCGATGGGAGTGTTTGCGGGCATCCCGACCGAGTCGGGATCGGAGGCTTACTTAGGGATTAATAATGGTGTGTGGATAGCGGGCTTTTCCTGTGAGATCGGGATCACCACTATATTGGTAGCGGAACTCAGGGCCCTCAGTTATGGGCTTGCTTTCGCCAGCGCGTACTCTTGGGAAGGTCTTCTAATCGAGTCTGATTCCATGAAAGCGCTGCGGTGTCTCTCCCTTCCTTTCGACGTGCTGGTCTTCCATCCTCTGGCTAATCTCATTTCGGATATCAACTCTCATCTGGCCAAGTTTACCCACTATAATCTCAACTATATTTTTTGAGAAGGAAATTAGTGCGCAGATTTTATATCCCGCTTGGGATTGGTAGGTGCAGCTGTAGGGACCATCTGGATTACCCCTCTCCTGGCCTCAGTCCTCATTTGCGCGCTGATGTGCTAGGGGTTATATTTAGTCATTAATGTATTGCTTATTTCTCTTATGTAACCCCCCAAAAAAAAAAAAGAGTCAATCAACTGACATGTCTATTATCTGCTTTATTCCAAAACAAATGTGAAATGTCAGTATATGGTTAGGACATTTATGGAGCAATAACGTCGTGACTTGTAGATAAGGTAATGAAATTGCCAATCCGAGAAGAGTATGGGTCATGCCATGACCATGACTTACCAAAATTTTTATTAAACACCAAATATTTTTGGTTAAATTAATATAGATAATTCAATTGAATTAAACTGAATTTTCTAAAATTAAAATAACAAGAAGAACAACTTCTAGCTTTGGGACAATTTTGTCCTTTCCTATAAAGTTGAACAACTATTACCTATATTTTTTGATTTTTAAATAAATTATTGGTTAAGTTACGTAATTTAATTAAGATAAAAGTGATAAAGTGATCTAATAAATGATCTAAATTAATGAGTCGAAGTTTGAGTAAAAAATAAGTCCTAATTAATATAGACTATACCCATATTTAGTAAAAATTCTGTTAAGGCGTAAAATTTGAAAAAATTTATTATACGCAACTAAAATTAAGAATTATTAAACTCTTGACATTGGTGTATTAAGAATTAGTAAACTCTTGACTTAGGTGTACATGAGTGTCCGGAGGATGAACCAAGTATCTGCGTGCTTTGGAACAAGACAAAACGACACGGGGTGGGAAATTATGAACCAAATATGTGCGTGCTTTGAAATAAGACAAAACGACACGGGGTGGGAAATTAAGGCATGACTTTCGCATTTAGTCCGGAACAAATAGGGAATTATCAGTTAGTTAGCTATGAGAAGTTAAACGAACTTGCAGCTCAATCTAACACGTAACGACAAGACGTCCTTTCACTTCAAAGTGAGTATCAATACCAAGGACCATTGCATTTGATTTATTCAAACGGACAAGCCATCACCATGTCCATTTGTATATATATATATATATATAGACCTGTTAGCAGGCAATCTGTCGGCAGATTACGCCGTTCAGTTTAGTTTAGTTATTAGCTAATTTTATTTATTAGCAGTTAATAAATTATATTAACTAATTTAGTTCGTAGATAATATTAATTATTTATTAAAAATATTAGATAAAATTAACTATTTATTATTTTATTATTAGCTACGTGTAAAAGATAATAAGTTAAGAAAATTATAATATTTTATTGTAAAAACTGTTATATTTTATTTAACTAAATAAATTAATAATTAATATTAGCATTTATTTTAAATATTTGTTTTAGTTGTTAAAATAAAATTTGTTTTAAAATTTTGTATCTTGAAGATAATTAAAATTAAATTATATTTATTAATGATTATTAAATTAAAAATATTTAAATTAAATTAAATTGTTCATAATTTTAAATTATTTTACACCATTCTTTATTTGTCAATTACATGAAAAAATGTAAAGATATTAGTATACTTTTACCCAATAAAAATCCCGCTAAATGCCAGATTTAGAGAGGTCCAATGTACTCAATCTTATCCCTAATTAGTAAAGAAGCTGTTCTCGAGCTTTTAACTAGTCACTAAAATTTTAAAAATATTTGTACTAATTCAAAACATATGAATCAAATCAAATATAATTCAATTATTTAACTTACAATTTGCATATTCTAGTTTAATTCAAAAATTGCTCCATAAATACTATATTTTCATCGTAATACAAACATAAACCACATGTTTTATAACAATAAAACAAGGAAACAGTCGGATAGTTACCCTGAAGTTTAAATAAAGCTGGAAAGTCTAATCACATTAAGTTAGCTAATACACAACATCCAGGAAACTAAGAGCAAATAATTGTTCATGCACCATTCAAATCCGAAGTTGATGGATTTAAGAGCTAATATGAGTCCAAAAATTATGAGCTAAAGCAATCCACTAACAAATATTTTAAGAGCTACTCAGTACCGATTCTGCTTTACATTGTTTTGTGCTGCTGATATGTTCATCAAGTCGAAAATTTGCTACCAGTGAGTGGCGAAATTGTACCTCAAATCTGAGAAGAAGGGGATAATGTCCGTGTACTCTAATGCAACTCACAGAAATCTTCAAAAGATGATTTCTTGCAACAGAAATGATGGGGTTTTTCCAAAGAACCAAACATGAGACTTGATAATTCTGCAGATCAAGAGTAGAGACCGCCTCAACCAATCATCTCAACTTCACAAGGTTTGCTGTGCTGATCATCCGATGAGCAAATGGAACCTAAAAGATCATCAAACTTCAGAGGTGAATGCCGAGCAAAGTACTGGAACATAATCTGCAAGTGTAAAAAATGAATTAGGATACCATCAACTACAACCATCATCTGCAGAAAGATTCTAAATTTCGCCAATAAAAAAGGATAAAAGTTTACAAATTTTGTTTGGCATTCTACAACTTAAAACCTTCAAGGAACAAAAGCGGGGGAAAAAAAAAACCCTTGATCTTTTTCTATAACTGAACAGGCCACAAGTGTTCCCCAACTTACGACATTCTTTTATCACCTACAGTTGACTAAATCAAACAGATGAGGAAAGCTAGCTAGAAGATGCAAAGTAGAAAGGTCACGGACAAGCTTAACCTCATTATTGCATCTACTTATGACAGTTCTATGGAAGCATTTATGGATTTGATCAACAAATTGCCATGTGAAATTGATAAAACACAGAATTCATGAAAGAGGAGGGAGCATGCTTTTCCACTAACCTTGGAGTAACTGTCTGCAAAAGCTCGTGCTCTATTGGACTTCCCTAGATAATGTAAATCAGCCCTCTCAAGCTTTCCATCTACAAAACTCATTTGTCCATCCCCAATAGCAAAACGTAGAAGGTTACCCGGAAGTAATGCAGACTAGTTAGGAACAAAAAGTAAAGTACAGTATCAGTATTATTCCGACTAATAGGATACGGGAATAAGAAAAATCCCAATATCATCAAAAAAGTTTTACAGACGAACCCGATGGATGAAGTCAGAATCCAAGCAGCCAAATATTACAGGAGGATCATCTGATGTTATCAGTTTGCCATCGTCTTGTAGCTCTAAAACTACCTGAACGTGCAGGCAAATAATTATAACTAGTTGACAAACTGGAAGCAAGTTGGACAAGATAAAAGAGTGACAATCCCATATCATATGTAAAATCAATATACCTGCTGTTGGCTTGGAACTTGCCCTTTACTATCTGTGTCAATCACATATTGACTACATTTCTCATCCTTCCATACCAAGGCCAATGGTGTATTTCCTGTTTGATAATGTGCATGCCTGAGAAATTGAAACAGTAATAATAAGAGAACTTCAAAAGTTAGTTGAAAGCTATTTTCAACGTAGCAGTATAATGTGTAAGAATAAAAAGATGAAAGAAAACACATCACAGAGAAGATTTTGATGAGTAGGTCAGAACATCTAGTATTTCAATGAAATTCAAATTTCCACAAAGCATTGCCGTGTCAAATATAAAGAATGACATGGACTGTGATATCACTGCATACTGTATCAAACGTCCAAACTCAATGTCAGACATTCAATTGGGTGCTCTTGATGTTAGACAAGATTTATAACCAAAAGCTTTTATCCTTTAATACCCTTAATGGTAAGATGGCTTTCCCAAACTATAACTCTTAAACAGCCTTCAAAAGTTATCGATCTGAACTTGGCAGGGGAATCACACTCATAAGATCTGAAAAGCTTAACAAGTTAAACATTTGAACATCTTAAATGATATCCATTTTCAGGTGAGCACATGACCAAAAGCCAAAATATTGGAAATTAGCGGCATTAGAGTAAGTCAAAACACCAACTTGTAACAACAGGATAGGTGCTCACCCTCGGAAAAATATTAGTAAAGCAGCTCAAGTCATAATAAGCACCACATCAAAAAATGAGTCCCCCCATTGCACACCTGCAATCTAGAGAACGTACATGCTATACAAAGTTTTAAAAACAACCACCATAATCAGAAGAAATGTCCACTACTTCTACAATCTTAGTAATGCCATGAACCATGAAATACTGGGATCTTACTTGTTGTAGAACAATAAACCATCCTTAAAATAAGGTCCTGCCTGGGAATAGGCAGAGCACAAACCACTCTGATCACAGTTGTAGACTGGAACTGTGCTGAATCTGTACCTATGGCAACTGGAAGGAGGATCACAAGCGCCAGTCTCACCAAGCTTGGAGTTCAACCAAAAAAATCGGAACTCGGAAGTACAATCATAGAGCGAATAACCCCTCCAACAAACCATATCAATCACATAGTAAGTCTGATCGCTCTGCAACCCATAAACCTCAATTAAAACTCCCCCAACGCAATAACCCACAAAATCAACAAATATCTGACGAACTAAGTAATTAAACAACCTCATGAAAGATGCAATCCAGTATAGAATACGACTGAGCAGGGCCATACACGTCTCTAGTCTTCGCTCCGTTAGGTAACGCCGACGGGAATCGGTGTAGTACTGAGCCATTTCGCGCCCTACTCACCGTCGTGCCGTTTGATGAAACAACAAAGCAGCGAGTGCCGGCCGGTCTGGCGAACACGTACCAGTCTTGGCTCAGGCGATCGGGGACGTCGATCATCCACTCCGGAAGCATCAACTGCCTCGCGAACCATTTGCGCACCTCCGGTCCTCGAAGCCTCGCCGCGTGGCGGACGTCGAGGTCCTTGGAGAAATTTCCGGAGAGTTCCTGCTGTTGGTCGAACTCGGATTCGGGTACGGCTTCGAGCTCGATGTCGGGCTCGGGTTCGTTTCGTTGGAGATGGAGAGAGATGACGGTGGAAGCTAAGGAGCGGGCGTGCTGTTGAGCGTCGCGACGACTCTGTACTTGCCGCTGCAAGGTCAGATCTCTCCGTCGCTGTTGATCGGAAATCGCCGCTCTTTTGAACGGACGGCGGAGATCGTGGGGCGCCATTTGCTTATCCTACACGCCGGTTCAGATTACAAATTTTATGCCGCGTAAGAGGCTCCCATCTGTCATCTCGTCTTTTAAGTTATTAAGGGTTCCAAACGGTGTCGCCTGTATTTTCCATTCTAAAATTGAAGGTTAAATACAGATTTCTTAAATTTCTATTGAATATTTTAATACAAAACTATTATGTATAATAGATATTATTAGAAATAACAAATTCATCACAATTCTAATAAATATGTTAAGTCTAATTTACTTTTAATTTAGAAATCAATTATTTAAATTTGATTTAAATTTAAATTTAATAAGATCATTTTAAATTAATGAATAATTTTAAAAATAAATTAGTATAAAATACTAAAATAGTCATTAAATTAAATTATAATTTAATTTAATTCATAATTTAATTTTACATATTATATAATTTAAATTATTTTAAAAAATAATATTAAAAAATTCAACTGATTAAGCTAGTTCAACCATGAAAATATTAAATTGATTGACTTTTCAGTTCAATTTTTAATTTTTCAGTTCGATTTAAATTGTGTTATGGTTGATGAGTATGGCAGGTGGGATTGGTCTCAATTCCGTAGCTACGTGGACGATACGATGGCCATGCACTTTATTGCAATGAAACCGCCTGCTCCTCATAATAATGCGGATGGTTACATGTGGCGTTGGTCAAAGAAGGGTGACTTCAACATCGCTGATACTTATGGTGCTTTCTCGCAGGCCTCGAATAACCTGATTGATGACAAATGGAACTGGGCGTGGAAGTTCAAAGGACCCCAACGGATCCGTCACTTCATTTGGTTAGTGCTCAAGGAGAGGTTGCTTACCAATGGTGAACGGCAACGTAGGGGGCTTACTGAGATTGACACTTGCAGCCTTTGTGGCTCTAGCCGTGAGAGTCTTATACATGCCGTTCGGGATTGCCATTGGGCTCGTAGGGTGTGGCTTACTGTTCTACCTCATTCTATGGTTAACAGGTTCTTTACCAGTTCTTTGGGTGAATGGATGATTGATAACCTTCGTAATGCTTTTAGAATTGATTCTGTGGATTGGGATTGGCCTACTTGTTTCGGTATTCTTTGTTGG
>JANZLC010000007.1:23072341-23083989 GCA_026413385.1 Erythroxylum gracilipes | reverse complement strand
CTTTTTGTTTTCATTGGTGCTCCGCTTTGTCCGCTTTCACTTTATTATTCGCTTTCGCTTTTGTCTTTGATTCGTTCTGCCTTTTTGTTTTTCGTTTTGCCTTTTTCGGTTGGGATCTGATTTCGAGATCGGGTTCCAACATGGTATATCTGGAGAAGTACTCCCAAGAGCTCTTGAAGGTGGGTTATATTCCTTCTAATTTTCTTTCCCCTATTGTCCTGAGATGGTTATTACGAGAACTGTTTGAATTGCTTGAGTTGCTTAGGGAACATCTGTGCTTAAGAAGTACTATTTGCTTTACTGAATCCCAACTAGAAAGAACCCCCTGAGGATTATATTTTCTAAGCAAGAACCAATCCTTTGCTACTATACTGTCCCAACTGATTTATAATCAGTTGTTCCCTAATATTTGCCGTAGAGAGTTCTATAAGAGAGATTAGGCTGTTAGAGCATCCTTTAAACCTTCTATTGTTTCTCTCTTTCCAAATAGCCTAAAGACAAGTTGCAATTGCTACCATTAGTCTTTCTTTATCATATGTAGAGATATGCAGTTGGGATATCTTTAATAGGATATCTGTGAGGCTGCATTGACTAGTTCCAAAGCCATATAGACTAGAGATTCTAATCCACATTTCTTTAGCAAAACCACATTCAAAGAATAGATGATCTCTGGTCTCCTCCACTAGATTGCACAGAATACATTGCTCAGGAGAGGATAGGAATTTCAGTTTATCCATAGTATTGAGCCTATTCAACATAGCTAACCAGAGGAGAAATTTGGCATTTGGTTTGAAAGCCTTGCTCTCCAAATCAGGGAGCACCACCCTATTCTTGTTATCTCCCCCTCCATCAACCTTTTAGCTTGCATGTTAGTGATTTCTGATATAGAAACTCCATCCCATAAATATATATCATTGTCCCCAAGACTTCTGTAATGTGGAATAGGCACAAGTCTTAGTTCTTATGAGGAAAGCAACCAACTATCATTTCTAATTATCTCTTGAAGCTTAGCCTTCTTAGAGAACCTTCCCAGCAATGATCTAGCCAACTGATTATGAATTAAAGCCCCTTGATTGATCCAGTTATCATACCAGAGAGATATTCTATCTCTTGCCCCATTTTGACATGTAACATGTTGTTGAACATCTTCCCTCAACTTGAGAATTTGGTTAAAGAACCAAGAGTAACTATCTTTAAATCTTAGAGCCTAAAAACTCTCCTTCTTTATTATGTAGATATGAATCAATTTGATCCACAATGAATGTTTTTCACTAAGAATTCTCCAAATTCTCTTGTTCATTAGAAATCGGTTGTTCTTGTTGATTGACTCCAATCCTAACCCACCTGCCTCCTTCGGTTGACAAATATGCTTCTAATTCACTTTAGCTATTCCTTTCTCACCTTTTCCTTTACCCCATAAAAACTGCTTCATTAGTTTTTTCACGTTTTTAACAAGTCCTTTAGAGAGGAAGATGTAAGAGCACCAGTAAACTTGCATAGACATTATTACCGACTTTAAAAGCTGAAGTTTATCTCCATAGGAAAAAGTTCTATTAGTCCAAGACCTTAATCTTTTCTGAATTTTTTCCATTAAAGGGAGACATTCACTAAATCTTAGTCTCCTGGAAGAAATAGGAATGCCCAAATACAGAAGAGGAGGAACTTGCTTTGTCATTCCAAATACTTGTGACAAGGAATGTGTTAGGTGAGCAACACTTTTAGAAAGTAAGAAGAAGCTTTTATGGAAATTGATACTCAAACGAGACAGCTCCTTAAAACTATGCAGAGTACTTATCAGGAGAGAAATCGAAGGAGCATTTGCCTTGCATAGAAGAATAAGATCATTTGCAAAGCATAAGCTAGTTAGGGAAAGCTTCTTATATTTAGAATGATATCTAAAGTTAGAATCAGATGAGGTGTTGTGTTTCAACATAAGGGTGAGGACCTCCATGCAGACAAGGAATAGATAAGAGGAAAGAGGGTCCCCTTTACTTAAGGCATTTTTTTTGCCTTTAAAAGTCTTTGTAAGGCTTCCATTAATCATATTCCATATGAGGCTGTTGTAATGTATTCCTGAATCCATTTGATAAACTTATAGGGAAAACTCATAACCTCCATAGTTTATAGCAAGAAACTCCAATTAAAACTATCAAAAGTTTTTTGTAGGTCCACTTTAATAGTACAATTTTCAGGGCTTCTATTTCAAGTATACCCTTTCAAAAGCTCTTGCAATATAAGAATATTATCCTCAACATGTCAACTTCTCATAAAAGCTCCTTGATTCTCACTAATGAGTAAGTGAAGAACATCCTTAAGCTTATTTGCCAATATCTTGGCGATGATCTTATAGAAAAAAAATTTAGTGCATGATATAGGTATGAAATCATTCCAAGTGACCGGGTTAGAACTCTTAGGGATCAAATAAAAAAAGGTCTTATTGATCTCCTTAAGCAAGACTCCATTTTGGAAAAACTACTTTATGACTTCCTTTACAAGATTCCCAATGTTTCCCCAAGTTTTTGGAAGAAAATACCATTTAATCCATCAAGACCCGGTGCCTTAGATCTATTCATGTTAAAAACCATCTTCTCTATTTCCTGATCTGTGACAGGGCTAATTAGCAAGGAGGCTTCCTGTTCAGGAATCTTGGTTGTAACATATCACCTAAGATTCACTCCATTATTAGCAGAACAATCTTCTATGCCTAGTATATTTTGATAATAAATCCTAACTTCCTTAGCATTTTAAGCTTGTCCAAATAAAGTTTCCCCATCTTTAGATTTTATCATAGTTAATATGTTGACATTTCTCTTAGCTGTCACCGAGTTGAAGAAAATTTTAATACATCTATCCCCATCTTTAATCCAATTAATTCTAGCCCTCTGCTCCAATAGAGAACATTGTTTATCCACTATTTGCAAGTAGGACTTAAGAGCTTCCTTTTCGTCTATAGCTAGATTGCAATCAGTTGGGCTAGTTGCCAATGATTTCTGGATTATTCTAGCTTGCTTCTTGCTTCTTCAATCTCCTTTGTGGAATTCTAACCTCTCCTTAAATTTAACAACTTCAATGCCTGTTTGATAGCCTTGAGATTTTGCAAACAAATAAACTGTTTAGTACCATAGATCTCATGCTCCAATCCCTTTGTAATTGCTTATTGGAAACCCTCCACATTAACTAGAAACTTGTTAAATCTGAAAGGGTGATGGATTCTAATCATTTTGAACAAATTATATACCTTGATAGGGGTATGATCAGAAATTCCTAGGTCTAAGAAGTTGGCTGAACTCTCTAAAAAGGTAGTTAACAAATCCACATTCACCATTGCTCTGTCTAACTTTTTCCGAATGAACCAGTTTGAGCATTGTTTATCGGACCAAGTGAATTATGACCTTCAAATTTTAAATATGTTAATTCCACATCCTGCATACAATCAAACATATCCGAAGTGTAATTGAGTAGGTTATAGTTCCCCTCTGCCTCTGATATATATAGAGTTGCGTTAAAATCCCCACTAACTAACCATGGACTCCTAACTGAAACTTTGAGTCTTCAAAGGGAATTCCATAATTCAGTTCTTTGAAATCCTGTATTGAAAACATATACAAAAGTAGCAAAAACATATGTGCTTTCCATTTTGAAGTTAAGCCTTGTGTGAATGAATTGCTGATTAGTTTCCAGTACTTCCACTTCCAAAAAGTCTCCATCGTAAGCAATAATAATCCTTCCATAGGTATGACATTGGTCATTTGAGAGACATTGCCATTTGCTTCCCAAACAACCTAATTTATTCATATTAGCTTCCTTAATTTTGGTTTCCAGTAAACAAAATAACAAAGGCTTTTCCTTTAGAACAAAATCCCTTACCGCATTAAGCTTAGAAGAGTTGTTTATTCCTCGTACATTCCAAACTATCAGGGTCATATAAGATTGCTTTTCCCTTTGGAGCCTTTCCTACTACTCCTATTACTTTTCCGTGAGGTTACTTGTTTAAAATGTTCCTCTTGAGTAGCTTCTTTCTGCTATTCTTCTAACTATTAGGAATGTTTATTTAATTGTATTTCCTTGTCTCTATGACAAGAATTGTCCCACTAATTTCCTTTTCACTTTCTCACTAGTTCTCTGACAGTTTATTGGAGGCACTCAAAAGTTGCTGTTGAATTTCCACTTGTTGATCTAAATCTAGAAGGTTTTCCACTTGAGCACTCTCATCTTTTGTAGTTAGTTCTCTTTCAGCCTGAATCAATCTACCTTGTCTTTCAAGATTATCTGAAAAATGTTCAACTTCCTCCAAAGCTTTTTTATCTATAGAAATTTGCTTTTCCAAACCCGACACCTCCCAATAATCTCCTCTAGTGAAAACTCTCCCTGTTAGTTTCCATTCTTTGCCTTGTGCTTTTAGGGAAGGCCTCCATTGGCATGTAACCAATACCTTGTCTTCTTTGAGAGAATGCTCGCCAACCAATCGTAGGATAGGAATGTTGTGTTTCATTTCCTTGGAAATATCAATACTCACACCTAATCATGCAAATCCAATTCGTTTTCTTAAAGCAGTGTTTTCATCTATACAAATTGGTTGTCCCAAATAACTAGCTAACATACTCAAGCCTTTAGTTGTCCAATATTCTAAAGGAATATTATGGATATTCACCAAAGAGGAATGTTTTTCAATTTAATTTTCTTTAATTCCATACTAAGTTGCCAATTTTGAAGAAATAAAGGAAGTTGAGAGATATGCCAAGGACCTTCTTTAATTACCTTTTGAGCTTCCGATTTGGAGGAGAAGGTAAAGATTATGTTATCTTCCTTAGTTAGCATAACTTCCATTGGCTTTCTACCTTTCCAATTTCTCTAAGTCCAAGCTTGTATCACTAGAAAAGCTAGCCTTTTATCCATTAAAAAACCAATGAGTGTTGCTTCCCATGACCTAGCACCCTCCTGTAGAATGTCTAGACTTGGAGCTACCATTAGCTTTCCTTCAATCTCAACTGGTGGACAGTAGATCAAGAAGAATCCACATTGTCACCCACAACCTGTTTCCAAGTTTTTCTAGCCCCTTTGTTATGTGAATGCACACTGTTAGATGGAACAGAAGCTTTAGGAAGTGGAAAAGCAATGGTTGGGGGTATGGGTGGGATAGTTTGATTTGTAAAGTGAGTTGGGGACGAAGAGTGGGATGCAAGGGGTGGGGATGAAGGGAATGAAGAGGGAGAAGGGTTGGACAAGGGTAGAGGTGGGAAATTTGTCTCCATCATAGTTTATAATGAAGTCTAATATTGTTTTGTTTTGCAGGGAAAACACTATCATTAAAGACAATGCTGGAAAGAAACAGGAAAGGATGGGTGAAGATGAAACTCAAGATGGCGGTAAAGATGAAACTGGAAGCTAAAACAGAAGCAGATCTAAGGTTAAGTTTGGTTATCTACATGGTTCTTATAAGTGAAAGAGTAGTTGGTGGTTTGATAAGGGAGATGGGAAGTGGATTGGCGGTGGCTAGCAGTGGTGGAGTCGGCACTGCATTGTAGACTAAGATGAAACTCAAATTTGATGATGTCTTTCGCAAGCTTCATGGCTTGTTTGAATCTGTTCACCCTTGTTAACTAGTAATTGAGTTAAATACCTTTGCAAATCTAATTTCACTTTGCCCATAAAAACTACTAAATCATTGCTAATTAAGAACAGTGAAACATTCTCTCTAATTACTTTAAAGTAACAAATCTTTTGTTGATTTACTCAACTATCTCCATATGATATATACAAGTAATACCAACTGAACTAACCTAAAGAGAATGTGTCATAGTTAACATCAAAATACAGTAATTTTTACATGAGAGACCTTGATAATTTCAAATCTAAGGATCAATTATACAACCATCATAATAAGGAAATCTCCAAGCATATAAGTAATATTCTATTTGAGATCTTAATAATCGGTTCAATTTAATGCAAACTGAATATTATAAATATGATCTTATCATAATTTCAATTGTATTGTAATTATTCTAGGGAAATTATCTTTAGTATTAAAACATCATGTGTAATTAACAAAATATATAAAAATAAAAATACCTTTATTAATTAAAATAATAATATCATATATAAAATTACAGCTAATCGATTAGCTGCAAGGGCATAAATTACCACCTCCATTCCATAACACAAAATATTTACAATATTGGTGTTTATGTGGTACAAATAATGTTAAGCAATTTAATATATTTCTAATCTTTATAAATTAGAAGTTACTTTGTTATAATATTTTATAAAGGGTAACAATTTAAAGATTAATTTCAGATTATTATTCATAATAATTACGAATTTATCCGACACGTTTATTCATTTACTTATTACAAATAACTTAAACTTGTTCTAATTTTAATATTATGTACACTTTAATTTTTAGCACAAATTTTATTAAATTGATCTTGAATTTTTATATTTTTGTTAATTTACATAAAATCCACGAGCATATGAAAAAAAAAGATGAATTTAAGTTTGTGAGGTTAGTTTGAGTTTAGTCAAATAATAATATAGAAATTTCAAGGCCAAAGTTGAAAAAGAATTAGCTGCACCTGTATGGACCTACATAGCTTCCACACTAATGCAAGAAGTTGAAAACCAAGTGCTAGCACGTCCGTCGGTTCAAAGTCAACTCATTGCTTGCCATTTCCTTCTACCATCCATTGTAAGTTCTTTTCACACACAAAGATATTTTCCAAAATTCCGAAAGTCAATATAAAAAGAGTCCAATATATTGCCTATATGTGACATCTTGGACAAAATTTTAAATAAAATAATTATAATTTATAAACATAAACCAAAGAGGCCAAATATTGTAATTTTAGGTAAAATATAAATAAGAAAAATTAAAATTCAATTTTCTAAACAGTGAAAAGCGTTAAAATTACTAAATAATATAAATAGTGAAATGTCAAACTTTGATAAAATTTTAATGGAAGTTATTGCATTACGTGCTTTAACATTTAGTGGTTTCTAATCATAAGTTTCTTAACGGGAGGTCGAGTTAGTAAAATGAGAGGCATAAAATCAAAAGGTTCTATGTTCGAATCACCTTCCTTACACTCTCTCAATCGAGCTTGTCGTACATAGCTTACCTAATGTAGAATATTTGATTGGTGTGATTTGTAAGCTATTGCCTCAATCCGAAAATTTACCTGGTGCGCATTCAAAGGATAGTGGTTGTGGTCCTTCTGTTTCCAAAAAGAAAAAAGTTTCTACTAATAAGATAAAATTTTTTCTTATAGTTTTATTCACTCTTGAAAATAGTGTTGTTATTTTAATTACCTAAAAATATTTACAATATAAAAATCTAACAATATTTATTAAATAAAATTATTATCAAAATAAAGTTAAATTAATGTTTTCAAAATTGGATCAAAAGTTAAATCAGCAAGACAAGAAGTTTATGATTTAAAATGTTCAACTGGTATTAAAACTGTATAAAATCATTTGAATGGAATAAAATGAAGAATTTGTTGAAAAATTTAAAGTTTAATTGAAAAAATATTAAATGAAAATTATTTTTTTATTTTAATTTATAAAAACTTATTAGTTTAAAAAAATTGACTGTTTAATTAATAAACTGATATATTTTTAACAACAAAAATTATTGAACTGAATAAAATTGAAAAGTTAAAAACTCAACCGACTAATTAGCCAATCCCAAATTTTTACTGATAAGTTGGTCGAACGGATTGAACTTTTAAAACATACGGTTAAACTAACTCATCATTATATTAATGTTATTTTATTTATTATATTTTATATTATTATTTTATTTATTAGGATATGTTTATAAGATGTGTATATATATTCCTTTTTTCTTTTATTTTCTGTCTCGTGGACTCAGAAAATTATATTTATATATAAATAAATAAAATAAAATGGATGTCCGAAATAAGTAGACTCTTCATAATTTTCCTCGAACACTTCTAATCCCAAACGTCCTCCATACAAACTCCAATCACAATCCCCAAAATTCTCCGATCGCACTCGCATACCCGTAACGGAGAATTGGAATCGCAGGCCGTCCAGACGACGCTATCCAAATGGCCACCACCACGACCACCAGTCTCGGCGGCGGAGGCGGCGGAGGCGACGATCGGGTGATGGCCACCGCTCAGCAGATCGTCAAGAGCCTTAACACTCCCAAGAACGTTCGTGAAGACATGCTGTTGATCTTCTCGAGCTTTGATAACCGTTTGTCTAACATCACCGATTTGATTAAACAGGAGTCGAATTCTCAGTCTCGGATGGAGGAGGCGGAGAAGATCATTTTCCGGTGGGACCCCGCTGCCTATTGCGCCACGAACCGCTCCGCTTCGTGCTGGGAGGACTCACCGGAGGAAGCCACCGAGTATTTGGCTGCCATCGACGAAGTTCTCGAATTATTGGATGACTTGTCGATTCAGTCTGATAAAGAAATATTGGACCGAGCTGAGACCGCTGTACAAGTGGCTATGTCGAGGTTAGAGGAAGAGTTTCGTCATATACTAATTAGTAACACTGTTCCTCTTGACGCGGAGCGATTGTACGGATCTATTAGGCGAGTACCGTCGTCTCTTGTGAACAACGATGGTGAGATTGAGGAGGAATTTGGTAGTTTTGGGGAATTGGAATGTGAGAGTTCGTGTTTTCACGTGCGAGGAGCGAGTTTGGGTGATGATGTGTGTGTTGATTTGATAAAAATTGGAGCAGTTGAGGAGTTGAAAGAGATTGCGGAGCGAATGATCCGATCTGGGTATGAGAAGGAGTGTGTACAGATCTATAGTAATGTTAGGAGAGATGCTTTGGACGAGTGCTTACAGATTTTGGGAGTTGAGAAGTTGAGTATAGAAGAAGTTCAGAAAATTGGATGGACAACTTTGGATGAGAAAATGAGGAAGTGGGTCCAGGCTTTGAAGGTTACAGTTAAGGTGCTTTTGTCTGGAGAGAAGAAGCTTTGTGAGCAGATCTTTTGTGCGTCTGATTCAGCTAAGGAAATCTGTTTTAACGAGACTGCAAAAGGGTGTGTGATGCAGTTGTTGAATTTTGGGGATGCTGTGGCTATTGCAAGGAGGTCATCGGAGAAGCTTTTCAGGATTTTGGATATGTATGATGCTTTGCTTGATGTTCTTCCGGATTTGCGGTTGATGGTCACCGATGAGTTTGTATATAGTGAGGTGAAGGGAGTACTTGTTGGGTTGGGAGAAGCTGCTAAAGGGACTTTCGCAGAATTTGAAAATGCTGTGCAGAGTGAGACTTCTAGGAAGCCTATGCAAGGTGGAGAGATCCATCCTCTTACGCGTTATGTCATGAATTATGTGAAGTTGATCGTGGATTATAGTGAGACTCTGAATTCTCTGTTGGAGGGGGATGAGGATGAGTCCCAAACTTTTCAGAACGATGATGGTGATTCGGCAGGTATGACTCCTGTGGCGAGGAGATTGATGGCCCTGCTTTCCACTATGGAGTCTAATATTGAGGAGAAGTCAAAACTGTATGATCATGGTGCTATGCAATACATTTTCTTAATGAATAATATCCTTTACGTAGTTCAGAAAGTGAAGGACTCTGATCTTATTAAGATTTTGGGAGATCATTGGGTTCGAAAACGCAGAGGCCAGATACGCCAATTCGCTACTGCTTATCTTAGAGCTGGCTGGAGTAAAGCTTTGGCTTGTTTGAAGGATGAAGGAATTGGTGGGAGTGTCAGTAATGTATCCAAACTGGCTTTGAAGGAAAGGTTCAAGAACTTCAATGCTTGTTTTGAAGAAATCTATCGGGTTCAGACCGGATGGAAGGTCCCGGATCCTCAGCTTCGTGAAGAGCTTCGACTATCTATTTCTGAAAAAGTATTACCAGCTTACCGAGCATTCGTGGGGAGGTTTGGGAGTCAGCTAGAAAGTGGCAAACATGCCGGGAAATACATAAAGTACACACCAGAGGATTTAGAGAATTATCTATTACATTTGTTTGAAGGGGTACCTCTTGTTCTTCACCACTTAAGAAGAAAGGGTACATAGAATACAGAACTCTTGTAACAGGTAAGCACTTGCTTTTGCAAGGATTAGGAGAGAGTTCACCTGTTCTATTTATCTTGATAATATGCTTTTATGTTGTCGCTGTTAATGTTTTAAAGACAGGTATCTGTGAAACAGTGAAAGTTATACCTTTTAATATGTTATCTGAGTTCTGTACATGTGTTGTAGACAATAGCATCTACTGTGGATTATGTCCAGATTCATGTATTTTATTGCAATCACTTTTAGCATGGAAGTAAATGGTATCTATGCATTTCTAATCTTGAGACTTATTCATCGGTATAATTCGCATAAAGGTATGAAAAAGAGAGACATAAAGAAGAGAGAGACTGTTTTTGAGAAGATTCAACTCAAGGTCTTGGTGCTGTGGAGTAACTGGAGGCCTCCTACAATAAAATGAACAATAGATTTGAGTGATGAATCAAATTTGTAGCTCTAAGAGAATTCCATATCAACTGGTGATGTACCGGTGTAGTGGAGACTTCTTGAACTTCCTTAGATCAGTTGAGGAAATTTCTGTTTCTTTCAGAGGTCTAAAGGATTTGATTTTCTGGAAGCTGACAAAGTTCTTAATATCGTAATTATGACATCATCATGATTCATGAGGATCGAACCATCATGGATGCATCAGAAGCACATTTTCATGCCTAGATTCTAAAGGGATACGAATCCTCCACTGGCCTGGCCGTTTAAACTAGGTAATTGTGGCAATTTATCTCTGCTTGCGGTCGCATTGGAATGAGTTAAAATTAGCTATTACCAGGTTTGGGATTGTAAAACCTGTTGAATCATTGCATTATGTATTTAAAATATTCTTAAAGACCATTCAAGGTAAGTGTGACTCTTCATTTCCAGGTGATTCCAGCAGTCAAAACTCAAAAGGTATTTAGTATCCATCCTGCATGTAAATTGACAGTCAGTGGAGACAAGGTTTTAACAAGAAATGATCCTGAAGTTCACATTGATTTCATTCTTCAGGATCCTTTCTTGTTGAAATTGCCTTTTAACTTGTATGAGAAAGTGAGCTTTCTTCTTAGGACTTTTACCATTCATGTTTGTTACTAACACACTTGTTTTGATCATTTACCATATTTCTGATTAACTTACCGACCCAATTTGTTGGACCCAAAATGATGTAGTTTGATCAATTGATTCGCCAATCTACCGTAGGATTTTACCCCATTATTGGTAAGAGAGGAAGCTGCGGTTCAGTTAGTCTCAATCTCAAAGGGGGCAAACTCTCAAGAGAGTTGGTCCCATTTGTCGCCTCTGTTTTAGGAAAACGCTGGACAATTCTCTGTGGGATGTCTGTTGTTTGGCAATTCAATTGGAGAAATCGTACGGGACAGCTTGTCTTAGTGTCTAAAGCTATGTTTCATCATTCATGTCTCTTCCAGGATACTGACGTCCGCAAAGACACTAGTGAGGATGCTTCATACCAAACTCTAAACAAGGAATGATCGAGTGGCTTTCGTCAAGAACCCAAATGCAGACGAAATGAAGAATTTCGACCAACAGACAGAATTAAATGTTAGACATTTTTGTCCTTAGGGGCAATTTTGTCAATGTCTCATAAAGTTGGACTAACATAATTGCAATTTGGTT
>JANZLC010000007.1:23060024-23072241 GCA_026413385.1 Erythroxylum gracilipes | reverse complement strand
TTTTATTTAAAATTTATATATTTTAAAGATAATTTAATAATATATATTTAGTTAATAGAAATTATATTATAAAAAAAGTGAAAATCGGAAGAAACAAAACTAATGTCTTTTGACAATGAAGCTGGCGTGTTTGTAGTTGAATTCACGCCTCTTAAGGCGTGAATTCAATTTACAAAGACTACGAGGATTAAACCCACAATGGAATGCAATTCATAGGAATTTTTTGATTCCAAACCATTAATTTGAATTCAATCCCATGTTCAAATCATGACTTTCCAAACAGCCTGTAAGTATCAAGTCAGTATTATTGACTTGACAATTTTTTAAACATATTTTTCTTTTTTTTGAGCTCCACTGCTGCGTCATGTTTTAAATATTTTTTTTTTCTTTTTTTTTAAGCTCCACTGCTGCGTCATCGCTAACATGGTAAAGTGGAATTCACTTTTTTTAAAAAAAATTACCAAAAGAGTCAATTTTAATCTTAAGTTTTTCATCATTCGACAAGTTTAACTTTAATATGTCATAGAAAATACTTAAGATCCTAATTTTTAGAAAACATTAAAATTTAAATTTATTATAAGGGAATGACTAACAACTTGATGATGTCATTGACCTGAAACTTTTTTAATATTTTTATTTTATTTTATTTTATTTTATTTGCATGTTATAATGATTTATAACAAAATTGCAATGTAGAAAAATTAAAATACCTAAATTTAGTCAAGTTTAAAATAAATTTATTATTACCAATGCAAATTATTTTAATAACAATTCTTATTTCATTATAACAATCTAATAAAATATTTAACAAATTAGATATTCGTTCATATTTATATATAAAAATAAAACTAACAAATATTAGATTAAAAATTTTTATCTTTCACTTATATGTATGTATAACAAGTTGTAATTATCTTACTCGAACTTCTTGTTAAATTCTCTCATAACTCCCCTTTTGAAAAAAAAAACCTTAACTAATAACAATTATTTTTATGATATATGTAAATTAATAAAATATAAAATTACTAATATTCTTCTTCTTATAATAACAATAACAATAACAATAACAATAACAACAACAACAACAACAACAATAATAATAAACTTACATGAACCATAAAAATTATATATTTTTAATTATAAAGATAAATATGACATTTATAAATATTAAAAAACTAAAAATCACTAAAATGTTATATGTATAAATAATAATTAAATGTTTACCAAAGTACAAACGAGAAGTGTAAAAGTTTTGTACTGTAACCTTAAAAAATTACTTGAAAAATGCATTACACTACTATTTATAAAAACAGAGAACTATACTATTTATAAAGCCAAAACAGAGAACTACACTTTTCATAAGACCGCTATAAATTTATTTTATTTGCAGGTCTTGATAGAATTTTATTATAATTTTGTGGACTGGCATAATAAACATAATTTTGTATAAACTCTGATTAATTAGATGTTAATGGTACTTCTCTCATATGTGTCATTGGGTCTGTGTTTATAGGCTTGCTATGATGGGTAGGCTTGACCCATGGTTTGCAGTGTACAGGAGGCCCTACTGCTAGCCAACCTTAAATACAGGTGCCCCATTGAAAACTGTATGTGTTTTTTTTAATCAGGGTTTGGAATAACAGTAGTCAATCCTCTGTGTCTCTATCACTTCGCTATGTTTTCTCAATTTTCAGGTATTTGTCCATTCAATTATTGAATCTAATATGTTACAATCCTAGGGTTAATTAATTGTGTTGATTAATTATGAAATTAATCTGTAATTTCCTGTTGATTTTTCTTCAATTGGTATTAGAGCCAATTAACCCTAATTGTTACTGCTAATTTTAGGTAATTTTCGAGATTAATTTTTTTCGTTTATTGTTAATTTGTTGATTTCGAAATCTATTTTGTTAATTTCTATGAAATCGTTTTGTTGTTGTTGGTCTGTTTCGGTTTGGCAAATCGTGTGGTAATGTTGTTGAATTTTTCTGTTGTCTTTTTGAAAAATGCAAGAACTCGTAAAAGCAAACCGAAACCATTCCTTTTCAAAATTTTCCCAACCTTTTCAGTATATTTTTCATGAAATTGATTGCGGATTTTGATAGATCGTTAAATTTTGAATCTAATGACACTAATTTCGTTGAAAACGGATCAAAATCAAACAAGATATGGTTATTTTAGGAACCGAGTCGCGAACTGGGTAGAACGACCCGGATTCCAGGGATTCGGGCAAGGAAGACGACATCGACCCGTCTGGCCTTCCCCATACGCAGCGATGGCGCGTGCCGCCTTCTCCGTTGCTCAATTTCCCCCAAATTTTGTGTGTTTGCTCCATTTGCTCAATTCTAATTTATGGTATTTTTTGGAATTTTTTGAAAACTAGAAATATTTATTGTTATTTTTCCCGAATTTAAAATTAATAAAAATATAATGTACTCTCCGAATTTTTTCTTGAAAATTTTTGTACTTGTTTCTGTTATTATTTGGGCTTGTGGGGTTTTATGTACTCTCAGTGTTATGTAGTTATGCATCAAAATTATTTTGGATTAGTTTATGCATATAATGTTATATTATATGATTAATATGGTTAATTTTGTAATTATGGTGCTAACTGGAACCTATGGGGACAATCTTGGGAAATGTTATTGGACTATTGTCATTCACTTTGTGTAATTGTGAGCTCGCTCATCGTAAGACCAATTATTACAAAATGCTATTGTGATGTTGTTATTGGGCGTATATTAGATACTATGTTCATGATACACTTACCCTATCGGTTTGTATTTATCAACGTGGTTTCTAATGTTTTGTTTAATTCATTAAACTATGTCTTTAAGTTTTTAGTATCCTATCGATATTAACTTTAGGGTATAATTTAATGTTCTGGGTGATCTATGTTGTAATTCGGGACCCTTAGGTAGGATTGCAATTGCATGAGAATCCAGCTGTGTTGTTTGCCCAATTTTGCTAGTTGTTGATACATTTGCTAAATCTCCCTGCTTTGTATCAATTTCCAGCTTTGAATTAACTATTAAGGCTTTTGTAAATTATATAACCCGTATGGGTCTATTTAGATCTTTTGATGCCTTGGATTAGTGGGAGAATGTTATTTTGATAGCAACATTGTAATTGACTATTTTGTTATTCAGTCTAGAGACTTTTGCTTATAATTGTTGTTATTATTGTTATTGTCATATACTTTATTAATATACTGCGCAGATATATTTAAATGTTTGTATATATGTGGCATTTTATTGGATACATTTTATACCCAGACTCATTTTGTTATTCTGCTCAGTTGGCATCTTGGGTAGATGCTAGGGCCATTTTGTTTGGACTTGCACAAATGGATCACCATTTTGTGTGTATTTTCTTATGACACATTCTGTTTAGGTCATCGAGGTATAGGTATCTTGCACATATGTTATCAATACTCCTATCAGGTTTGATTTCTATACTATCGAGGTACTTGTAATCTCATTTTGGACTTATGATTGGGAGATTGTTAGCTCTACTTTGACATTCTATTGTGGCCACATATTGTTATCTTAATTTGGGGATTTGTTTATGTTGTTCATTGATATTGGTTATCCTATCCAATTGGGAGAATAATAGAATTTTATCATAATTTTGTGCACTAGCATAATAAACATAATTTTGTACAAACCCCGATTAATTAAATTTCAATGATACTTCTCTCATACGTGTCATTAGGCTGTGTTTATGGGCTTGCTATGATGGGTAAGCTTGGCCCATGGTTTGCAGTGCATAGGAGGCCCTACTGCTAGCTAACCTTGAATATAGTCGCCCCATTAAGAACTGTATGTGTTTTTTTTTTTTAATCAGGGTTTGGAATAGCAATAGTCAATCCTCTACGTCTCTGTCACTTCGCTTCACAGAAAACAATAATGGACTCAATGTTTCCTCAATTTCTAGGTATTTGTCCATTCAATTATTGAATCTAGTATGTTGCAAGCCTAAGGTTAATTAATTGTATTGATTAATTATGAAATTAATCTGTAATTTCGAATTGATTATTCTTCAGGTCTCACATTGCAATTTTGCTATAAAGCTATTATAACATGCAAATAAAAAATAAAATAATTAAACAAATTTCAGGTCAGTGACATCCTTAAGTCGTTAGTAATTCCATTATAATGAGGTTAAATTTTAACATTTTTTGAAAGTAAAGATCTTAAGTGTTCTTTCTAAAATGTTACATTTAAACTTGTTGAATAATGTAAAACTTATGACCAAAATTAACCCTTTTGCCTTTTTTTTAAAAAAGTGGATCTTACCTTGCTACGCTAGCAATGATGTGGCACTGGGGGCCAAAAAATTAAAAAAAAATTTAGGTCAGTGCTGACCTAGTATTTAACAGACGAGGTTAAATTTTCTAGTATACTAGGCTCCAATTTTAATGTTTTCTAAATTTTAGGGTTATAATTGTTTTCTCTAAAATGTTAGAGTTAAACTTGTCGATTAGTGAAAAACTTAAGGTCAAAATTTATCCTTTTGCCAATGTATATACATAAATAGATGGTTATCTTGACTTTCCACTTGATACATGACTAAATTTATGAATTAATTATATAAATTATACAAAAATATTGATTGTTATTCATTTTAAAACTTTATCGATATATAAGAAGGGTATAAGAAGTTATAATAATTCCTATAAATTTATTTATTTATTTATTAGGTAATGCCCTTAGTATACCATCTTTTTTTTTCATAAGACCTAAATTTATCAAATTGCTTCATAAAACATTTGTTTGAGTTTTTGGTATTTAGATAAGGAAATTCTCGTTCTTTTTTATTTCTAAAATTACTTCTTAAAACTCTCAGTGAACAAGAATGAAGAAAAGTTATCTTCTAATTTTTTAAAATTAGCTAAAAATATTTATCAAATTTAAACTTAGTTAAACTTGAATTTATTATTTAATTTCAACAACAACAATAGCATTCCAGTGGAAGTTTCGCTGATATGCGAAAAATGGAGAGGTCCAGAAATACTCAGTCTTACCCTTAATTGGTAGAGATGTTATTTCTGACAGACCCACATGAAAAAATATACTAAATAAATAAATAACTAATATAAAAAATAAAAGATAAAAGATACATATTAAAATAATAAATACTAATAAAAATAAAATAGGCATAAAAGATAATAATAATAATAAATAAATAAATACTTACAAATAAAAATATAAAATAAGTAAAAAATAAATAATACAATAAATATAAAATAAGGTAAATAATAAATATAAAAGATAAACAAGTAACTAAATATACAAACAAGAAAAAAGATGTCTTACAATCCTTAAGTACAATTTTGTCGTATTTTCTTACTGTAGTATCAGAATATCTCCTCTTAATATGTCCAAATCACCTGAGCTTTGTCTTTCTTAATTTTCTATTAATATTAGTCACCTTTAATTTATTTCTTATCATTACATTCTTGACTTTATCTCTTTTAGTAAAGTTGTACTTCTAATGGAACAACTTCATTTTTACCACCATTAACTTATGACTATGCACTTGTTTGATAGATCAACACTCTGTCTCATAAAGCATAATTGACCTAATTGCTGAACAATATAATTTATCCTTGAACTTGAGTGGTATCTTTTTCTCGTATAAAACTTCTGATGCACTTCTCCATTTAAGTTACCTTAATTTGATATGAAAAACAATATCTTCACCGATCTCTCAATTGCTTTAGATGATAGATCCTACATCATTGTTTAGAATACCATTCTGTACCAGTCGATATCGACTATACCGGTAAAAAATGGTACCAAACAAGAAAGTTTCATACCGAACTTTGGTACCATTTAGTACCAGCTCTTTCGGTTAGTACCTGTTAGTACCCATTGGTAACTAGAATACCAATCAAATATCTGTCAAAATTAAAACTAAAAATTAAGACTAAATTTAAAAATTAAAATTTCTCTTATATAAAATAATAATTACTTGTAAATAAAATATTACAATAAAATTATCTATAATTTATTTAATAAAAAATAAAGATAGAAATAATAATGTATTAAATAAATTTTATACGTCGTTATACTTATACAAAGTGATTATAGAATACATAACTAAATATATTAGCTTAATACAATCATATTCAATTTTTTCAAAAATTATATATATTATATATATACTTTTTAATATATAGGAAAATATTATAATAAATTTTAAAACCTGTAAATAAAATATTTAAAATTAAATTTATTTTAATTTATAAGAAATATGTGAAAATAATAGTAATAAAAATAACGAAGTATTTTTTATATCAAATTTATATTATTAAGATTTCTTAAGACATGATTGAAGTGAAGTAATTTTTTCACTTAATATATTGAAGGATTATTTTGTAATTTTATAAAATTTATAAATTATTTTATAATTTTAAAAAATTATCCAAAATAGTACTCAATATTGACTAGTATCATACTGTATCGTACTAGAACCAAATATGGTACCAAGTTTAGTACGATATTTGTAAAATTGTCCTAAATACTTAAAACATTCTTTATGTGAGATAAGTTTTGAACCAATCTTTACCTCCACATCGGAATCTACTTTAGGGTCTGAAAAGTTATACTATAAGTACTTAGTCTTAGTTATGCTCAATTTAAAACTCTTTGACTCTAATGTATCCTTCTAAAGTTCTAACTTAACATTAACACCCTCTTTTATCTTATCTACTAAGACACTGTCATCAACCAACAATTTAACCAAGGCACATCTCCTTAGATATTTGTGGTAAGCTCATTTATTACTATTGCAAATAAAAAAGGGCTTAATAAGGATCATTGGTGTAGCTCAATATCAATAGAAAAATGTTTTGTATCTCCTCCTATCGTCATTACTTTAGCGTTTACACCTTTATACATATCCCTAATAACTCGTATATAAGTCATAGAAAACTCCCTTAACTTCTAAACACCTCCGCATGATTTTTTTAGGTACTATGTCATAAGTCTTCTTTAAGTCAATGAAAACTATATGTAAGTTACGCTATCTTTCACTGTAATATTCTATTAATCTCCTAAGGAGATGTAAAATTTCTGTAGTGTACCTTCTTTTCATGAAGCCAAACTAGTTCCCCGAGATAGGTGCATCATTTTTCACTCTCTTCTCAACTACCTTCTCCTATAATTTCATGGTGTGAATAAGTAGTTTGATGTCTTTATAGATGTTACAACTTTGGATGTCCTCTTTGTTTTTGTATAAAGGAATTATCAGACTGAGTCTCTACTCATTCAACATTTTGGTGGACTTAATAATCACATTAAAAAGTTTGGCTAGCTAAATACGACCCTGTTTACCTAGGCTCTTTCACACATCTATGGATATCTCATCAAACTCTACTTTCCTTCCACTCTTCATCTCCCTTAAAGTTTTTTTTTTAATTTTTTTATTTATAATATGTTAGCAACAAGTAAAGTTACAATACCTCTCAGACGTGTTAAGATCATCTATAGAGATATTGTCTTTTACTCCTTCATTAAAAAGACTATAGAAGTATCTTTGTTATCTTCTTTTGATGTCATTTTCAGTCTCAAGCATCCGCCTTGCTTTATCTTTTATACAACAAATTTGATTTAAGTCTCTCGCTTTTCGTTCCCTAGCTCTTGTCAACTTAAATATATCTTTTTCTTTATCTTTAGTTTCCAATCGTTAGTATAATTTTTTGTAAGCTCTACTTTTAGCTTCTAAGAATATTTTTCTTCGCCTCTTTCTTTGCTAGTTTGTAACTTTCTTTATTAATTCTCATTTTTACCTTTGTAATGCTATTCAATAGAGGTTTATAGGCAATCTTCTTAATCTTAGCCTTTTCTTATTCATCTTCATTCTACCACTAAGACTCCATCTTACTACCCTAGGCCCTTTGGAAATACTCAAGATCTCTTTAGTTGCATCTATTAAAAGAGTTGTTACTCTCTCCCATATATGGTTAACATATCCTTCCAATTTTCATTCTTCTCCATGTATTACTCTATTCCTAAGTTGTTCAATTGTATCCTCTTTTAGATTTTACTATCTGACTCTGATACACCTCTTATGACTTCTCTTTTTCCTTCAATCGTTAATTATAAGATCAATAACTAATAATCAATGTCAAGTTGATAAGTAAGCGTTAGGTATCACCTTGCAATCCTTGCAACTAGGTCGATTGCTCTGTCTTATGAAGTAGTTGATTTGAGTTTTCATGATTATGCTCTTAAAAGTCACAAGATGCTCCTCGTTTTTCTTGAAAAATAAGTTAACTATCACCAACTCAAATGTTACCACAAAATCCAATAAAGCAATCTAACTATTATTTCCAATGTTTTAAGAACTGGATCGATGACTGAACCAGAGAAGCAACTGATTTAAGGGTCAATGGTTCAACCGAAATTGAACCGTGATCGAACCGGTTACTAATAAATATATAAATTTTATTTTATATATTATATATAAAAGATAATTTTTAAACATACTAAAAACAAAAAACTCAAATAAACATTTTTAAACAAAAAATTAAAATTAAAAATAAAATAAAACATACTCTAAAATTTTCTTTTGATTAAAAATATACTAAAGGTTATTAATTAATTCTTTAAATCCAATATAGTTTGTAATGGTTTAACTTAAAAAAGTGTTGCTACTGTATGTAAAGTAAAATATAACATAAAAATATCTTGTTATTAAAAATATTTATAAAACTTAGAATTTTTTTTTTTACAAAGCACAACACACCAAGGGAGAAGCTTTCCAGTAACTGGAAAAGATGAATGTATACATAGCTCATCATTTGTTTATTCAAGAAAAGGGAAAAAAAAGGATTCCAAGGTCATCGTCATTCTCACTCTGCTTTTTTTCTTCCCATTACTTTATGTTTTTTTCTCTCTAATCATATGGCTTAAGCAACACCAAAACAGACACAACATCCATAATCAGAAAGGCAGAAAACATACCCAAGACTTCCACCCAGAAAAGAACGAAAAGCTACAGATACAACCTGCAAATTCTCAAGAGAAACACAGGAAAAATGAAGCATAAACAGACTTATTAAGAGAGAAAGGTAGAGAGACGTGAGACAGAGAGATGAAAAAAGACCTGCCGATGAAGAAGGAAGTGAACAGTGGTGAGGGCGGCGTTTTGTCTCCTTAAAGTCCAAAGTTTTTAAATCTTTTGGTTTTTAATTTTAAATGAAAAATCTTTTTTTAATGAACAGGCTGGTTCATTCTTTCACCGGTTCAGTGATTTTTACCAATTCGACCATAAAATGAACGGGTCAACCACTCACAAAAAATAAGGTCTAAGCCGGACCGTTTCATACTCCGGTTCACCAGTTTACTGGTCCGACCGGCCGGTTCGGTCCGGTTTTTAAAACACTGGGCATAATTAATATTTAATTAGAATTATTTTTAATTCTAATTAAAGTTTAATTGAAATTATAATTTAATCTCAATTAAATTACTAAAACGTCCAAAGCTTATTATAAACAGGCTTAAGCTCTATGGAGCTAGCATTTCATGCTTAACTCTCTCTATAAAAGTTACAGAGTTCTCTCAACCTGTTCTGTGGATACTGTTAGTGGCTGGACACTTGTGCAGCGACGATGGTTGAGACGGATCGATTTCAGATACAGTTTGAGGGATACGACAAGACAAAGATCAAGCTTCGGAATAAGATACGAATTAAATTTCGCTTTATTATTATTCATGTTAATCATCTTATAGAATTGAATAGATCTTGGTTTTCAGGAAATCAAAAGTCAGGAAAAAGTTTTGTGATTATTCCACGGCGGTTGGAATCGGATCTCCACCCAGTTTCCCAATAGTGGTATCAGAGCCAAATTTTAATTCTATAAGTTGATTAAATTTTTGGATCGTTATTGATGATGAATTTTGGAATTGAAATTGTTTAAATGTTAAACAATTTATTAAACTATTGAAACGCAGAAACCTAAAAAACCCGAAGATCATTATTGTTTTGGAAATTCTGGAAAATGGTGTCTACGGTTTCTGAAAAACAATACTCCCATGTTTTAAGTCTTTGTTTTTGCGTTGGAGAATGACGAATGTGGAAGTTGGGTTTAAGAAACTCATCCCATTTTGTTGTTTTGCGTAGGTTTGGCTATTGCGATTGGAGTTTTGTTTTTTGCATTCTGGAAGTTTCTAATATGGGTTTTGATTTTGAATGGAGAGCCTGAATTGGAATAGTTAATTTCTAGGTGCTTGCAATTTCTAGTTTAAGAACCACATTTTTTGTGATAGCCAGTTTTTGGTTTATAGGCGGCCATGAAAAACCTTAAAACTATGAATACCCAAATTATCTTGGTGTTTTCCTCTTATTGTTCGTTCTTGCGATCTTGTGTTGCTTGTGATTGCGATTTTTGTTTTCTGGAAAAATCAATTGGTTACGTTGTTGGTTTTGTCGTTGCCTGAAAATCTTGATTTTTTGGGTACTGTTTATGTTTTGGTGGTTGGTGAGTTTTGGAAACTCACCAATTGTAGTCACCCACGAAAGGCGGTCGTTGCAGTTGCGAGGCGATTGGAGAAACCTGTGGGTAGCAGTACCGGCAGCATGGGACGTCGCCATTGGCGTGGGACGTCAGTGGAGAAGACGACATAGTGAAGCCACGGCAATGTGAGGGAAATGCAAGCGTGGATGAGATGTCACGACCCGGTACCACATCGGGCCCATGACAACCGCCGCATACTCGGGCTAAGGATACTCGCAGTATCCTTAAGGATACTCGGACTATATCTCTTTTTTAAAAAATTTGGGCAGCATAACGGCTGTATTTTAAAAATTCCAAAAACCTGCAAACAATTTTAAACACACTTCTTTATTCACATCCAATCACAACTTTAGGACTCTCTAGTCCACTCAAGACAATCTCTACTCCAGGCAGTCTCAACTCAAAGCAATTTCAACAACAATATCAAAAGTTCATACACAAAATCTTTTACATAACACAAGGCAATCAAAAGTTAACTCAAAAATCATAAAGCGTGTCTACATAAACACCGTTCATGAGCCACTAGACAATAAAAATACAAATAGGAGACTACCCACGTGTGGAAACACCCCAAATTTTCAGCCGCATAGTCCTCACAGAGCTTCAAGCTTACTAAATTACCCTGCATGGTTGGAAAGCGGAGGGGGTGAGTACACTTGGTACTCCGTGAGCAGGAGAAGCATATATTACAAATAGAAGTGATTCATTCCAAGACAATGTAGATAACCTATGAAGGGAAAATATATCACATAGAAAACATATAGGCCCAGCCTATGACTCAAAGTATACTAGTTAGGGACTATAGGTCTAGCCTGTTAACTCACTCATTCGGTGAACATAGGTCCAAATTTCAGTACATAAAAGCATTAAAAAAATCATATGTATCAATCAAATCTCAATAGGCAAACCGATATCAGGATAAGCCAAAACAATCATGTGTGACACCATTAGTTGGCCAAACTAATGTGAGTTTGGACTACAATCAACAAGAGCATCATGGCCCTAGGTGATGGCCTCGTCGGTGTCCAGACCCTAGGTGTGGAATCACCCGCGAGTCCCGTAGAAAGGTGTCGATACGACAATTTGACTTTAATGTACCAGCGTCAAGGATATGGGGGTCGCTTAATCATAATCAGGTGTGCCCAGCACACGATTGGCCAATCGTTCCCTCACCAATCCCAAAAATCATATACAACAATTAAGTACAAAAAAATTAAATAAGACACCATGCCTTTATTTATCGGTCTAACTGATAAAATAAAACCTTGTCATGGCTCTAAGCTAAAAGAGAACAGATACATACATCATACATGACTCGATTATGCATATGCAAATTTCAAATATTTTCTCATAAAATAAAAGCCATCTTTTGTATTCCAAATGCAAAGTTGTTCAAAAACAGTGCCATTTATCAAATACATACATATGTTAGCATCCATTTGAAATTCAATTCTACCATACGTTACCTAGGTTCAAAATTCACATACAAGTCATCATACATGTCTTAGAGTGATCTAATCCTATTTGAGAAATATGGTTTCCCCAACTCACCTCAAAAGACGGTATACCCTCTCTTAACCTCGACAATCCTCAGTATGAGCTCCTCGGTTCACAGCTCCCGAGCCTTTATACATAAAAACAACATACGATGAAAATACTACTTAAACATAAATTTCATATTTAAACACCATC
>JANZLC010000007.1:23047786-23059924 GCA_026413385.1 Erythroxylum gracilipes | reverse complement strand
AATATGACGATAATATCAAACATGTTTTTGTTTTTAGGTTTTTATTACAAATTTTAACTAAACATATAATCTCTTATTCCTTAACATACTGACACACAATGCGAAGCCAAACGCATTGTGTTACAGATAATCAAAACAATCGATAAACACTCTAAAACACAGATTAATCGTCCACTTTATCAACACTATGCAATAAATTTAATACTAATAATTAACAGTAATTATAATAATAGAAATAATAGTAATTAGTAAATTTACGAATAATAATAATAATAAGGAATTTAATAATAATATTATTATTATTAAATTTCATAAATAATCTGCAATAAATTTATTAATAATATTTAACAATAGTTATAATAATAGAAATAAAATTAATTAGTAAATTTATGAATAATAATAATAAATAAATACACTTTATAATAATAAGAAATTTTATAATGTTATGAATAATAATAAACATTTTTAATAATATTATTACATTTGTTAATACAAACTAATATAGATTTTCTGCCTAAATCAATAATAATAATAATTCCAATAATAATATTAATAATAATTAAATTAATAATGCTATGATTTTGTTGTAGTGTCTACTGCCGACATCACTCGTAGGGAATTGTAAACAAGTTCCCAACTATCTTCTTTTCTCCAGATCATGCTTGAAGTCTTCTTCTCTTCTCACCTCCACATCAACAGAAACCATGGAGTACGTAAAAATTGGGAAGTGCCCACTGCCGTGAAAATCTCAAGTCTTTTGACCATCTCCAACTATTTAGTCTTCGAAGTCTCCTCTTCCTATTCTTGTGTGTACGGCGCGAGGATTTTCTCTGAGTCGTGTTAGTCCATGGAGGACTCAGCTTCGTATCCGTCTGATTCAAATCTAATGGCTACTGGCGCTTCCAAATTCCTCGCCAACCTTCCCTCTCGCGGATTCTTATCATCCACTGTCTTCTCTTCTAATTTGGTGATTCTCATTACTCATTTTTCCTTGTTAGTTCAAGTCCAATGTGAATAAGGGTCCCAATTTCTGTTTATTCAAATGAATAATTGCTTGTTTCTCGAGAAAATGTAGTAACGAAAGATGGGTTATTTCGTTGGTGTTTATTTCTTGGAAAGGTCTTTTCATGTTGTTGTAAACTTATTTGTGCTAGGTGATTGATGGCATATTTGACAGTATCTATATGCATATGATGCAAAGATACTGACTTTAGATAGGTTAGTAGTAAGATTCAAACGTCTGTATCCATGTCTTTGGTTGTGGGTAATTGAGGTGTCTCTTTGTCTCTGTTATTTTTTGTTGTTACAACTTTAGGTATGGAGATACAATGTGATGGTAACAGTGTTAAAATGGTTTTGGTAAATTGAAGCCATTACATTGCAATTGTTATTGAAAACATAAAATGAAAATGGAGGAAATGAAATATTGACTACATTGATCATCCAAATACTTTATGCTTACCAATCATCATCATCCGAATGTGTTTGCAGTGAATAATTACGGTAATTCATCTGTCATTCTCCTACACTTTTTGCAAGATAAAAATATGGGTATTTGAAAGCTTAGGGTTGTAAGTTCATCTCATTGTTTAACTTCTTCTTTTTGTGATTAGTCTTAAGGGCATGTAGTAGCAAGACCTTTTTCCTTCTCAGTTCATTATTTTTTCGCAATTGAATCTTTCCAAGTGTTATTATGTTTTCATCTTCAATTCTTCGAATTCTGCACAGGGTGGGATGCGTGTTTATATTAGCGATCATGATACATCACCTCCAGGTTTGCTTTCATTTTCAACCAGTAGACTTTGTTACTTTTGGTATGTGCAAATCACTTTATGGAACGTTAATGGCTAAGAAATTATGCCATGCCCTTTAGTCTTGTGGACCAAGCCTTTCTGGTTGACATATTGTGAAATAGTAGGTTAATTGCTTTTGCAGTGATCATATGGTTAACAGCACTATCATTTCTGAAAATAATATGTGAAGTGTTGATGCCACTTTCCTTCTTTTGTTTGATAACTTGGGGATTCAAAATTGAGTCTTTTATCAACTGGGGAGGGGAATATACCATTGAGCCAAAGGCTGCTTGCAGCTCCCATTATTATTGCCTTCTGGACATTCATGTCTTGTAATTAGAATATACATAAAAGAATTGAAACTAATGTATTCAAGTTTTCTTGTCACTATAATTTATCATATTTATGCCTTATCGAGCACATCAAGTATTAGGACTATTTAACAGTTGTTGAAAATATTTGTTCAGGTTGTACTTTTGGATACTATTATCGATGGCTTTAAGTTGGGATAGTTAAGCTCTTATTACTTGTTGCAGAGGCCCAAGAAATAAAGACTAACCAAGCAAACATACTGATCAGATCACTTCAGCTTAAGAAGCAGATAGGTGAATCCTGTTCAAAGAATGTGCAAGGTCCACATTCAACTGATGGATCTCGAAAGAGGTGATATTTCCATCTTGCTTCAACGGGGCAACCTGAAAGTTCTTGTTAATAGTATGTATATATTTTGGCATACCATTATGTTGTAGCATGTTCTTGAAATTGTCTATCTACTTTCCTGATTTTGTGGCTCTGCTATGTTATAAATATTTTTACTGAGAAAGACTTTTTTACTGTCTATATATGACCACATATACTCTGTTCAATGCTTTGCTGCTTTTATGTTTTTAGGGGCCCTGAGAGGCTGTTGGATGGCAGAGCATCTGCTAAGAGAAACAACAGTGAAACTGGTTCATTGCAAGGTGAGCAACTGATCCCTTTTTTAGCATCAATAATATAGGTTTTGCAGTATTCTGTGACTATGGCTTGTTTATGCACTTATAGTATATTATTTACTTTGAAAACATTAGTAACATTTAATATGCCCAAGTCTTGTTTGAGTTTGTCATAACTTTGCAGAGTGAAGGCTAAGTCGTATCATTATGTTTAATTTAGAAGTCTATGATGGGACAGTTTCTTGGTAGAGGCACATCGTAAATCCCCCTTGCTCCATAAGAACTGGCACAAATTGTTTTTAGGAGCTAAGCTTTCTGATTTCCAATGTCAAAGAGACTTAAAGTGGTCATTTCCAAGTACAACAGGAAGTTCAAATTTTTTGCTCAAAGCAGAGCTTTATAAAATTAAAGTGTCTGAGTAGGTATAGGGTCTCCCTTTGTTTTTTCGAAAAATGAATAAATTGTATTAACTACAGACGAAGCTACTACAACATTACAATGAGTTCTAAGCTATTAAGCTTATATTCAATCACAACATAATTGGAAGTTCATAAGAATTAAGACATTACAAAACATAAAAATTGCTTTACCAGCAGATCATAGTTTCCATCATTCCTTCATGTCCAAAGTGAGTGCTTCCTGTGCATTGTTGGCCAAAATGGCTAATCTAACCAGTTGACTATTTGATCAGCTAGCTACCATTTTCCCACTTCAATGTTCTTGAACATTCTGCTATTTCTTTCCTTCCAAAGAGAGTAAATGGCAGAGGAGAAGGCTGTTTTCATAAGTATTTCATTGGACTTACCATGTTGAGAGTGTTCTATGGACCAGTTCAACGTTTGCTCCAATTCATATGTGATGCTGTCACTTGCAATCATGTGAAGGATTCTGCTCCAAACAGCTTTAGAAAAACTGCATTGAAAGAAGAGATGATCCCTATCTTCCATTGCCATCTTACATAATACACAAGTAGGATCAATATTGCCATGCCACTGACTTTTAGTTCTGAGCTTGTTTCTAATCGCTAGCCAAGTGATTAGAGAGGCTTTAGGGATTAGAGCATTTCTCCACAGAGGGTTATAGCAGCGGGGCGCTGCCAATATTCTGTTGATAATCATTTTGTAGCAAGATTGATTTGAGAATGTTCCATTTGAGTTGAGTGTCCAGGAGATTTTATCTACCTGTTCAACATCATTCAAATGAGTTAAGAGCTCTTCTAGGATTGCAAAACCCCTGAAATTTCCACTCCACTCACCATCCTGAAATTTCCTCTCCACTCACAGCTAATTAACTATTCTAGTTCTAGTGATGCTATTCCCTTTCCTTTCTCAATTGTGAAGAAATCTGGAGAGTTGTTTGAATGGGGCCATACTTGTTCTAGAAAATATCATCTTAAGTACCCTCTATTTGTTAAGTCATCAACATCTTATGTTCATAGTAGTGTTTTAACTTTTTGCTTTCCAGAGGGATCTGCTAGCTGCACGTCTGATAAGGTCTTCCATTGTCTTAAGGTTGAGAGGCTTCGTGCCCTTCTTAGGGAGCGAGGTCTGTCACCTAAAGGGAAAAAGGTAAGGATCATAAAACTTTGTTTTGAATTGATCCATGTGTTTGTACAAATATTTGTGGAAGCAGGGCACTATCAAAGATGTTGGTCTTTTTCTCATTACATTATAAGCCTGAGTCTGATGGTAATTATCACCTTGTGCAGGACGAACTGGTTGCTAGGTTGAGAGGTGTAAATGGTTGATTGTTCAGAAGGTATGGAGATGAATCTGGTATCCCAATGTTTAAAATTAAGCATGCAGAGTATGTTTTGTTTTGTTGCTGTAACTTACGAGATGGGTCAAAAAAACAAAAAGAAGAAATATGCTGGTAGTGCTTCAAGTAGGTCATGGAAATAGAGATGGCAGCAAGATTGGCAAAGGGGTTTGATTCAAGTTGACGTGTAAAAACTCGAGTGAGATAATTTTCGGTTGAGATTGAATTTTTAATTTTTTAAAAACTTGTTCTAATTTTTAATTTTTTAAAAACTCTTTTCTTATATTTTAGATAAATAAATGACTAAATATGTTCAGAAAAAAGTAAATTAGAACAAAATTAGATATTTTTCAAAAAAATTTAAATTATAAGAAAGATTTACACCTTTGTTCTAAATACTATTTACAAAACAATCTAATCTAATTGTTAAATTTGACTTTAATAAATTAAAATCCATCTAAACTAATAATTTTATTATAATTATTTTAAATTATTAACTTAATTTAATTTATAAAATTAAATTAAAACACTGCATCAATAATATTTAATTGATTGACATATATTATTCATATCCCGTGTGATTTATCGTTATTTTTAACTAAAGACTAAAAGAAATTTATAAAAACTAAAAAAAAAATTTTCAACAATTTTAAATGTTATAAAATTTTTTAATTGATTAGAGAGTTTGGGTATTTAATGCAAGGACAATCTTGAGTTGGTAAAAATTTAAGCATGTAGGTGTGAACTTGAAAAGATTGACGGATTGGCCTCCGTCCACATAAATAAACAAATGTGAGCAAACATCAACACATTGTTCCCTACCAGAGGAATTGGTCACAACTAACTCTTGTCAAAGTTATTCATTCATTCATAGCAACACTGTCACAGAGCCAAAGACAAGGATTGAACCATGTTCAGCAGATTCATCATATGAGAAGACCAACTATTCTTCATATATGATTAATGAATACAAATGCCCTTCATTACTCAAACATATCACACATTTCATTCTTAACACATTCACTTGATAACTCATCCAATCTTACATTTTAAACCTATCCAATATCTATGGCCAAATCCTAAATCAGAAAGACCCTAAATCTCCTGCCTTCTCCATTATCATCTATAGAACAACTAGAACAACCAACTCATCTCTGCTCTCATAGAACACCGCATGCCACCTGAGATACAAAATCGCTCAGACTTCCCGTCAGGCACCATCAAGACATAAGATCTATATTTAACAATACCAAGAAACAAAAATTTGTTCTGTACCATAATGGACTTGTAAGCTTTGGTGTGCATGCTGAACATAAAATTGGATCAACCCTTCAACTACAAGCTTTTTGGAGCCTCGGTTGCAGCTGATTTGCGGTTCAGGTATCGAATAACAGCATCGTCAACCCTAACATCCAAATAAAAATGATTAGTAATGATAATGTTCATTCATTTCCTATCGCAGTCCAAACCTACAGTAGCTAAATCCATGACAGAGAGAAATATGCTTCTTAATTTTCGTCCATCTCTTATCAAATTAATCTTCTATTAGAAGGAAACGTACATCTTTTTTACTGTAATTATAAAATTAGGGACAAAAAACGGAAACCCTAAATTGGAAAGAATTAGACTTCAAACTTTAGCCCGCCTATTTCACCCCCACAAAGAAAAGGATAGAGAATAAATTAAAAAAGAAAATTGAAGTTACCATGGCTGATTATAGAATTCAGACCGATGCTCTTTCTCTGCGTTACGGCTAGCATCCCCTGCCACCAGCTTTAGATCTTTACTCTGAGAAGCAATCAAAGTATTGATGAACTCTGCTGGAGACTGACTGAAACCAAGAAAGAAAGCCCGTCTTCTATGATGTTCATGTATCTTCTTTATAGCATTACATATTACTTCATCACAGGTATCAATTTCTTTGTGTTTCTCGGTACTTGCCAAAAATGCAGCAAGATCCTTTTGAACCGAAAAAGGAACATCCACTACGATATCATAACAAGCAGTCCCAGAAGGACAATTGCCTGATAACTTGATCTTATGCTCCAAATGGATAGGCTGGGGAGGAGTTAAATGTTGGCTTATTTTCTGTGAAACTGCTTGGAACTTCATCTTCTCCTCGCCAAATACTCTCTGAAGTGGGGGATCACACATGAAGAACGATGGATCATTGGGGCTCTGCAATTTTTGAGATTTCACATATTGCCAGAATGCTACTAGAATTTTGGGTCGTGTCTCTACCTCAATTCCAAGAATTTCAGAAAGAGTAGGTGAAAGCTTGAATCTCTCAGGAACATAATTCATCTCTAGTTTTATTATTGCATTAAATTCCTTATCTCCTTTTCTTTTCACCTCAAAACCCTCGTGAAGCACAGGTGACCGAGCACTCTCCCATAAAATAACGTGGTTATCTGGATAGAGGTTCTGGTCTAAATATACTGTAATTCTCTTAAAGAATGATGAGAATTTTGGGTATTGTTTCTGTACTTGCCCAGCCAACACAGGATCTTTCCCATCTTCCAACATTCTCCCAATAATTTTCAGTGACCAAGAAGGAGGTGCAGAATTCTTGTTTTCATCAGCCTCTTGACTCTGATTTTCAAAAGTGTTAAATACATACACTCGAAGTGTTTTCCCAACAGAAGGAGGCTTTTTGAGTGACTCTTGAATGTCCATCTTCTTTCTTGCCATAGAAGCATCTATTCTAGCTTCGAATTCAAGCAACTGGGTATACAGTGCAGACTCTGGCAAAATTGCAGCAACTTTCTCAGGTATTCGTGTATCTAGAAGCTTCCTTTTCTTTCTACGTGGAGCTGGTGTCAACTCCATAGTTTTAAATGGTGAAGCCACGTTGCTATTTGACGAAACACCAGAAGGCCTAGAAGGTGGTTTCTGGTTAGGCCTTTTGGCACTAACAGTACCAGGCGTGGAACCGGCGGGTGATGACACTCCGACAGTGCTGGATGTAGGGTTTTGCAGCTGAGCAAGGGATTGGTTTGTTGACTGTAATTGAGACTGGAATCTGGCATGAGCTGCCTGAGCAGACTGTGAATGACCCGAATGACCCAACAGTTGAGTTTGTGGCTCGGACAACTGAAAATGGCCTGGAAAGGTGGATGTCCCATGTGCCTGAGGTTGTGACTGTGAAAGAAGGTGGGTTTGGTGATTCATGGGCTTAGATTGTGCAACTCCCCCAGAATTGGCAAACGGGGACAAAGTGCCAATACTTTTATTGGGGTTGGTATTATTCATCAACACTCTTATAAGTTATAACCACAATGCCTTTCAAATCTTGAACAATTCTTCGTCAAACAACAACTAACTTCATATAACAGCTTAATAAAACCAAAGCAACCCCACAACTAGAATCTTGGTATCGATCAAAACCCATCATTTCTAGATTTTACACCTTTCAAATCCCTCAACTGAGCTTCAAACAACAAAAAAGAGACCTTGGAATCCCTTAGCCAGACCCAAAAGCTAGGTCAAAATTCAGAAGCACAAATTAACATTGAACTCCACAAGAATCACAGAAAAAGAATCCCTTTTTTTTTTCAAATTCTGATTCTTTAACAGAAGCACACTTCACCAAAGGAAAACAAAGTGCAAAATCCATATCCTTCTAATCAAAACACTTCACGACCATACAAAAACCTCAAAAAAAGGAAACAGAATTGGATAATGATTCTTACTGAACGAACCAAGACGTCACTGAAAGTTTAGTACTTGCTCTTTGCTTTTCTCTAAAAGTTCGGAAATCTTTCTGTGTTTCAAGATCGGTGGTTCAATGGAAGCCAACAAAGAGAAACGGTTTTGTTTCCGACTCAAATCTCATATCACCAATGGACACTGGAAGTAAATGACATAAATACCCCTCACTTTAAATTCTTATTATCGAATTTGAACCCAATTTGAAGAAATTGGTTCAACGTGAAAAGCCCAAAGACGAGTAAACCCTAGCACTAGACGGACTACTAGGCACTAGCAGATAGATTCTACGCAAATGCGCAATAATATAATGCTTACTTAATTTAATTCTACAATTATTTATGCTGAATTTTTTTTGAATTTAAATATTAGGTAATTTAAAATTTTATAATAAAATTATAAATATTTAAATTTTGAACGTATACTTTTTAAGAAGGTTAAAACTTGTTATGTTAAAAATATATAAGTTAGAGTATTAGAAATGAATAAGTAAAATTAGTTAGTAAAAAAATGGAATTAATTAAAAAATTAAGGAAATGTATAGTGTAATGTGTTTGTTATAAATGGGTAAAATATATAAACTAAATACAAATATTATAATATGCAAGTAAAAAGTAAAAAACATATATGGTCAGTCAGGGGTGTGACTTATTTAAGTTATGTGACTTATTAAGTCAAGTTAGAATATTTAAAATGGATTAGTAAAATTAGTTAATAAAAATTTGGAATGAAAAAATAAAAAATTAGGAAATGTAATATCATCAGTCACGGTTAGTCACGCCTCTGATTGAAAAAAATGTTAAATTTTTTGTAATGAATTAAATATTTTAGTTAATTAAGATAAAAAAGTCACGTGTTATATTATTTATTGTATAAATGAATAATGATTAATTTAAAATGCTCTGATAAAATTATAAATATTTAAATTTCGGATTGAAAAAATTAAAAAATTTAGAAAATGTACGTAAATACAAGTATTATAATATAAGTAAAAAATTTATCATCAATCACTAGTGTGACTTAATGTTTGTGTTAGATATTTAGTAGTAAAGACCGGATTAGCTAGCAAGCTTATGGTTGATGTTTAACTTGAAATAAAAAATGAGTGAATATTTTTGACCTTTGAGTGCTTGAAAGAAGGGAAAATGGATTGAGTGTCTATCACACTTGTTAATGGTCTTTCAGTTGACGTACTTGTTAATTATGGTTATGCATGTGAAGAATAATTTGTTCACGAATTATTATAAGTTTTAAAATCTTAGGTTGTGTTCGTTGAATTGATCTTTAACATCTTTAATTATTAAATGAGAAAATAATTTGTTGTTATTATTAATTTGTTTTTTTTTGGTGTTTGTGTTTTTATGGTTTAGTGTTTTTAGTTCTGGTTGAGTATAATTTTATTTTAATGATTAAGGTATTATTGTGACAGTTCATGTGATGCTGTTTTTTTGTTTTCTTCGGTTCACGTTATTGTTGATTATTGAATATTATTCATTATTAATTATTTATGTAATTATTGCAACTTCTAAGTCTCTTAAACAATGTTCTTGCGCTTGTTATAAAGAGAAGAGAAAATTTGAGGGCGAGCAAACCGTTGAGAAGTTGGATGGTGTAAATGGAAGTGTTGACAAACAGGATGGTTCTAAGGATGCAAAATCAGAGAAAAAAGAAGAAGAAAGAGAAGAGAAAATTCGAGGGCGAGCAGACCATTGAGAAGTCGGATGGTGTAAATGAAACTGTTGATAAACAGGATGCTAGCAACAAGAAGAAGAAAAGCAAAGAGAAGGATAGGTATGATGTGTCAATGTTAAAAAGAAAAAAAATACTTAATATAAGTGTTTTGTGTATGCATAGGTGAGTTTAAATTAACTTTTTTTTTTGTTATGTGGAAATGTTTAATTTGTTAATGGAAATTTTTGTTTTTTGAATAGTTTTACTTTATTATATGATTGTAGGTTTTGATGTTTATATAGTATTTCATGTTTTTGTGGTTAAGGTTTTAGTTCAATGTTTATATTTAATTGATAGCCTTTCGTTGGTGTGTTATATATATATACGGATCATTGGTGTGTCACAAATAAATAAATGTTTTTGTTAACAATTTCCTAATATTTACCTTTTTAATCAGTAATGTGATCCACGTATTTACTTAAGCTAAATATGCTTTTTGGTCTTCTTCTCTTTTGTTGTGTGAAGAGTGTGCATTTGATGAAGTTACCATTTACGAATTTCTAAAACTAATTGATGATATCTGCAGTGTTTTAAAAAAAAGATTAAAGTTTAGAAAAAAATTGAGTTTGTTGTACATATTTAATAAAGTTTTATTTATTTAGAAATAATTAAATTGCATGTAATATTAAGATTACTGGTAAAATCAGAATAACTTTATCAGGTTTAAATTGTATGTTCAGAATTTCACATGATGCTGTATTTACAGGAATTTACTTTACAAATATCTGATAAAAATGAAAAAGCAAGACAAAACAAGGTATGTTAAAAAAAGAGCAAATAAACATAAAGTAAAGAAAACAATTTCTTTTGATATGTTGAGATGTCAATGAATTTTGAATAAGTAGTTTATGAATTTGCATGAGTATAATAAAGAAAATTGTTAGATGCCACAAGTAATTCACGGTTATGACCCAAGCAATAAAATATTATTGACAGTTGTGATTTAACAACAAAAAACCATCATGCAGTTATCCAAAATTTTGAAGTTTAACAAAACAAGAAATTAAAGCAAAAAAAGTGCACAAGTTACATGATTATTTTGCTTTAAGAAAAAGAGCCTATGACAATTTTGGTTTTTTGTTACTGTCATTAACATCTGCATGTCACTATGGTGTGGGTTCATTGTCGTTGAATTTTTTATGAAGGCATTGTCTGACTGTTGAAGAAGATTCAACAATATCTTCTAAAAATATTAAAAAACCAAAGTATATTAGCTACAGAATATATAAGGTAACATTATTTTTTTTGATAAAAAAGCTAGATAAATAAATAACAGAAGATAATATAATTAACGTAAAAAAGAAGTTTACATAGTTTGATAAAGATGAAAACGCCAAAAATGAATGAATAAATAATGACAAATACCAAATTCAATGAATAAATAATGAAAAATACTTGAAATAGGTGCAGGTGTAATGTCAACAGTGTTATTTTGACCATTAGTTGAAATTTCATCATCTTTTCCAAGTGAAGTTGAAGCCTTTTGTAATTCATCATTATCAATTTCACGGTAATACATAATAGTGAACCGTTGTCTTCCATCTGGTGAGTGAACGGGTACAGATTTGATATAAAGAAGATATATCTTGCTTTTCAGTTCTGCATGGACCTTTTCTAGAGGAAATTCCATACTTTTATTATGGGAAGACAAAAATGTAACATCTCATGTTCAGGGCTAGACCCCAAAATAGTGAATTGAGAGGACAGTGAGAAATTAGTAGTGCATTTCATGCTCATGCATTATAGTATATTCACACACATGTGAATATTTATTTTTGATACATTAAAATAGTTGTTTATGCATTCATTGACATTTTTCCGAGTATAAGTGATTTTTTTAATGTGATTAAAGTGTGAATTTTGGATTACTTGTGTTACAAAATTTACTTGGTGATAATAGTTATTATTTCAGAATTTTGGTGAAATTTAGGAAAATTTTGATGTTTTGGGTATTTTTGGACTAGAAAAAATGTCAAGCGGCAAGACAATTGATAAATGGTAGTAAAAATTACTATCAAATGGCAATGGATAAATGACCTTGTGGTTCATCGAAAATTGGGAGACAATTAGAGTAGGAATTAGAATTGATTGGATTAGTTAAATAAGAGAACCTAGTTTAAAGCCTTAGAAATTGGACAAGTGGCAAGTGACAAGTGTCAATTGCCAAGCCAAGCATTAAAACCACGTAACTTTTTGAAAGACAAACTTTTAAT
>JANZLC010000007.1:23034511-23047686 GCA_026413385.1 Erythroxylum gracilipes | reverse complement strand
TGTTAAGTACTATGTAATTTAATATATGTTTGCCTGAATTATTTACTAGAAGTTTTCGTATGCTTTGATTTGTTGTATTATTTTGTGTGGCATTCATACATCCTTCCAAGGGATATGTGGGTGTTACATAGTGTGTGCTCAAATAGACCGACCATGACCAATAGAGTTGGCATGGGAAAGCATTGGACAGTCTAGTGTGCTATTGACTTGGAAGGCTCATCATCTACGAATAGAGATAAGGAGATCTTGGATGGTGTGGTGGATAAGATTAGAGTAGATGACAATAACTCTAAAAAATAAAGATCATATGGAAGGATCATCTAAAAATAAAGGATATCTTAGTGGATATAAGTAGATCATTCCTAGATAGATGTAATCTTTTACCTTGTTATTGTGACGTAGCTTAATCCTATTAGATAGAGTCCTAATTGGATGAGAATGTCATTCTATTGATTATTGTGATGTAATTTGATAAGAATAAGATAGAATAAGATATGATCTTAGCTAGTAGCCTAGTAGAGTTTTATTAGGATTTTAACTTGGTCATCTAAAAGTGCCTATAAATAGTTCATTTGAGCCTTGCTCTTCTCAGGGAAAGTGAGTATGGGAGATACTGAGATGTGAGAGAGCATCCTCTGTATACTTTGAGGGAAGTAATAAAGGCTGACGTTTGTCGTCTCTCTTTATTGTTCTTATTGTTACCATGACTATTTAGTTCTTTTGTAGTTTTCTTGTAAAGATGTGAGAGTTAAACATTACGAGGGTTGTGAGGCATTTGAGAACAAGTAGGTTGGTAGACAATCACAAGACAAGGTTGAATCTTGCTTTAACGGAGCTAAGTGAGATTTTTGTACAAAGGGGTTAACGCAACTAGCGAATAAGTTGGTGCTTGAAGGAAAACCTTTGTAATAATTGTCATTACAATTCAACAATTACAGGCCAATTGTCACGCCAAGAAGTGATACTAGTGAGCTGAGTTATATTGCTACTTTTGGAACCTTATCGATTCAAGGTTCCTAAGTAAGTATCTATGGCAGATACAGAGATGGGAGAAACAAATGAAAGAAAAGCTCCCACATTACCATTAGGTCAACAAACACGTCTAACGCAAACCCCCTAGTCAGGAGGATATATGCCAAGACAAGCATGTTCAGATTATCATGATGATGCTTCTATTAATACTTTTGAAACCTTATCAATTCAAGGTTCACAAGTTAGTCATAATTTTGTAAATTATGAAGTATCTGACGTGAGCACAACCATGAGACTTTGTAAATGAAATGGAGCCAAAGATGACCTAGTAATGCCGGAGGGACCAGTAACAAGTTCAAGAGCTAAGAAGTTTAAAGAAGCGTTTCAATCCTACATGGACCGAATTGTAGATAGAATGGAATCTCAAGAGACAATGGGGGCCAATGACATGATAACTAATCACGTTCGGCGGAATGTGCAAGAAGACTTTCATTATTGTTTAATTAATTATTTTACATTAGAAATATAACTTTCGGCAGTCCACTATTTGTGTCTTGGGCTTGTATAAATCTTTTAGGTTTAATGGGCTATACTTTAGAAATATTAGTTTGGGCTTTAATTATTTTGGTAAAATGCCCATGTTTAAAGGCCTTTTACATAGTTAGGGTTTCTTTCTTTTCAAGGGGTACAAATACATCATAATAAACATTATTTAGGGTGAGATTGGATGAATAACGAATTATATAAGGTTATTGCATCAAGAATATAATTCTTATCAACATAAACACTTGTGACGAATTTTTATTCTTATTTTCAAATCAACATTATTATATGTGTTTCCTTTCATATAATTAATTGGGGGTTAATTAGGTTGGGGATTTCGTCTTGTTCATGTTCTATCCAAAGTGTGTGTTTAAGGAATTTCGGGTTCTTTAGCCTTGGAATTTCTACATCAGTATCTATGGCAGATATAAAGATGGGAGAAACAAGTGAAAGAAAACCTCCCACATCACAATTAGGTCAACAAACACGGCCAACACAAATCCCCATTCAGGAGGATATATGCCAAGACAAACATATTTAGACTATTGTTATGATGCTCCTAAATATAAATTCGTAGGTATTAGAAGACCTTGGGAACATCTGAAAGAAGAAACTTATCTAAAAGTTGGAAATAAAGACCCTCAATTATGGGATAGTGCAATTGATCAACGGAAGCAAACCACTGTTAGTAATTATTTGGCAAAACATTTTCAACATTCAGTTGAAGATATGATTAAGTATTTAGAAACTACTCTTGGTGAAATTGCCCGTGCAATTGAGGACACTTTGCTACAAATTATCCTCAGAAAAACTTAGTTATTCAATTCTAGAGTAGTATTTGTAACACGTAACATAAGCCTTAGTACGAGTCTCAAATCGAACGTGAAAGGGAAATAAAAAAATGCAGAAAATACCTAATTTCGGTTCCATAACTTCAAACAAACTTTTTCAGGCCGAATCGAGCACGAATCCATTGCCACCTTCACGGGATCTACTCACTGGGACGCGTTAAAACCTTTATGTATCTTTCTATATACGTGAACCTCTGAATGGGTCAGAGTATCTTTACGTTCACGATTTGCTACATCAATTACAGGAGACCTTAACCTTCTTTATATAACATCCATATCGAGCCTCCCTATCACAGACTCAATATGGGTCTGATCCACACTGATTAGGATCCATTTTTCTCTATAATTTTGGTCCATTAATCTAGATCCTTTATTGGATCACTTTATTATCTTTATCCGGATCAAATTTACCGATAAGTTATTAAAACTGTTAAAAAGCAATTAATTGTTGTCTACCAAATAGGAAAATTTGTAACATTCTTCCCCTTTGACAATAATTAATTGCGCTATTGACACAAATTTAAAAACTAGTTTAAAAATTCAATTAAGTCAAGCTACTGCATGGTCAACCAATTTTAAAAACAAAACATTTGATTCAAAGATAATGAAAGTCCATCATTCTGTCTCACAAGGCTTTTGATACAAAAAAATATCAAGCACATATACCATGTGTGACATAAGTCTAATATAATCACGAATATCTAATACCTTACTAACATGAATGAGAAAATGAAGTGTGGCAAACTAGGATGATACCTGTATGATCTAATATGTATCATATTTTATTTGTAAGTCTCGATTTCTCTAAACTTTATGCTAAACTGCATCATAGAAATCTTGTTTTCTCTCACTGAATGCAAAACTGCATTAGAGAAAACCTTTATGCTCTTTTACTAAATGTTAAACTGCATTAGAGAATACCTTTATGGGACTAAACACTTATATCTCCTTATGTCATGTTAAAATCCATAGATATACATATTACTGTATGTGTCTGAATGACATATGCTTAAGGTCAAGCTGTATATATGCTTAATGACCTATAACATGCTTAAGATCGACATAAATCTTAAGACTTTCACATGTATTATGATTATGTATGATAACATGTAGTACTGAGGATAACCAATAATCATCTTTATTGATGAACCACCATACTGTCATAATACATCAAAATGTATAATCATACAAGGAGAAAACATAACGATCCCTATCTAGCAGTGTCTAAGGACTTTAATACACTCATACTGTATACATGTTTTTCAAACACATGTGGGCGAAGTCCTTTAGTTAAAAGATCGGTTAACATTTCCTCAGTCCTCAAATGCTCCACCTCATTGTCACCTTTTTGTATCAACTTCTTTATGGTCAAATATTTGACTTTCAAATGCTTAGACCTTGTGATATTGTTATTGTTGTTCCTAAACAACACAATAGCATGATTATCACAATACAACTGAATGGGTCTAGCCACTGAATTAACCACAGGCGACTCAGAGATCAAGGTTTTAAGTAAAACCGTCTGCGAAGCAGCCCCACAACATGCAACAAACTCTGCATGCATGATCAAGGAAGTTGTTAGTGTCTGCTTGACACTTTTCCACGGCATTGTACCATCTACAAACTTAAAGCTTTATCCTGATATGGACTTCCTATCTTCCGACACATAGCAAAAATCTGAATTTGAATTTCCTACGAGGTTTAGACTATTGAATTTTCTATATGTCAACATATAATTCTTAGTTTCCTTTAAGTATCTCAACACTCGTTTAACTGCATTCCAATGGTTTATCTCTAGGTTAGCCAGGTATTGACAACAGTTTGATAACTAATGCAATGTTTAACCTACTGTACACCTAAGCATACTTCAGGCTACTAACCGCACTAGAACATGTAACATTCCTCATAGCCTCTCTCTTTACTTTATTCTTTGAAAAATATGGCAATGATAATCTCTCCCTATGAGAGATCGGTGCTATAACAAGTTTACTGTCAACCATATTAAACCTTTGTAGCATAAACTCAATGTATGCTCTCTGCGAGAAGCCTAATGAGTGTTGAGACATGTCCGGATAAATTTATATACCTAGGACAAAAGATGCTTCACCAAAGTCCTTAATGTCAAAATGCTTGGCCAAAAATTCATTGACCTCATGCAACATGGACAAGTCATTTGACATAAGCAATATATCATCCACATATAATAATAGGAAGATAACTTTGCTCCCCCCGACCTTGTGATATAAACATCTTTTAACTTTGTTTTCCATTAAGCCAAAAGAGATCACAACCTCATCAAATATAAGGTACCACTTTTGGGAGTTTTGATATAAACCATATATTGATTTGCTTAACGTACAAACCAGGTCAGTTCTATCTGGATTTTGAAATCCTTTAGGTTGTACTACATAGACCTCTTTATAAAGGTCTTTATTCAGGAAAGCGGTTTTGACAGTCATCTGATATTTCTCTATATCATCATAAACTACATTTGTCATAATCACTTGAAATGTATCCTTTAAGGATACAGGAGAGAAGGTAACATTAAAATCAAACCTTTCTCTCTAGCAACTGAGCATGTCTTAAACCACTAAACTTTATCCTGAAATCCTCTTGGTCTTAAACAACCATTTACGACTAACATGTTTGCAATGTTAAGGCAAATTAACCAGCTCCAATACCTTCTTATACTTCATGGATTGCATCTCGTCCTTCATTGCATCCCACCACATGGGATCCAAAAAACAGCTTCTGTAAAAGTGACTAGATCCATAACATATCTAATATCATAGTCTTGTTCAGCCAAATAGACTATGTAATCCAATGGGATAGCAAGTTGTCTCATTCTAGTAGATCTACCCAATTGCATTGGTTTTTATACCCCAAGAACCTCTGGTTTTTCAGGTACGGGTTCTTATTCCCATATAGGAATGGTACTAAGACCTAAATCCACTGGACCTAACTGTATGAGTGGCTGATACGATATAACTATAGTATTCGTCCTACTATTATCTGAATGGTGAAAGGGTCTACCATCATCATAGACATCGTATTCTATAAACCTTACTATTTGTGATTCCACTATTCTAGCCTTTCCTTCTCTACAACAAAATTTGTAGCTTTTAGAGTGGTTGGGACATCCAACTAAACAACAATGAGTAGAACAAGCTTGCAATTTGCCTTCATAAGAATTATATCCACATACCTCAGCAGGGCAGCCCCATACACTAATGTGTGCAATGTTGAGTTTCCACCCTTTCCAGATAATTAGGTAGCTTAGTTATGTTCTACATTGACTTCTTCATATCCTTTAAGGTGCGATTACGCCTTTCAGTAAGGTATATTGAACAAAGTCACTATTCCAACTAATTCAATATTTCTGACAAACTTACCTTTTCATGTCTTGAAACACCATGTTGGCCATAATACTCCCTTCCACGGTCATATTTGACTATATTGATGAATTTTCTCAATTGGCTCTCAACCTTTAGTCTTAAAGATCTTGAACTCCATACTTTCCTTAAGCAAGAACACATACCCTGTAACGAAAATATCATCAACAAATGTCAGAACATATCTAAAATTGCACAATGCAACTGTATAAGGTCTGCTGATACCCGTATGTATTAAACTCCACAAGCCAAAAGAACGAGTTGATCCATTTTTTCTTATTTCAGTCAACTTACCCCTATAATAGTCAACACATGTTTCCAAATCATCAAAATCTAGAATTGAGAGAAAGTTTTCCTTAATCAATCTCCCAACCTTTGCTCTGGAAATGTGGATTAACATTTATGCCACAACATGTATGACTTATCATATATCAGCGTTCTCCTTTTTCATGACTTGTTCAGCAAGATACGAAGAAGCATATATCTAATTCGGGGTAAGACATATTCCATAGAAACCACATGACAAGGAAGTTGTACCAATATGTTTTGTATTAAACAATAACTGTACAATAGAAGCATTAAATACAAAACTTTAACCTTCTTTGTCCAAAATTGATGCAAATATCAAATATAAAATGTGTCATGTAAAAACCAAAATGAACCTTGCATTAAGGTTCAGAACATACATCCCCTATAGATATTACATCTGCTTCTACATTGCTGTCAACCATCAGTTTCTTCTTCCCTTTAGTTCGCTCTATCCTGGATATGAACATCTGCATCGTGGAAGCAACATGATTAGATGCTCTACTATCTAGCCACCAAGAACTTGATGCAACTATTGCAAAATTAGATTCATAAATCGATGTGCCAAGGAGTTACCTAATGGATTTTGTCTTTCCTTCCAAGCCTTATACTATCGACTTCTTTATATCCGCATGACCTTTACCAGCACTAGATTGACCAGCATCAGCATGTGAATAAGATTTAGACTTTCTACCTTTGAATTTAACAGGTTTCACCTTGGCCTTCCCTTTAGTTGCTTCAAGGGATGTAGGAGCAACGGTCTTGAGTTTCTCCTCCTCAGTAATACAATGGGCAATCAAAGTATTGAAGTCTCATTCCTCATCCAAAGAGTAATATGTCATCACCAGATTACTAAACTCTGGAATGAGTGTGCTCAGAGTTTGGTGAACTATGTAGACATTAGAAAGAGGAATATTTAGCATCTTTAGTCTATTGTGGAGAGGAATCATTCTTGATATGTACTTCATCACTCCCCTTCTCTAATATAACTCATAGAGAATAATTCTTTCATCAAGGCACTTATCTCAGCATTAGATGAGACCGTGTATCTCTGAAAGATATTATCAAGAAACTCCGTTGCTATATCTATCTCTGGAAGTCCACTTGGCAGATAGTCAGGTATAGATCTCTTAATAGTCATGCAACACATTATGTTCAACCGATCCCAAGCTGCATAGGTTGCTTTATAAGTTTTCGAGATTCTGGATATAAGTGAAGATGACCTATTCGTACGTATAACCATATCAATTTCTGCCATCTTCATTGCATTCAAAACATTCTTTATCCACTTCTTCATATTGAAAACATTTAGGGTTGCAATAGTGACACTATGATTATTAACCGAAAAGGTGATTACAAATGATAATGCAAAGATGAACACAAATAAAGGATAACATCAACAATCAAAGTCATTAAATAGTATTTGTATCAAGAATCTGATTACACATATTATGAAACACCTTTAGGTTGAATACATCATATATGCAATTAGATCTTTACATAAAAGCAATCAGAGTACAAACCATCAACTCTCATTACAATACCACCTTTGGGCGAACAAATCATTTAAGCAATGATTTTTCTCCATCTAATGTCTTTATTCACATCTCAAAATCTTATGTAAGGTCAACACCTTTGGACAGAATAACTAAACATAAGATCAGAGACATCTCCAACATGCAAGCAAAATAATTCAAAATATTGACATGAAAAGCCACCTTAGTGACTACATTTTCATCAATATCCAAAAAGCTCACGAACACAAGGGATACATCTTTATGCTATCCTCACATTTTTTTATGGGCATACAGTATGTGACAATGTACTGTCAATAAATGCAAGAGCGACTATCATATATTACCAAACACCGAACTTACCACATAAGATACAAAAATCTTATCTTCCTTATGTTAAGTTCGTTGCACGAAAATTCATCCAAAACCGGCTTTAGAATGCCTTATTCCTTTTTTTTGAAGTTAAACTTTATTTATTACTAATGTAATAAATCCAAAAAAATAGAAAAACTCACTTTATGAATTTTTCGGATTCGAAAATTGACCCAAAATAACTTAAGGTACCATTACAGAAGTTGGCATATGTAGTGCACACGCCAACCATAACGCGTCACTGGATGCATTTGGCTCGTGCACGCCATGCACCCACTCGAGTCCACTCACTGCCGACATTAGCAAATGTGCAACACGTGCCAGACATGCATTCATTCATCCTCAGTACACATTTCTATTGCGTGTGCCACACACGCCAAACGTTGCAGCCTCACCGTGGCATTATGTGACACACGTGCCGATGCTCTCCCTCCTCGCCAAAAAATGGTGATTTCCAGTGAGGTTCAAGCCAGATTTGCGCATTCCTAGGCTCATTTTCAACCCTTTTTTAAGGCTAAACACATATATACCACTTTCAAGCAACAATAGGCAAGAGAAAACCGAAAACCATAACTTTATTCTCCAAAAACCTTATAGAGAAAAAACAAAACAAAATTCGTTTTTAACCACCCGATCACATAATTGCTCTGATACCATGTGTAACACATAACATGAGTCTTAGTACATGTCCCAAATTGAACATAAAAAGGAAATAAACAAAAAAATGCAGAATCTACTCACCTAAGACGCTTTAAAGCCTTTCTATAACTTTTTATATACGTGAACTTTTGAATGAGTCGAAGTATCCTTACACTAAGGATTTATTACAACAATTATAAGAGACCTTAACTTTCTTCATATAGCATTCATATCGGACATCTCCATTACAAACTCAATAAGGGTCCGATCTACACTAATCAGGATTAATTATTGTCCATAAAAAGAAAAAATTTTCAAACAGTATGGGTCTCTGAAATTAATGAAGATTTGTTAGACGTAGATTCTCATATGTATGATTCCGAGACAATTTACTCTGCATATTCAATAGCAAATCCAAATGCTAATTCAACCGATTCATATTCTGCCGTCTTATCAGTTACTTCAAGACACAGGGCTTGAAAGGTTACATTCCGCCATAAACATGGCTCTCTTTCCAAACGAAGTTACCATCAGTTCATATTAAGAACAGGAGCCACAGGAGTACCTTGTGCAAAAAAATTTTAGTATCCTGCTAAGGAATTAAGAACAAGATGTTCGATATGTTATAAAGAATACTGCAGAGGTTGCAGTGAAAGATCGAATTAGAATGGCAAGAACCTCAGCAGAAATTACAAGTTACAGAAAAAAAAGTTATGAATACTCGATTTGCAGCTATCGAAGCAAGATTAGCAGCAGTAGAAGACGATATTTTAGAAATTAGAAGTATTCTTGAAAAGAATTTTCAAAAGGGAGTTATCATTCATGATCTCGTGCTGGCTCCTAGGAAATCCAAGGGCCAAGCTCAACGCAGTGGGATTTCCTCTCAGGAATGACTGTCGGCTTAACCAGGACCCTAGTTCCATGGGAGGCTCATGACCATATTCATGCAAAATCAGAAATAGCTAAAGTTTATTGCAAGTAATGCCCGAAAAGTGTGAACACAAAGCTTCCACAGCATATAGCAAGTTTAGTATAATTAAAAACGCCAGCCAAGAAAGTTAAAACCATGTTCGCCTTTCTGAGCATCAAAAACAAAAAAGAAAGATAAATAAATACTTTAGGCTTTTGCAGTAAGCCTTTGTAGAGAATCCCCCTCCCGCAACGACTTGGAATGAGTGACATCTTCGTTTCTGCAGAAATATCAGACAAGATTAAATTCAGTACCCTTCATACAAGTGGATAGATAACTTGGATCAACTACCAGTTTATTACACGTAACTTCAACATAACTTAATAACATGGTAGTACTGCCTATAATGCCAAAATGCATGTGGAAGAAACATTTTCTTGAACTTACATATTTTGTTGAAGGCCACAATATCACAGCTCTGGACATACTCATTAATTGGTTCAACCGTCAAATGTTCCTCAATAAGACTGTCCACAGACACCAAGTCATCCACAATAGTCATCATAATCTGCAATTTCTTGATACCATATCCTACAGGTACAAGCTTGGCTGCAAGAAGATTGAAAATTTATTAGAAATAAACTGCAGTAAGGTCTTCCTCGAGGCATTAGCAAGCATGAAAAACTAACATGGCAGACTTCCACTAACATTAGTAGGTCCACTGCTTATGCAGCCTGTCAAATGAAAATGCTGCTTAAAAAATAACTACAGATACTGTCCAGCGGGGGTAAGCAAAGTGAGTTACTACACATAGTGTAATGTGTAGTAATATTTCCTTCCTAATTTAGCAAGAAAAAATCAGAGAAGGAACTTTACAGGTAATTGACGAACCATGGAAGAAACATGACTTGAAGAGTTCAACTTGAATAACTAACCTACAATTAAGTACCAAGTAAAAGAACTTACATGCACCCCAAAGCAACCCTTCCATTTGAACACTTCTAACTGCTTCCTCTAGTTTTTTCATGTCAGTCTCATCATCCCATGGCTTGACGTCCAAAAGAACTGATGACTTGCCGGCTGAGAAACGAAATATCAAGGAAAACACCATTAATATGATGGAACCTCATAGAAGATTCATAACTAAAAGAAATTTGATTTTCTACAGTATTAACAACTAAAAACAAACTTACACTCTTTCTTTTTTGCAGAGGCCTTGACAGCAGCTGCACGTTCTTCTGCAGCCTTCTTTTCCTCTTCAGTTTCTTCACCAAACAGATCCACATCGTCGTCGTCGTCATCAGCAGCTGCAGCCTAAATATCTCATAATTGTCAAGCTCAGAAAACTGTTGTAGCAAGAAAAAACATCACCAACTACCTAAAACAAAGAACATAATTGCTACAACACTAAACTGGAAAATGAAAATGACACTTATAAAACATTATAGCTCCATCTGCACAATACCTTCGAGTCATTGGTTGGAGGAGTTGCAATGGCCTCTCCAACGATGGGTGCAGATCCTTCAACAATCACTCCACAGCCCTCTGCAGAGACACCACTGCAATAGAAGCCAATACCAGAAAGAGTTCATGATTCTGTGCAGATATCAGAAAAGTGATACGCTAAGGTAAACCATATAAGATGAGAAAAATCAACAATAGTTATGGAACTTACGAAATCCTTAAGAGTGCATCAATGTGGTTGTACCAGCGGGACACGTTCACACACTCAGAAGATGGAGCCTTGGGCAAAGCTGAATACACGGTAATATCATCTTTCGAGGCTTGATAACTACAGATAGTAGCAGAAGAAAGAAAACTATTACAATAAGAGTCTTGCCACACAAACTCTTTCATCTCAAAGTAGTTCCCGAACTGAAACAATCAGATTCAGAGACAAGTCTACCTCAGTACACAAGAAACCAAAGCTTACCCAGTAATGTAACTGCGAGTGAGAAGGTACTCGTCAAGCTTCTTGAGGCCAGCGGCTGAGCCAAGATCGTAGAACCAGACTGCCATTGCAAGCTGCTACTTTCGAGACTTTCATACAAACGCATAGACAAAAAGGAACTACAACTCAGTTAAAGAAACAGGAAAAAAAAAAAAGAGAGAGAGACAATGAATCTACGAATAGTGACTGAGATAGAAGAGAAACCCGAAAGCTTACATGTTGTGGAGATGGCTTCTTCTGGTATGAACTGGCAAGTCTGCGAGGAGGCTATATGAAAACTAAGAAGAGACCCTTAAAACCCTAACGCAATTATAGTCAAGTTTGAGAATGAAACGGCAACGTTTGGTATATGTAATCTCGGGCCGGGCTGGGCCTGTAAGTTCCTCAGCATGGACTATGTAGAAACTTTGTGCTTGTTATTGTTTTTGATTTTCTGATCTCCTATATTTTTATAATTTTAATATTTAAATAATGTTAATGACAATTTACTACTACTTACCTTTTTTAAACTATAAGATCACAGGTCAAGTATCATAAATAAGCTTAAAAATGCAAATAAAATATTGCATACATTATGACCCTCTTTAAATTCTTGTAAAGTAGGAAGTCTTATGTATCGAATACGTTGACTTTTTGTTAATTTACTAGTCTACAATAATTAATATAATATTTTGATTTTATAATATAACATATTCTAGTGTAAATAAAAGGAGTTATTAACTTATTTTAGGATTTAAAATTTATTTAAAATAATTATAATCAAAATATAATCAAAGAGTTAAAAACTGTAATCCTAGAGTATGAAATAGACTAACTCCGCCATATTTACGTATACATTAAATTTTTAAAACAACATCATTATATGTAAAATAACGTCAATATTTGAATTTTAAGTTAAAATCTAATCGAATTGTCAACTATTGTCATCTTTAACCCAAAAAAAAAAACATAAATCAATTAGAGCTAACATAATCATTCCATATTTATACTACTTTGTTTTTGATTCATTTTTATGTAAAATTAATAAAAAATAGTATAAACATTTCTCCCAAATATTTTAGGGATTTTAAATTTGTGAATTTTAAGTTATTTATTTTTTAATTTTATATAATGTGACATTAACATAATATATGTTAATTTACGCATTTTATATATTTGTTGTATATAAACGTAGCCAATATATAAGGTTTTTCGATTTGCGAAATTTAAAAAGAGTCACGATAGATGCAACTTTTCTTTTACATTTTTATAAAAAGATTATTTTCGTGATTTAAACCTGTATATAAAGAAGTAACTTTACCAGTTAACCTTACGATCATTAAAAAAAACAAATGAAAATTAAGAGTTATAAAATTGTAATTTTAATTTTTAGAATTTAGGATAGTATTATAAATTTTGATTTTTTAATTTACCCTTTAAAATTTACCATATCGGCTAGTGATATTATCTTTATAATTTACTCAGAGGGCGGTTAGTTCGTATAGGAGAATAGTAATAGAGATAGAAATGAATATAGTAAAGAATAAGAATGGATATTATCATTATACTTATGATGGTTGGTTAACAGGAAGAAATGATTACCATTAACATTGATAATAGTTGGTTTGTAAAAATACTAAGAAATAAAAATTTATTATAATTAATTTATTATAATATAATTATTAACTAATGAATAAATTATATTTTAATTAATTATATTGTAACTAATTAATAATATTTTAATTA
>JANZLC010000007.1:23015491-23027787 GCA_026413385.1 Erythroxylum gracilipes | reverse complement strand
ATTGTAACTAATTAATAATATTTTAATTACAATATTTTAATTAATGAATAATTATATTTTAATTACTTATATTGTAATTAATTATATTTTAATTAATTAATGAATTATATTTTAATTAATGAATGAATTATATTTTAATTAATTATATTATAATTAATTAATTAATTATAATATTTTAATTAATTAATAATTATATTTTAATTAATTGTAACACGCACACCCTTACATAATAATAATACCCATTCTTTTAGATTAGGAAATGAATGAAGTATTACCTAAAAATAACTTTATAATCATAATTTTTTACTAAACTTCATGCCTTTTTTTTCATGCCTACTAAACAAGTATATACCCTCACTTCTTACAAAATAATGAGTTAAGTTCAACTATGTATTCATTTAATAAATACGAGAAAACCTTTTTGTAAAATGTTAAATTATAAAATCATTTGAATGTTACACGCATTTGGGATAAAAGTCCCGGAGTTTCAGGAAAAAGACAAGGCGAATACTCCTTACGTTGGAAGTTATTGTAGGCTTTTCATTGTGTTGGGATGCAAGTCCTTTCTGACACAACAGTAAAAAAAGAAGGCAAAGACTCCTTACGTTGGCAGTTACTGCAGGCGTGGTCGTGATTAATTTAGTATTTGAAATTTGAGGCAGCCAAACGTGGCTGACACTGACACGAAGTGCAGGAAAACAATGATCACCTGCTTTTCAATTTTGGCTCCAGGTTTGTTCCGGTCCCTTGGTTTGATCCATATTTAAATTTATTTACATATTTACTTAAAACCTAAATTTTATACAGATAAATTTTAATAAAATAATAGGATAATATCATAACTAAAACAGAGGAAATGTCCCCTTTGATCTGTTACTTGTCAGAGCTTTTCAGTTTTCATTGTGATGGGATACAAGTCCTTTCTGACACAACAGGAAAAAACAGAAGGTAAAGACTCCTTACGTTGGAAGTTAGTGCAGGGCAACAATGATCATCAATTTTGGCTCCAGCTTTGCTCCGGTCCTTTGTTCCGCATGAAATTTTTGATACAGTTACGTTTTGTAATATTTAATTTTACTTACATATTTACTTAAAACTTAAATTTTTTATAAATAAGATTTAATAAAATAAGAGAGTAATATATTACTCACCAGAGGAAATGTTCCCTTTGATCTTTTACTTTTCAGAGTTCTTTTTTAGAATTATTATTTGTCAGAGTTATTCATGTTATTACGTATGTTATTGTTCGGTATAAAATATAATATTATGTTCTTTTTTTATTTCAAATCTTTTGTTTTAGTTATTTTGTATTAATCTTATTTTATTAAAATTTATTTATATAATTATGTAAGTTTTATATAAATATGTGGATAATATTTAATAAAATATGATAAAAATATTATAACTGAAATAGAAAATCTTATCCCATTTGTTCTTACTTGAGTAACTAACGAATAAAAGCTCCTCACATCCTATTAAAATAATTTAATATTACTAATATATTCAATAATTATTATAGATTTGCCTCGCTATTAAGTAGGAATAAAGCTACATATTATTTAACTTCTTTAAGCTTGCATTTCATCGAAATTTTAATTGAATATTAATGATGATGATATTCAACAACTATTAAAAATGATGATTCAACTTTATTTAATTTAAAGTTCTACTTTGACTAAATATAATTATACAAAAGTTAATCAAATAAATTTAAAACTATTATATCAAAATATGTTGTGTTTTTTTTAATTCAGTTATGAATTTTAGAACACCTAAACTTGTCTGATTCTGATAATCACTAATTTAAAATTTTTAATTATTGTAAATATTTTATTAAAATGACATTTTACTTGTTTTTAATAAAATATATAATTAAATAACTATATATCATTCACAATTTTGACAATAGTAAAAACATATATTAAATTAAGGGATGACAATGAATAAACTTGATATATTAATTAAAAAAATCAAAAGTTAGCATCGTTTTTAACAAAATAATGTCGTTTTGTCCCTTTCAATCGAAATTGAGATTGGACTGAGACGAGACAACCCTGATTCTATTATAGCCTTTATCCGATTGGGTTTAAAAGTTCAGATGTGTGACTCAATCAATCCGAATCTAATTCGATGATTTTAGGTCGAGCCCAGAACCAACAAGCATAAATTTCAATGTATCATTAAATACAAGTATAATATACAATTGTTCGCTTTATTATATATTGTTTTTTTTAAGAGGCTTTATTATATATTGTTACTTGTTTTCATACGTATTATAATGGACATGGAATTATCCAATCGTTATTAATTTTTTAGTGGGCATGGAATATATAATGGACAAGCAGCACACTAGATCCAAAGGTGGGCACTCGCTGGGTCCCTGTTGACCAAAGACCTTAAATGGTGCCAACTTGTCAACGCTGCGGAAACGGCTAACCGTTTACAGAATAAGCCTATTTTGTCCTTTCTCACCACAAAATATGGTTACTATTGGTTTAGACAGACATTGCATCTGATTTTCCGTAATGTAAGGAACCAAAGTCAACACATGATCCAATTTTGGAACAATTTAAGATTCTTACAAGAATGACATTACAATGTTCTACATCTTGGTAGCTTAAAATTTAACTAAAATTTTATTTTTGATAAAAGATAATACTAATGTTTTAAAAATCATATCATAAGATAAACGGTTAATACAATGTTTATAATATAAAAAGTTAAATTAATATTAGACCGTTATAAATCAATTAAAGATTGAATAAAATTGAAGAATTTAAAACATGATTGAAGGATACTATACTTATCTATTAAATAAGAGACTATTAAATGAAATTTAATTATTTTATTTTCGTTCACAAAAATCAACTAGTTTATGAAAAATAATAGAGATGAATTTATAACAATAAGAATTATTAAAATAAAATAAAATAAAAAGTTAAAAACTGAACTTAAAAATTGATCTACTCATCGACCAAATTGATTAATTTTTTTAATAATTGGATAATACTTTTAAACTATATGATATAGAAATAAACCATATGTTTGTTGATCCGAAACAATTATTCAAAGGAGTCGGAAGAATTAAATCCATAAATTTTCTGTTAGGGAAAAATAAAGTTGGGAAAATACTTTTATATTAATTTTATAATAAAAACACTTGTAATCATTATTTGTTAATAATATATTAAACAAAAATTTATGTCTATAACGTACTTTATAGAAGTAATTCAATTCAACTAAACAACATAATATGATTCTTTTAAAAGATTTATAATATTGTTTAATTATTAACTAAAACGATATATTAGTGAATTTTGAAATTTTATATAATATTGCTATTTTAAAATTGTGAACGGATAGAAATTAATAGAATATGAAGAAGAAATTTATACGATTAACTAAATAATAATATAGAAAGGAAGTATTAAAGCATAAAAATTCAAAATAAAAATAAATTACAGATGTAATATAATTAAACCTTAAAATTAGGAAATGCTTGAGAATAAAGAAATGAGTAAGAAATAAAAAATACTTAGTAATGTATTACGATTAGATAAAAAATATTTTTATATCTTTAATATTTCATACCCTCTAATATAATAAAAAATAAAAATTATATCTATTTTCATTTATCATGATATTTATTATAGATCTGATTATTAATCTTCGAAGAATCAAGCACACACTTACTTTGAAAATTAACGTTTCGCGTATTAAATTATCTATTTTAATTATTTTATTCTAATTCTGTTTTATTAAATTTTATTTTTATTTGTATTTATATAAATATATAAATAAAATTTAATAAAATAAAATAAGAAAATAAGAACCCAAGATTTGACCATTTGGCTCAAGCGCGTGGTTTGGAGTTTGGGATATTCAAATGGTATTCATTTCTCGACGGCCTTTTGTTTTTCTCTTTGGATCGGTTATTCGTTTGTCAAAGTCCTCCTTCACTCGCTAGCCGTGTTCTTAAGCTGACTCGGATGTTTTGATGTGACGTGCTGTAAAACACGCACACTCTATTCGTAAGTTAGGCTGAAAGTATACAGACAGGACAAGACTGCATATTACTCAGTCATCTCAAACTGGTATTATTGTTGTTAATTTTGTCATATTGTTACTAAAATTATTAAAAAAGTTATATAAATTTATAATTTAAATAAATTAGATAATATTTAAAAAATATATCGAACTTGTGTATTATTAATTAGTAACTTTTTAATATTTATTAAACAAATATTATATTAGACTGAACTTTTTATATTAATTCTTAAAAATTTTCAACTAATTTTAATTTTTAAATTTAAATTTAAATATAATAAATTAAAGTTTTATGACATTAAATAATTTAAGATATATTTAATTAAAAATATTTTTATTATATTAAAAAATATAAAAATACTATTCATCTAATTTAATCGTATTATATTTATTTATTTCTTCGTACCAATTAACCAATCATTACCTCCTCAAATTACTATATATGAGTTTATTGGGTTTTAACGAGCTATTGATTGCTCCTTATTATCAAGAAAGCAGGAGGAGAAGGACAAACTGTTTTTAATTGTATTGAACAGAGGAGAGAGAAAGAGGAGAGAGAGACAGAGGAGCAAAGTGAAACGAAACCAGAGTCATGGTTTCGACGAGAAGGACTGGATGTCTCTCTGGTAACAATAATAGTAACAGATCTTCCTCTTCGGAGGATAAGCCTTCGTCACCGAAGCGTCAAAAGGTGGCCGGAAATGAATAATCAGAAAGCTCGATTTCTGCTTCTTTTTGCGTCTTTGTCTTTTCTTCTCTGGTTTGGTGTCTTGTCTGGTGCGTGACTTCGTAACCGCTTTGTTGATTGTTTGGTTTGTGATTCATTTGGATTTCAGGGTGAAAATGGCGGAGCGTCGGAGAAACCGATGACGGCGGCGGACAGCTCCAAGGAATTGTGTCCACCGGCAGCGGCACATCCTGCCGAACGCGATTCTGGCGAAACTCCGGTTGCTGTAGGTGGTGGAGGAGAAACCGTGAGTTTGAGAAAGGAGGAGGCGGCTCCTGCGGTGGCGGTGGTGACGCCTATCGCCGATGGTAGGTAGTTTGGACTTGGTGAAACGTTTGCCTTTTGGATTTCCTCGTCAATCCGATGGTTTTTTGAATTTTTAGTGAGTGAGTTTGGTTTGAAATTTAGGTGCGACACAGACTGTGCTAGAGAAGCCAAGGTGTTCATCGTCGTGGAGTGTATTTCAGAAGCCAAACTCAACCATCGAGTCCCCTTGGTGCAAGCTTCTCTCTCAGTCTGGACTGGTAAATCTCAGATCAACTTGTACCGATGTTAAGTTTCGGTGTTTATGGTCAATGAAACAAGTGAATGAGTGATGCTTCATCATGACTGTAACTGCTAGCGTTACAATTAAGCTCATGTAATCTGCAGAATCCCAATGTAGTGATTTCAGCTCCCAACTTTTCCATTGGCTCGAGTAGAAATTGCACTTTTCCACTGAAGGATCAAAATATTAGTGCTGTTTTATGCAGGATAAAACAGACGCAGGTATTATTGCTACTCCATTGTTTCTCTGCCTTTGTATTACTGATTCTTAAAAATTAAGGGTCATAATATTCCTGTCCTATGAGAGTTTTTGGGGGTGGTATAGTTGGGTGCTAGTAGTCTGTCGCTTGTTCTTGTGGATGTGAACTCCTTAATATGTAAATGCAGTTTGAGTAATTATTTATGGAAATTATCAGCGTGAAGGATGTGCTGTAGCTCTTCTAGAAAGCACAGGCAGCAAAGGATGTGTTCAAGTAAATGGGACAGTGGTGAAGAAGAACTCTAGCTGTGTGCTTACCTCAGGTGATGAGGTGGTTTTCAGTGTGCTTGGAAACCATGCTTATGTATCCTTTTCTTTATTATGCGGGTTTACTTGTTCTTGATAAGAAACTTTTGTATTTCCTTCAACTTTATGAGTATCATATTTTTATGACATGGTAATTTCCTTAATCGAGTATTATAGATTTTCCAGCTACTCATGAATGAAGTTGCAGTAAAGTGTTCAGAAATTCAAAGGAGCCTTGGAAAACCGATGCCATTAGATAGGAGACGAGATCCTTCAGCGGATGATGGGGCATCAATTTTGGCATCGCTATTTAGCTTGAGGGAAGATTTCTTTGGTTGGAAGTCTCCAGGTCAGACAACTAACAAAGTCCATGTAAATGAGGTGCCAGCTGATTCTATTGTTCAAGACGGTACAGATTTTGACCTTGATGGTGTAGAAAGTAACTCCACTCCAGATTTGGGGGCTGGAAAAACTGCGGATGTTGGAGCTAGCGGCAAGAATCTTCCTCACGAGTGCAACCAGGATGCTGGCGAAGAGGCAGGCAATGTAAAACTCTCTGGGGTGAATGATTTGATAAGGCCTTTCTTTGGGATGTTAGTTCGATCATCTAGTTGTAAACAAAAATTGATCAAAAGTATCTTTAAACAGGTATTGGAAGAGAGGAACGCATTGACATGGGATTGTCAGCTGGCGTCAACCTCGGGTATGTCATTGCGGTGTACAGTATTCAAAGAAGACATAAAGGCGGGGATTTTGGATGGAAATAGCATTCAAGTTTCATTTGATGAGTTTCCATACTATCTAAGGTGTGATTTTCTGTGTACCATGTTCAATGTTCATCTTCCCACTTATTACTGGTAATCTATCAGGTATCTAAATGTGTCTTTTCAACACTAGGATTTTCCAATTATGACTTGTATTACAGCATTAAGAGCTCTCTCTCTCTCTCTCTCTCTCATATAATTATATATATGGAGTTCTAGTTTCTCACTCTCACCTATATGCATGCATGTAGATATATTTCTTACTAATGCCTTTGTCCATTTTATGTGGGAGCCCTCAGAATCAAAAAATGCATTCCAATTCACTGTAAACTGTTGTGAGTTCAACTTTGTATTTAAATCTCCATTCATCTAGACAGATTGTCTAGATGTCCTGGAAGATAAGTATTTCACCAGAGCTACATCATCATTCTAACTGATCATGCCTTAAACTGTTTGTTTTTAGGGATTGGAAAACTGGGATGCCCTATGGCTGTTGTTTAGTTGGCAACTCTTTCATCAAGGCTACATGACTTATGGTTTTGAATTGCATGTGACTGATTTTCTGTACTTGATATTGTTGCTTTGCAGTGAGAATACCAAAAATGTGCTTATTGCAGCTTCTTTTATACATTTGAAGCACAAAGAACATGCAAAGTATACATCAGATCTCTCTACTGTCAATCCCCGAATTTTGCTTTCTGGCCCTGCAGGTATGTTGTTATCTGCATTCATCATTACTGTTTGTTTCAGGTGTTCATATTGTCCTCTATCAATGCTGATATGCAAACTTAATATATTGATACTACTTGCAGGTTCTGATATATATCAGGAGATGCTGGCTAAGGCTCTTGCCAATTACTTTGGTGCTAAATTGCTTATATTTGACAGCCATTCGTTTTTGGGTGTAAGCTAGATGTTTACTTTCTTCAATAGTGGTTTTTTTCCTCTATAATTTGTAAAGCCTAAATGATTAATTATAAACATTAGGGATTGTCTTCAAAAGAAGCTGAATATTTGAAGAATGGATCTAATGCAGAAAAGTTCTGCACTTGTGTTAAACAAAATCCTGTCTCTCCAGATTTATCACAGAGTGCAAATCAATCTGCTAGTGAAGCAGATGCGCCTAGTTCTTCAACTGCACCTTTTTCTTCTGGTTTGGAATCCCAGCCAAAGATGGATACTGAAACTGTACCTTCTTTGTCAGGATCCAGGAATCCATTGTTTAAAATAGGTATCAAGATATTGCTTAAAATGCCACCAGCTTTTGGTCATCTATTTATCATTTATCTATGGACTTCCTGGATTCCAAGGCAACATCACTTATATCTGAATTTCCAGGGGACAGAGTACGATTTGTAGGTTCATCTTCTACTGGATTATATCAAACATCATCTCCATTAAGGTATTAGTGTGAACAGATCCTTCAAAAAAAATTTTTATCTTTAAAATGTACTTCTTCATTCATAATACTTCTAAAGATTGTTACTCTAGTTTCTTGAACAAGAATAGAGGTTTATGCATATAATTAGTACTTTCCATGGGTTGTATACGAGGCAGGTTGAGTCTCTTTATTTCTCATGTATGAACAAGCAGTAACTCTTGTCAAGATTGCATCATTTGGAACTGGAATAGTTAGTCCACCTTGGTGGATCTTTTAGAGAATAGAGAGTTGATGAAGATTATTTCTGTAATAATTCAATAAATGGATAGAGGTTTATGGATATTTCTAGCAGTTCTGATGTAGGACAAAAGGTTTATGGATATTTCTAGCAGTTCTGATGTAGGACAAATAGAGGAATTATGAACTAGTAGTTAAAAGCACAAAATTAGGAAGTGTGGACGATATTAGGCTACTGGAACATAGTTTTCAAGGTTGAATTTTGGCTAGGAATGCAGAATTTTCAAGGTAGGAAACTAGGAATCGGTCTAAGAATCACTCTTAGAAGAAAGCATCAAACCTACTAATTGAAAACTTTCAAGTTCTAGAAAAATTCCAGATTGCATGTTGTTAATGAAAGGCCAAGTACATATATATGGTGCTTTTAGAATCCTTGTTCTAGTAGGACAAGGATTTCTAATTTAAATCCTAATATAATAGAAATTTTATAAGTCCTATTCAACTAGGATAACATATCTAAAATAAGAATAACATAATACTACTACTTCCTATCTAATAAGGAATCCTAATGCAATATGAATTTCAGTCTTTGTCTTTGATGTCAACTCAATTGCCAATCTTCATCCCACCAAATTAAAGCTTGTGATTGATTAATCTTTCTTCTTTTATCTCTTATAGAATTTAAGTTCTTTTGCATCAAGTTCTTTTGGTAATTATATGGTATCTGTTTACCCACTCAGTTATCTATATATGATGAAGCACTAACCGGTCTTCATATGTCTTCATTGTGCACATCAGTCTTCTATTTACCTATGTGAATGTTCTAGTTGCTTTCATGTTGCTGCTTTCTCTGTAGCATTAGAATTACTATTCTTCATTCTAATATTCAGGGGCCCTCCTCATGGGGTTCGGGGGAAGGTGGTACTAGTCTTTGAGGACAATATTATGTCAAAAGTTGGGGTGAGGTTTGATAAACACATTCCCGATGGGGTTGATCTTGGAGGTCTTTGTGAGGCTGGACATGGATACTTCTGCAATGGTAATGTTTAACTAGGTTGGACGTACTTTGACTTGAACAATGTCCCCATCTATCTTCTTTTTTTCTTTTTTAATCGAAGTTACCGAAAGTTTTGTCACTTTGTTCAGTTTATGACCTTAACTTGGAGAATAGTGGTGTTGAAGACTTGGACAAGTTACTTATTAACACACTGTTTGAGGTTGTGATTTCTTGCAATTGAATGGGTTTTCATTTGGTTTTGCATTATCTACCAGTTTAATTGGATTTTAATCTAAATGATTAATTTTTCTATCAGGCTGTATATAGTGAGAGCAGAGATTCTCCACTCATTTTGTTCATGAAAGATGCAGAGAAGTCCATGGTAGGAAATACAGATACTTATTCTACATTCAAAAACCGACTAGAAAAGCTTCCTGACAACGTTGTAGTGATTGGCTCACACACACAAACTGACAGTCGAAAGGAAAAGGTATTGTTTATTAACAAATAAAAAACGTGGATATAAATTTCTGACAAATAATTGGATGATGTGTTGTGTGAGCTGCATTGCATAGATGTTGACAATAAATCTTAACCTTTTACTCTTAAGGCTCATAAGCTGAGAAAGTTACTAATTTTAGAACATTTGCAAGACGATATAATTATTCATGTTCATTTGCTTTATTGATCTGTCATTTGATTGTGGTAAGGGAGCATACTGCAAAGCTGCAGGGATCACTTCATGTTTAGATGGCTCAGAACATTATCAATTTTCTTTTAGTTTCTCCTGAGCCAGCACTCAACTGGGAGAACAATGTTTTGAGAAGAAAATTTTGTGCTTAGAAGTCTGTTAGCTATTTGGTATCTGTCTTTAATTTGACAGAAGATATTGGGTAATGAGCCTAGTGTTATGTAGAAAACTTGCTTTAGCCTTATTTTGGAGAGTTGTTGCTTCATATTCAAAGCATTATAACTGCCTTTATGACATTTTTGTTTTTTGCAGTCACATCCTGGTGGTCTTCTATTCACAAAATTTGGAAGCAATCAGACTGCTCTTCTTGACTTGACTTTCCCTGTATTCTCTCTCTCTCAGACACACTCATGCATGTGCATATGTGTTTGTGTCTTTGTCTAGTGCATTATTTTGTTGCAGTGCATGATGTATTCTGTATAATTCAGGATGGCTTTGGAAGACTGCACGATCGAGGTAAGGAAGTGCTCAAGGCAACAAAACTTCTGACTAAACTTTTCCCAAATAAAGTGGCCATTCACATGCCTCAGGTATGTTGATGACTGATAGACACATATTTGTATTTATCTTTATGGTCTATTGAGAACTCATAAAATTGCAGGATGAGGCACTTCAGGCTTCTTGGAAAAATCAGTTGGATCGAGATGGTGAAACCCTTAAAATGAAGGGGAATCTGAATCATCTGCGCACTGTGAGTCTTTTCTGCTTTAAGCTTCATTACTTTCCCAAATATTACTAAGTAAACATTTCTTATATATTGTTTAGCAGAAGGAATAGTCTTTCAGCTATTTGGCTCTGCTGATGGGTTTCATGTCTCTAGATTCTAGGATGGATTGCTAAAATATATAGACCAAATGCTGTTATGTGCTTTATCTTGAAAGGAAACTTGTCTATTTTTTGAAATCTTTTTCCTATTGGGTGTGCTACTGTTCTTGGCAATCCTCATAGTCAGTCTCTTAAAAGAATGCAAAGTTGATTTTGAAGAATAAGCAAATGGATGAGAATATAGTGATTTTATTGATACTTAGCTATAGCCTCGCAGGAAGCTCTACAAGCACAATGCTATCAGCCAACAATGGCCCCTCAAGCTATCAGCTGAGACAGTACAAGAGCAAAGATACCCTGTTAGCACCCTTCCTAATTATCAGCATGACTAGTATTAGTAATCAGCCCACTAAGCCATCCAACCCTACATCCGTAGGGGTACGATGGGGAAGGCAATATATACATATGCCACATAGGCTAGAGGTTAGGAATTAGTTACAGAGAGAGAGTGAGAATGAGGTGGTACAGACGATATATAGGATTCGGTATAGAGGGAGGGATCATCTTCATTCATATTCTAGAAATACATACTTGTATTGGCCTGGAAATCACGTTTCCAGGAGGGAAAGGCTACTGCTGTACCTACTTTATACCTAAATAATACAATCTCTTCTTCTGTTTCTTATCAATTGGTGCTTTCATTGAGAGCGTGAGGAGGCAGAGAGTGTATGCCAACTAGAATGGAGGCTCGAGTATTGGCAGTAGAGGCGTCTCTTAGGAGGCAGGAATCGTCCCTCTCAGCACAAGAGGGAATGATTAAATCGCATTACACCACTTTGAAGGATCTTAAATCGCAGCTAAGCTCTCTAATGGCTAGCGTGGAGATGCTGGCCAAATCGCAACATCTGCTACAGTCGGAGATGAGGGATGGGTTTCAAGCCTTGATGGCCAGAAACTCGCAGAAACAGAAGATGGGCGAAGAAGAAGAACCATCGGCGTTTACCCATCTTGCGTCCTCTTCAGCTAGTGGTGACAGAGTCGAGCACCTCTCTTCGGGTACCGCCAGCAACGACAAACCAACAAATGGACCGCAAGGAGCTGGGCATCGCCGACAAGTCGACCACGCTTCTTCGGCTGCTACAGAACGCGCATGGGAGGAATATAGGAATGACGCGCGTAGAGTCGACCTCCCTGCTTTCCACAAGGAAGACCCATTCGCTTGGGTCGCGAGAGCTAAATTCTATTTTGTGATTCATCAAATCCCTTCTGAGCTTCGTCTACCCATGGTTCAGATTTGTATGGAGGGTTCGACGTTATATTAGTTTATGACTTTATGTGAGTTGGACCCATGTATGACTTGGGAAAGATTCAAACGATCGTTGTTCGATTGTTATGGGGGAAAGGATGAGGGTGACCCGATAGAACAACTGAAGTCGGTCACCCAATGTGGTTCGGTGGATGAGTATATCGATGAATTTGAGAGAGTTGCGTCGCAGATTGGTTGTTTTCCAGAGGAGTGGTATATGAGTTGTTTCTTGGGAGGCTTGCGTGAAGAAGTTAAAAACAGAGTTCGCAC
>JANZLC010000007.1:22995898-23015391 GCA_026413385.1 Erythroxylum gracilipes | reverse complement strand
TCGATCTGCTTTTCTGCTGCAGATCACAAGGTTAGTCCTTTAGATCATGAATCTTTTCTGGTGTTGGTTGAGACATACAAGACTATTGCTGAGGTATTTTGTTGAGAGAATTTGTGATTCTGTATAAGATTATAATAATGGGTTCAGATTATTAAAAAAGACAGAAACAACAAACAAAAATTAATTTTTGTGGTTTTCATAATTTTTTAAAATTGGAAAAAACCAAAACTAAAACCGCACGTTTTCTTATTAAATTTGAAAATAAAAAATAAAAATAAAAATAAAAATAGAAACAAACACTCCCGTAATGCTTTAGTCTAATTCGTTAAGTGTTGAAATATAACAATAAGAGATCTAATAATACATAACTTTACCGTTAATTAATTTGAGTATTGAAATATTAAAAATATGCAATTAATTCGGACCAAATTTTAAGTATATACATGTTTGTTGTACGGAGTTATTTATGTAAATGTAATTGGATTCAGTTGTAAAAGGGACTATTTAAGGAAAAGAGTTTCCAGAATTCACAAGCGCCGGGGCTGGGGGGCAGGATTAAAACTTAAAAGCAAAACCCCATCACATTGGGTTTATACAATTTTCACTCTGTGGCCCTCTGCTTAAATTTCAAGCGGTCCTCCTCGTACACTGCTAACGCCACTGTACCTGTATCTTTCTTCTCTAAGCTGTTGGTTCTCTTTCCTTTTTTTTTTAAAGGAGAGAAAACCTTAAACCCTCTCCCTCTTCCTTTTCCTTTTCTCTCTCAATATCTAGAATTTTCCGCTTGTTCTTCACTTTCTCTTTCTTAGGTTTTTGGCAAGTTAGCTGAGTGTTAGGGTTTTTGGCAGAGAGGTGTTGGTTGATTGTAAAATGGCTTCGTTGGCTATGGCTGCCGAGAAGCTTAGGGATTTAAGCCAACCGGTTGATGTTCCTCTGCTCGATGCTACTGTTGCTGCATTCTATGGCACTGGATCTAAAGAAGAGGTTCGGGTTTTTCTTTCTCTCTCTGTTTCTCCTTTGCTTGCTGTACAAAGTTGCTATTTTCTTGTGCTTCCAGTTCTTTTGTGCCTTTTCCTTTCTCGACCTTTCCCAAAATTTATGTGTTGACTATGAGAGTTGGGGTTCAAGTTCCACTGAATCAGGAGCTTAGAAAGAAAACGCGTTCTTATGCTCTTTGTGGTTCAATATTACGTTTACTTGGTTGAAATGTTTAAATTTGTAGGGTTGACGGCTTTGTATTAAGTTTCATTATAATCATTGATTGTTCAACTCCAGTTTCATTTGGGGTTTTATGTTAGGGATTTTTGAAGCGTGTATGACTCTGCGTTGGGATAGTTTTGTGAGAGTGCTCTTTTTTTTATATAGTTTGTCTTATTTATTTCTTTTATTTTCTGTCTTTTTCTGTTGCATTCTTTCTTCTCCCATTTATAATGTTTTTTTTAGGGTGAATTTTGTGCTATAAAGTCCTCTACTATAGACAGGTCCAGCCAACCTTCGTTTCTTTGCAAAAATCCCGTCAGATTGGGTCATTGTGTATGTTCATTTTTTAGTCTTTGAGTAGAAACACCGATACTTCCTGCTATGTAGTTTGGTGCTCTGAGTGCAATTGCTTAGGAAAACTATTTGCTATTAAAGTCTGTTCCTTGAGCTTTATAAAATGATAGTGGGATATACCATGCTTAGTTTGTGATATGAGCACTGTTTCTCATTTTTAATCACTGTAATTTCTTCTAGTTATTCTCTCACTTTGCTCCATTTGGTCATAGAGGGCAGCTGCAGACCGCATTTTGCAGGATTTACAAGGCAATCCAGATATGTGGCTGCAAGTGGTGCACATTTTGCAAAATACAAAGAGCCTGAACACCAAATTCTTTGCTTTACAGGTCACTTGTAGTTTGTTTTTCCTGGGCACATTAGTTGAATACCTTTCAGTTGAAACCCTAATCACTGTTTTCTGGAGCCAGAAGATGTATTCCAACTTGGCTCAAATATTAGGGGTTTGATATATTGGGTGATTAATTATTGTGGATCCTTAATTATGACATATTTGTTTGGATCCGGTAGTTGACAGGAGGTTTAATATGTGGTAGGTTCGGTTAAGGGACTGGTGGATGCAAAAGAACATTGATATATGTAAACTCTAATTGATGCTTCTAAAGTGCAAGGATGATATGTTTGATAAAGGTTACTGTATAGCTGAATTGCTCATTTAGATAGTTCACTGGGATGCATTTGTTTAGGTCATTTGTGTGACATGCTTTGCATATCTGCCACTGTAATACATAATGTGTTATTTACATCTAGCGCTGCACACTTTGTTCAAGTTCGTGTTTCTGCATTTGACATATTATTGACCATGCAAGGAGTGCCCTCAAATGGTTACCTTTCTCTAAGAGCAAGGCCTCAGAGTAGATGCCACCATAGGCATAGGTGTATAAATGCCTTTATGTAATTGGAAGTTGTTAGGAAACTTGCACATGATTTAGCATTGATCTGAGGTACATTGAAGAGTCAGTTGTTTTCTCTTTGGGAAGAGGAGATGTTACTCTTCAGTTATCGGCTTGATCCTGTTCTTGCAAGGGTCAAAGCATAGCTTCTTGTACGAGTGAATTAGGTCCATAAAATAATAGTGTGTAATGCAGCTAATTCAGGTGAGGTTATGGGATCTTTTATTTTTTTTTTCCATATCATTAATGGTATATATTTCTCCTAATAGTATAGATGTGCTTTGAGGCAGAGGAGTTTTGCTGATTGATTTTAACTGATTGACGGTACTAGTTTAAATGATCAATGCTAGGCTGTTGATGCTCATATAGGCTTTTGTTTTCTATCTCTGAAGGTTCTAGAAAGTGTTATTAAATACAGATGGAATGCATTGCCAGTTGAACAGCGAGATGGGATGAAAAATTACATATCCGAAGTAATTGTACAGGTATGTGTGCTTGCGATAGAGTTATGGATGTTGGATTTTTAAACATTATTCAGTTTCCTCTTTGAATCATATGCTGTTGATATATCTAATTGTGGGTCTATGTACAGCTTTCAAGTAACGAGGCTTCTTTTCGAATGGAAAGGCTTTATGTGAACAAGCTAAATGTTATTTTGGTTCAGGTATAGATTGCTGTTCTTGGTAATAGGAATAAAGAATCTGTATTTATCTCATCTTACATTTACTACATTGCTGTAGCTGTATTGAGTGTGATGATGCCTTTCTTTTGGTTGCTTTCTTTCATTCTTTCTTTTATTACTTTTTTTGGTTTCTTTGAAAAGCACATGGTTTGATTTCTTAAATCAGTGTTTGCCTCCTTTTTGGATTTTGACCTCCTTTTTGTTTCTTGGTCATTCTTGAATTTTCTTTCTGATTATGTTTTGATTTTTGGCTTCAATTTTCACTAGTGTTTGTCTTGCGGTGAGAATTGTGAGTTCAATTTTGACTAGCGTTTCTCTTGAGTTGAGTACTGTGACATGAATGAATATTACCTAACTGGCTGTACAGATTTTGAAGCATGAATGGCCAGCTAGATGGCAAAGCTTTATACCTGATCTTGTTGCAGCTGCAAAAACTAGTGAAACAATTTGTGAGAATTGCATGGTTATTTTGAAAGTAAGTTTGTCACTTTAATTTTATTTATAAAGAACTTGTTTCTGGTATCTACAGTGACATTTTTTTTTCCAGCTTCTAAGTGAGGAAGTTTTTGATTTTTCCCGAGGAGAAATGACTCAACAGAAGATCAAGGAGCTGAAACAGTCTCTAAACAGGTATTGCAACTTTGCCATTTGCCTTGTAAAGTCTTGCCATGTTAAAGTCTGGCTGCAACATTGTAATTTCTCAAAGGCTCTGTTTTTGCTATCTTTTCCTAACCCCATTTTACTTTTTATTTACATAGAGCTCTTTCTGTGCTATCTTTTCTTAACCTCATTTCATGTTAGCACCCTTCCTAGTTATCAGCATGCTAGTATTAATATTAGTAAACAGCCACTAAGACATTCAAATACAAATGCCACATAGGCTAGTAGGTTAAGAGTTAGTTACGGAGAGAGAGAGAGAATAAGAAGGTACAAAGTCTATATATAGGACTCGGTATAGGAGGGATGATTATTCTAGAATATTGGGAAATTATAGCTATTGTATTTGGCCTGGAGCCAAATCGCAACATCTGTTACGGTCGAAAATGATGGACGGATTTCAAACCTTGTTGGCTAGAAATATGCAAAAGAAGAAGGTGGGTGACTAAGGAGAACCATCGATGCTTACCCATAATGCATCATCATCAGCAGGTGGCGATAGACCCGTGCCACCTTCTTCAGCTTCTACCAGCAACGACAGAGTCCTAGGTGGACAGATGGGAGTTGGTCAGCGTCAGAAGGGTGAGAATGGTTTTTTCTTGGCCACAGATCGTGCTTGGGAAGAATACAGGCACGCAGCTCGTCGGGTCGAACTACCCGTGTTCTATGGAGACGACCCATTTGCTTAGGTCACGAGAGCCGCGTCCTACTTTTTGGTTCATACCATACCCATTGAGCTTTGTATTCTGATGGTACAAATATTCATGGAGGGATCGACACTCTACTGGTTCATGACTTTACGAGAGTTGGACCCAGGGATGACTTGGGAGAGATTCAAACAATCGTTGTTCAATCGTTATGGGGGAAAGGGCGATGGGGACCCAATCGAGCAATTGAAGTTGGTCTTCCAACGTGGCTCGGTGGACGAATATATCGACAAATTTGAGAAGGTAGCGTCACAGATTGGTCGGCTCCCGGATGAGTGGAATATGAGTTGTTTCATGGGTGGTTTACGAGGAGAAGTGAAGAGTCGGGTTCGCCTCATCTCTGTCGCAAGGAAGGTTGAGAGAGAGTTGATTGGTGAAGGTGTGGTCCGGCTGGGAGAAGGGAGAAGAAAAACCAAAGATTTTCACTCAAACCTTGGGCACCGAACAGGACAGCCCTACACGTATCGTCCAGCTCAAACCCATCATGTAGTGGGAAACATTAAAAACAAAGTAAGTGAGTCATTCCACAAACCGAAGGGTCCTATCTCTGATAATCACCGAACAGGGAATGCAAAGTGGAGGGGTACACGTAGCTTAACATATGATCAAATGATGGAGAGGAGAGCTATGGGTATTGTTGTCACTTCAACCAGTACTTTCGGTGTGATGTTGAGGGATGGACATCGAGTTTTCTCTCAAGGTATTTGCAAGGTGATTAAACCGAAGTTGAATGGAGAAGAGTTTATTGTGGACGCATATGTATTTGACACAGGGGGCCAGATCTAATATTGGGTGTTGCCGTGAAAATTGTTCTACTTGAATTACTATCAGGAAGAAGACCGATTGCTTCCTTGGAGTCTCCCAAGAATCGACAGAGCTTGGTTATGTGGGCAAAACCACTAATAGAGAGTGGTAATGCAAGGAGCATACTAGATCCAGATTTGGAAGGAAACATCGATGCGGTTCAGATGCACAGAATGGTTTTGACTCGAACTGGAATGGAGTGTGAAGGACTCGACACATTATACATCAAAGACCAGACACTTACAAGTGAAAGTGCTGAGAAGGTAATTGGATGGGCTCTAAGTCATCATTTGATGCAAAGTCCTGAAGCTGATGCTGATGCAAGACTTGTTTTGTCCAGTGACAGGTATTTAATACCTTTGCTCTTTCTGTTGGGTTGTATTAGGTATTAGGTAAAGTACACAATTGTATTGACATGTTGCAATTCTGGCAGCATCCAGTATGGGATTGGAATTTTACAGGCCATTCAGAATGAATCTAAAAGCTTGAAGAAGTCACTCAAGGTGATTATTGTACATTGTTTTTTTCTGTTATTTTTTTCAAGCTTGTCTGGAAGGGCTTCAGAGTTGTGCTTTAGTAATTCTTAAGGAAGTTTGGTAATAAACTATTAATTTCCTCTTCTTTTGAGGGTTTTGTCCAAATTATGGTGAAAATTGGTGCCTTGACAGGATGTTGTCACGGAAAATGAGTTTGAGAAAAGGCTTTTAGCTGATGTTATTCCACCTAGCGACATTGGAGTTACATTTGATGATATTGGGGCGCTTGAGAATGTCAAAGATACCTTGAAAGAGCTAGTGATGCTTCCTCTACAGAGGCCTGAACTTTTCTGCAAGGGGCAGTTAACTAAGGTTCCCTTACCTTTTTAATTCACAAGCTATATCTTTCCAGTAGATGAAGTGATTTTTCATCTATACTTCCCAAATGGTCTTACTTATTGACATATAAAGAAAGAAGGCAGGTTCTCACTGTATTTGTTGATTTACAGCCTTGTAAGGGCATACTTTTATTCGGACCTCCGGGGACAGGAAAGACTATGCTTGCAAAGGCTGTGGCAACTGACGCTGGTGCCAATTTTATCAACATCTCAATGTCTAGCATCACATCCAAGGTTAAGTGTGTTCAGAGAGTAATAGCAACAGATGTACATTCTGAGTTCAATTTTTGATCTGAAACTCATTTCATTGCTTATTTCAGTGGTTTGGTGAGGGTGAGAAGTATGTGAAAGCTGTCTTCTCATTGGCCAGTAAAATAGCCCCTAGTGTTGTGTTTGTTGATGAGGTAAGTTTCTTACAACCCGTTTAGGTGTTTGACATACTATTGTTTGCAAGTGCGGACTCATGCTTCTTTGTTCCTTTTGTTTCATCCATATTTGTATGCCCCTCTATTATAGGTTGACAGCATGTTGGGGAGGAGGGAAAATCCAGGGGAGCATGAAGCCATGCGGAAGATGAAAAATGAATTTATGGTAAACTGGGATGGCTTACGAACCAAAGATACTGAGCGGGTTCTAGTGCTTGCAGCTACAAATAGGCCTTTTGACCTTGATGAGGCTGTCATTAGAAGACTGCCGCGAAGGTATTGTATGATAATGTCCTTGATATCTATATAGGAAGTAGTACAAAAGCTATGCCAAGCTTGCCATAGAAATATTCGGCATGTTCTTTTAGTGGATGTAGTTCAACAGATTAATGGTTTGCTCTCCTTATGTATTAATTTTAAAGCTCTCATTTATGGTTGTTACTGTCATGTCTGGCCAGATTAATGGTAAACTTGCCTGATGCTCCAAATAGAGCAAAAATTCTGAAAGTTATTTTGGCAAAAGAGGATCTGTCACTTGATGTTGATTTTGATGCAATTGCAAATATGACTGATGGATATTCTGGAAGCGACCTAAAGGTTTTAGTTCTCATTTTTCTGGTTTGTTTGGTGAGATGCGATGTGTTTGATATTAGTGACTGACCAATGTCCTTTTGTACCTTGCAGAACATGTGCGTCACTGCTGCCCACCGTCCAATTAAAGAGATTTTGGAGAAAGAGAAGAAGGTCTGTCTAGTATTCATATCCTATTGAGAATAACACTTCGAGGCTTTTCTCATTCATTTTGAATCTAAATGAATTCTTTTAACTCTTTGATGATACCGTGTTTGCGGATAAATATGGTTTCCTTAAAGATATATACAAGCATAATAGTATATGTGTTAATGCACCCTTTTTTATGAGCATTTTGCTTCTAACATATCCATTTTTGGCTTTAGTTATGAGCCGACTGTTGATAAAGTAATTTAGCGCAGGCAGTGATCACCTGGATCCTAATTAAGCTTAACTCTAGTATAATCTCATCCTGTTACAGGAAAGGGCTGCAGCTGTAGCAGAAGGTAAACCTACTCCACCTTTAAGTGGTAGTGCTGATATACGGCCTCTAAATATGGACGACTTCAAATATGCTCATGAGCGGGTATGATGCTGATGAGGAAAGCTATTGCTTCTATCTTTTTTTTCCTTTTGAGTCCCTGTGAGTGTTTCTTGCTGACGTTTTTCGTGGTTACTTGAATAGGTTTGTGCAAGTGTATCGTCTGAGTCTGTCAATATGACCGAACTGCTACAATGGAATGAATTGTACGGTGAGGGTGGCTCAAGAAGAAAGAAGGCTCTCAGCTATTTTATGTAAATCTCTCGTGTACAAATGCTCGTCTTATTCTCAATTCTCCTTTATTCCCCTAAAAAGTAACTGGGCAGCTCAAAAATGCTTGGCTTTGTAGGGGGGCTATTTTGTCTGTAATCTTTGGGATAGAGGTTCCTAAATTCAGTTATTTTTAGTCTCTCTAGGGTGGTTAGGTGGGTGGTATCAAGGGCGTGAAGGTTCTTCTTTTTTGCCTTCTTTCCTATATTTTAGACTTAATTTAACTTATCGACGTCTAATATGGAAGACAAATTAGAGAATGTCTCTTTGTGAATATATTTATTTGATTATTACAATAATGTTTCGTTGTGTTTTGTTTGACTGAATAATAAGTACTAGAAATTTGAAACCTGTGCATCTTTCTCCGTTTTCTATTTCTTGGTAGTTTGTAGGTGTTTAATGTAAAATCTAACTTTTGCAAATTAGTCTTTTGTCAATCAAATGGTAATGCGGTTCTGACCATAGCATGATTGAATCTTTAATTTTAACAGCTCTAAAATTAGATGATTAGTGCACATGACCATTTGTTCTTTCTCAGCTGATAGTTGTATCTTTTGTTATATATATATAATATGGTTCTTGCTAATTAAGGATAAGATTGTGTATTATTGAATTTTTTTAGATTTTCTGTATCAGTAGACTCTCATAATTGCAAAATGAAATATTGTATATAATAATTTGTACTGCAAATTTCAGGAAGTCATTTGACAGTTAAAATTTAAGAGTCAATTGATGATTTTGATTCAAGTTCAACGTGTTTTCATATATACTTTTAGTGCTTGTCTTACTGAGTCTGGCCTAACTATAAGTACTTCATTTAATTAAATCAAACATGCCTAAATACTTTTGCATCCAAATCCAGGTGAAAATTTAGAAACAGAACCGTTGAAGGATACATCCAGGTGTTGATTATGAGCATATATATGGTGAATTGATCATTTTCCAATCTTATTCATAGCCCTGAATAGTCTACCTAGACTAGCCGAATTGGACAGGAAGAATGGCATATCTGATCGAAACAACCAGAAAGAAAGACTTACAAACGACAAATATAATCTGTAAAAGCCTTGGTGAGCAGTCTGGTTCCTGTAATTTGGCAAGAGCTCTGCTGACACATTTTGTGGAACAGGAGCTGATCAAGCTGTCACCGGGTTGAATTCATGATAAAGAATAAAGCTGGGGAAAGAAGGCGGTGATCAACTCCAAGATCATCTTGACTGCCCAGTTCTTTGTTTTTGCCAAGGGCGACGACAGCGACGACCTGGAGAACTCAAATTCAGAAAACAGCACTTGCTACTACAGGCTGTTTTCTCATCATGCTGATGAGGATCACAATCATCATCTTGAGCTTCATTCTTATGACCAGCACTTGTGGGGTTTCCTCTTGTCACACTTGAAGTTCCAGTCTTCCCAGAGAAGTTAAAGATGGTAGGCTTTGACTTTGGCTTCAGCTTTGATTTTCCATTCCGGGCAACAACTACATTGCTGGCAGTGCTTGAATGTATGGGGGGGATTTCTTCATTCCAGTGGCCATCCTGGAACAACTCCGGGATTTCTTCATTCCAGTGGCCATCCTGGAACAACTCCATCAGAGTTTTCTCGTCAGAGACTCGTTGAATGCTATTATCTTCAGTATATTGATCACTCCACGATGGATCTCTCTGGGAATTAAGCTTCATAATTTTGTTGCTGACCTCTTCAGACTGAATTTCCTGCCCGAGAACACTTAACCCCTTAGGAATAGATTCATCAAAGTTGCTTTGACGTCTTGAAGAAAAGCTAGAGGAGGGAGTAAATTCTGAAAGGTGAAATGAAAAGGACATGAGATCATCTTCTTCACCATTCGAACGTTCTTTCTTATAGTTATAGTTTTCTTACCATGGTTGACACTGTGGAAATCATCGTCAGAATCTGATCCTTGACCAGCTTCCTTGCTAACTGCAGTGGAATTGCAATCATGAAAAGTTTTCCAAGATTAGCTTAAAGACTCCCATATACCATTGGATTTATACCAAGAACCAAAGTAAAAGAGGAAATTTACAATTCTTTCCAAGAAATACCAGTGCATACAATACAGCATTTAAGTGGTGGTCTTGGTCCTTTTGATTATTTGTATCAGACCATGCAAGGGTATAACGGCTGCAAAGAGGTAGACGGAAACCTTACCAGTCACACTACTAGCGACATGAGAGTTAGATTTCATTTCAGAAATCTCCATCGAAGATACATCAGAATGCAGACAAATTCTTTTGGGTATTGAATGGTCTGTAGAGTCGGGCCATTCCATTGAAGAAGGTGGCGTTAAGATCGCTTCACATTTCATGTTGAATTCCTCGTTTGCGACAAACTGAAGTTCAGAAATTCTGATAACTTCAAGATTGCTCTGTTATCAGAAAAGATTAAAGCTTTCAACAATCTGTTTCTTCCCCAACTTCAAGAAATGGTAGAAAACAAGAAATCCACTTTGGTTAGAAATGGTCGCAAACAAGTTGACCAATAAAATGGGTTTTTAATTGAACAAAGGGCTTTGTTTTATCCGCTTGACAGTTGTGGTTTAGCGGGCATTACTATCATTTTCTTGTCATTACTAATGACAGAAAATAGATCGCTTGGAATTGGTCTAACTGGACCCAAAGACTGATCAAAGTTTGTTCGTGCAAGGAAAGGGAATCAGCTGTCTAGATGAGCTTTTTACTAGTCATCAGGTATAATAACCTGTCAAGATCTCTGGAACTGTATATTCGTGGTGCTGAAATAATGAAACTTGCAACTTCAGTACAAAGGAAAAGAATAGCAGTCTCTTCAATCTGCACATTAAAAAATTGTAGCCTAATCAGTAGTTAGTGTTTCTCCATTATAGTTAACTATTGAATTGAGAGAATAGTAAGGGGGCATGTAACTCTGGGATTGTCAGTTCAACTCCGCGTTAACAGTCCCAATTGGTTTGAACCAATGCTATATTATTTGTTCAGTGATAGTCAAAAGTGCATTTTAGTCCCCAACGCTTACACAAAAGTTTGAGTTAGCCTCTAACGTTTCATGTGTGCAAAATAAAGCTAACGTTTGCAAAACAAATCATAATATTTGAAAAATGTTCAAAGGAATCAGTAACGAAGTTAGGTTTATGTCAGTTAATGTTGATGTGAAATTTTTTTTATGATGTCAAATTTTTTTAGGTTTATGTCAGTTAATGTTGATGTGAAATTTTTTTTATGATGTCAAATTTTTTAAAAAAATTTAAGTGGGATCCATGCTTAAATGATTTAGATTTTATTAAAGTGGTCCCACTGGATATTAAACACCGCATTTGGGAGGCGACCATTTTGTGATTCAAGTCCCTGCAACCATTTGCCACAATCCCTTTTTTACATGTGTACGTAATTGTTAGAATTCAACCGTGATCGAATCATGCAATAGAAAACAAAAATTTTTACAAATTCTATTCATATTTCGATAATTGAATAACTTGAATAAAACACGAATACGAATCGTAAGAAATCATACTTTATTCACGTTCCTGTTGAAATCCTTTGAAAGCCTCTCAGATTTGTCAACCATGAGCTGTTCACTTATCTGACCTCTAATGATATTCACAGAGCAGTTTCTCAACACCTTTGAGAAGAACGTAAGAGTGCTAGCCCTTTGATATTTTCTTCTTATTAATAGAAAAATCATTAGGGTGGTATTGTAATTTTATTAAAATTAGATTCTTAAAGTTTCTCAAACTTTATAATTAAGTCCAAATTAATTAAATTAAATTTTCTTTTATAAACTGCTCTTTAATGTGTGATCCATTAAGTTCCTAATATATTGGTAATGATTATAAATTCTAATTCTAATTCACAATCAGAATAAGATAAATTAAAACTCCTTTTAATTTATCTTTAATTCTTCAATTAAACAATTTGTAATCATAGATCAAGATTGATATCTAGCAACATGTTATGACCACCCAAATATCAGGAATGTTCGTTCTTGCTAATTAGTAATTTATTTAGAATTGAAATTTGAAAATGCATTTTTCAAATGTCAATTCACTTTGACTGGAGAATTCTATAAATTACTACTAATCAAGAACATTAAAACATTTTCTCTAATTACTTTAGAGTAACGAATCCTTTATTTTATACTACATCCAAGTACTACCGACTGAATTATCCTAGGACGGTTCATAAGTAGCATCAAAGCAAAGTAATTCCCACACGAGATACCTTGGTAATCTCATGGCTAAGGATCAATTATATAACCATTATTATGAGAAAATCCACAGACACATAATTAATATTCCATTTGGGATTCTTATAGTCGGGTTAGTTCAGTTACTTATTCTCTAATAATTACTCACACATTAGTTTAAATATCTCTATACTTTAATTTATGAGAAAACATAATGTGTGCTAGTTTTACCATTTTAATGATATCCTATCTTGAAAAAACTACAACTAAGAATATTTAGAAACAATACATAAATGTAAATGAATCTCACAATTATGATCTCATTATAATTTCAATTACATAGTAATTATTCAAGGGATTTTACCTTTAGTATTAAAACATCAATTGTAATTAAATTAATACACAAAGATAAATAATGCCTTTTTCATTAATTCAATAATATGTCATACATTAAATTGCACCCAACTAATTGGTTGCAACGGCATAAACTAATAATCTCCCACTTGAACTAATGTCAATCGCCTATGTATCTAATACCATCTCCATTCATATGTCGATCATGTGTCTTTTGAGGCAACGACTTAGTGAGAGGACCTGCAAGATTCTCTTTGGTGAGAACTCGCTCCAATGATATGTCTTTCAGCTCTACTATCTCCCTGATCAAGTGAAATTTTCTGAGTACATATTTGGACCGTTGGTGAGACTTGGGTTCTTTTGCCTGTGCAATAGCACTATTGTTATCACAGTACAATACTATAGGCTCAACAATGCTAGGAACCACTCCAATTTTAGTGATGAACTTTTTGATCCAAACCACTTCTTTTGCCGCATCTAACACTGAAATATACTCTGCCTTGATAGTTGAATCCGTAATGATTGGTTGTTTGGAACTCTTCCAACTTACAACACTACCATTTATAGTAAAGATGTACCTTGACTGTGATATGCTATCATCGAGATCTGACTTGAAACTAGCATCTGAATATCCTTGAACTCTCAATCCAACTCCTCTATAGACCAAGAAAACATCTTTAGTTCTTCTCAAGCACTTTAAGATATTTTTCATAGCCGTCCAATGACCCTCACCTAGATTGGCTTGAAACTTGTTCGTTATGTTTAAAGCATAAAAGACATCTGGTCTAGTACATAGCATCGCATGTATAATTGATTCAATTGCCAAAGCATATGGAATATAATCCATTTTATCTCTCTCCTCTCGTGTCTTTAGACATATACTCCGTGAGAGAAAAATCCCATGCGACATGGGTAAGAATCCCCCTTTGGAATTCTCATGCTAAACCTCTTTAGCACTTTATCTATGTATATGGATTGGGACAACCCAAGCAACCTCTTTAATCTATCTCTATAGATCTTTATTCCCATAATATAGGCTGCTTCTCCCATATCCTTCTTCGAGAAATTCTTGCAAAACCAAATCTTTACGAACTGAAGTATAAGTATGCCGTTTCCAATTAGCAATAAGTCAACCACATATAGCACTAAGAAAACGATTGCACTCTCACTAACCTTCTTATAGACACATGGTTCATCCACATTTTTGATAAAATCAAACTTTTTGATTGTCTTATCAAAAAAGATGTTCGAACTTCATGATGCTTGCTTAAGTCCATAAATGAACTTTTGCAACTTGCATACTTGATTAGGAAATCTTTTAGATTCAAAACCTTCAGGTTGTGTCATATACACATCCACCTGCAAATTCCCATTGAGAAATATTGTTTTTACATCCATTTGTCAGATTTCATAATCATGATATGTTGTTATAGCCAACAAGATCCTTATAGATTTTAGCATAACTACTAGTGAATAGGTTTCATCAAAATCAACCCCTTGTTTTTGTTTGTAACATTTAGGCACCAATCTCGCTTTGAACGTATGTACATTTCCATCCATGTCAGTTTTTCTTTTAAAAATCCACTTGCATCCAATAGGAACAATATCGTCAGGTGCATCCACTAAAGTCTATACTTGGTTAGTGTACATGGATTCCATTTTAAATATTGTAGCTTCTTGCCATTTTAAAGAATCAATGTCAGACATCACTTCTTTAAAATTAGTACGCTCATCATGTATGGGCGATACATTATCCTTCCCCTGCTCAATATGTAGATCTAATTTAGCGGGGGACAAAATATTCTACTAGTACGTCGCGGACTATGTGTCTTTTGAACTCTCAGTTGTACATCATATGTATCAATTTGAGGTTCTTATTTCACCTCGATGAGAATTTGTGGGCTTTTGAACTTCTCTAAGTTCTACCTCACTTCCACTACTTTCTTTGAGAATAAATTCTCTTTCTAAGAATGTAGCATTCCTTGAGACAATCACATTTTGCTCAACAAGATGGTAAAATTGATATCTAAAACTCTCTTTTGGATACCCTACAAATTTGCATTTATCTGATTTACCTTGAAATTTATCAGATATAGCTCACTTCACATAAGCATCACATTCCCAAATCTTTAAGTGTGACAGTCTTGGCTTCTACCAGCCTATATTTTATATGGTGTCTTGTCAATCGATTTGAACGAATCTCTGTTTAGAAGTTATATTGCGGTTTCAATGGCATATCCCCAAAAGGAGATAGGAATGACTGCATAACTCATTATGAAACGTATCATATCTAATAAAATACAATTTCTCCCCTTAGACACTCCATTGTGCTATAGAGTTGTAAGAGGAGTCCATTGAAAAAGAATCTCATTCTCTTTTAAGTAACTAAAAAACTTGTGATTTAAGTATTCACCACCTTGATATGATCTAAGTGTCTTAATACTTTTACCAATTTGTTTCTCAACCTCAAGTCTAAATTCCTTAAACTTTTCAAAAGATTCAGAATTTTGTTTCATTAAGTACACATAACCATATCTAGAATGATCATCTGTAAACGTAATGAAATACGAATATCCACCTTGACCACTAGTGGATATAGGTCCATATACATCTGAATATATTAACTCTAATAACTCATTGGCGCATTCTCCCTTTCCACTAAAGGGTAGTTTTATCATCTTTCTCAATAAACAAGATTCACAATTTTCATATGATTCATAATCAAAAGAATCTAAATATCCTTCTTTATGTTAAAATTGGCCTTTTAAGATCTAACTCATACAAACCATTTGTAAGTAATCTAAATCCATATCATCTTTATAAAAAGAACAATTGTTATTCTTAATAATAAAGACAAATTCATTCAAATCTAAATAAGAAAAAGAAATGGTTTCTTGTAATACCTGAAACATAATAACAATTATCAAGTTTTAACACAAGGCCAAAAGACAAAGCTAAACTACAAGTTCCTACAGCTAATATAGCAACTTTTGCTCCATTGCTAACTCGCAGGTCCACTTTGCCTTTCTTCATCGATCTACTCCATGTTAACATTTGCTTGTTATTACAAATATGAAAACCATCCAGTATCTAATACCCAAGTATGCGGAACAGAAGTAGAAAGATTGATCTCAATCATAAACGTACCTGAAGAGACAACTTCCTTAAGCTTCTTATCTTTCAGGGTAGCAAGATAAGATGGGTAGTTCCTCTTCCATACATTAGTAGAAGCCTTTTGTTTCTGTTTCTTGTTCTTATTCTTCTTATAGCCCTTTTTCTTGCTCTTAGAAGAACCCACAATAACTAATAAGTACAGAATTGGGTTCCTTCTTAAGGCACCATATTCAACAGTTCGGGCAATGTCATGTCCTTCTGGTTCATATTGAAGTTCATAACGAATTGTGAAAAGCTCGAGCTTAGAGACTACAACATTAGATCAACACTTAACTCGCGATCCATGACAAAACCTAATTAGGATAATTTTTCAATATACCCAATCATCTTCAGCACATACAAGTTGACTGAAGATCTTTCTATCATCTTGCATTGAAACAATGTCGTAGAGATTTCATGTCTCTCCACCCTACTTTGTGCACTAAACAACTCCTTGAGATGCAGAATTATAGTAGGTACATCCATGTTCTCATGCTGCCTCTGAAGCTTAGGAGACACACTAGCCAACATCACTTATATGGCTTGCTTAACTTCATCAATATTAACGTTGATACCTCTCCCAGACTTCATCAATTGCATCCAAACTAGGTTCTGGAAAACTTCTTTTCTTGCCTAATAACTATTCTCAAGTTTCGAAACCAGTCCAAGCCCAATCAGCTTGTTATCATCCATGATGCTCCTCAACGTCAAGTTGATACTCATCTTTAGATTCGATAATCGACCAACATAACAGGAGCAAGTATTAGTGTATATCCAAAATCAAATAAAATAAGTACTTTAAAATATTTGATTACTCCCACTATTTTATTCAAAATAATAGCACTCACTATTAAATTAAGAAATTATCAAATAATTTCCTAATAGGTTACGATCCCATTTAAAATTTATTAATCTTGAGTTTGCTTAACAAACCAACAAAATTTAAATTAAGTAGATGACGACTTTATTAATCACGTTTCATGTGACCCCTAGATCTATTAGGTGACAACTCTTTGCTAAAATAGATCATATATATTATTATTAACCTTGCCTCTAAATTTATACAATGTTTGAGTTTGCTCATTCAAATCATGCAAATTAAGTTAAGTAAGACTCATTAATTTAAGATAAAATATATCCAAGTTAAAATGACCTTAAGTTTACTCAATAAGTCGAGCAATAAACAGAATTTTGGTTTTATTCTTAAATAACGGAAGGCAACCATCACATTCCTAACGTATACTTAGTATTTAATTAAGGGACATAAAATTTCAAAAATTTTGGTCTCATCAAAATAATATAATCTCATTATATTTATAAATTCAAACATAATCTAATTATGAAAGAAATTATTCAAAATCTTTGCTTGATTTTTATTATTGATTTGATAAAAAATAATTTAATAATTCAACTCTTGAAATAGTAAATTAAATTCTAAAATTTTTCCTAATAAAAATTTCTTTTGAAAATAATTTTCAAAAATTATAAAAACAACTTTTCAATTTTATTAGGAGTATAACTAATTTAATCTCTATTAAATTAATTTAATTGAAATTAAGGTTTTAAAAACGTCAAAACCAATAAATAAAGGAAGAGAGGCTGTTTGGCGCGTATAAACTGCGGAGTCAATGGGAACATTGACTGGCGCATGCATTGCATGCATGATGCACCAATAACATGTTCACGAGAGTGTTTCCAGACACGTGCCCATCGTTCTCGCACGTTCTCCAGAAACGTCCACGTTTCTTGAAAATGCTCCCACGTTCCCTCGTCTGTTCAACCGCCCCATCTTCTTCCACATTTCTTCGGCTGCTCAGGTTACGTTCGCGACTCTCCAACCCCACGTCGCTCCAACTATTGGGTTTCAAACCGTCGAGTCTTCAACTGTCGCCCCACCTGCTTTTCTATTTCTCCTTGCCATCGAGCTTCTTCTCCACATCATGCCGTCGCCTGAGTCCTGCCTCGACTCGACCTCCTTCAAAATCAACCCCCTAGTCTGGTGCGTTTGATGGGCGTCAATAGCCCATCATCTTATCATTTGGCGTCACGACTCAACCAACAACATCGGCGTAGACTCCACCAATGGCGTTAAAGACACTGTTAAGCAGTCTACTTTTCGTCAATTCCAGAACTCAGAAACAGAGATGATATTCGTGAATAAACATTTCTAGAACAGACAAAAAACAGTCGGGGAGAAAGACAAAAATAGTAGCGTAAAACCTTTAGTTTTTATCAAAATGAACAAGAATCACGCAACTAATCCAAGTTAAACAATTAAAAGAGTTTCTGATAATACTGTTAGAATTCATTCGTGATTGAATTAGAAAAATAAAATTTTTATAGATTTCATTTGTCATCCCGATAATTGAATAACTTGAATAAAACACAAATACAAATGGTAAAAAATTATACCTTATTCACATTCCTACTAAAATCCTTTGAAAGCCTTTTAAAATTGTCAACTACGAGCTATTTACATGTCTAGCCTCTGATTCAACACCTTTGAGAAGAAGAACATAAGAGTGCTAGCTCTTTGATATTTTCTTTTTATTAATAGAAAAATCATTATGGTGGTTTTGTATTTTTATTAAAATTAATTCCTTAATTATAATTAAAGTCTTACTCTAATTATAATTAACTTAATTTTAATAAAATTAAATATCTTATATTTGATTCTTAAAGTTTTTCAAACTTTATAATTAAGTCCAACTTAATTAAATTGATTTTTCCTTTACAAATTGCTCTTTAATGTGTGATCTATTAGGTTTCTAATATATTGACAATCATTATAAATTATAAATCTAATTCGCAATTAGAATCAAATAAATTAAAACTCCTTTTAATCTATCTTTAATTTTTCAATTAAACAATTTATAATCATAGATCAAGATTGACATCTAGCAACATGTTATGACCATCTAAATATTAAGAATGTCAAAGTGGTTGACTTAACCTGTCCATGCATAGTTATGATATATAATTTAATCCTTTCGTCATCCAATATTTCTATTGGACAGAGTATGGATACAATGTTTACTTTTTTCATCCAATTATATTCATTATTACTAATTAGTAACTGATTTATAATTTAAATATGAAAATGCCTTGTTCAAATGTCAATTTGCCCTAGTCAGAGAATTATATAAGTAACTACTAATCAAGAACAGTAAAACATTCTCTCTAATTACTTTAAAGTGACGAATCTTTTATTGACTTATTTAACTATCTTCGTATTTCATACTGCATCCAAGTACTATTGACTGAATTATCCAATGACGGTTCATAAGTAACATCAATGCTACCTACTGAATTATCCCAAGACGGTTCATAAGTAACATCAAAACAAAGTAATTCTCACACGAGATACCTTGGTTATCTCAAGTATAAGGATTAATTATACAACCATTATTATAAGAAAATTCACAAACACATAAATAATATATTCCATTTGGGATTCTTATAGTCAGGTCAGTTCAGTGACTTATTCTCTAATAATCACCTACAAATTATACAACCATTGGCGGTTATTTTGAACTTTTTTAAATGTTATAATTTATTTTAAATATTTTGAAAACGTTAAGATTCATTTTAAACGTGTTAAAATATTATGGCCAATTCAAATTTCAATATAAACAGTAGGGGCTAAAATGCTATTTTGGCCTTCAATGATTGAAAAGTGTTAAATTTTAATAAAATTAGGTCATCTTAACTCAAAATTTGATTGAGCTTACAAGTCTTCGTTTGTTTCCACAAAAACTAGTGAGAACCTAAAAAGTCTAGAAAGTAACAGCCAGCTTTTGGCTTTGTACATGGAAATTCATGTTTAAGAATCT
>JANZLC010000007.1:22964827-22977000 GCA_026413385.1 Erythroxylum gracilipes | reverse complement strand
ATACCGGATTTTAGACCGAGTTAGTCTTAAGGTATCCAATGCAACACGTTAGTTTCGTTTGCTTTCGTTTTGTTCTTGGATGTCGGATTAAGTTATACCGAGTTGTTCTTGGATTCAGAGCAAGAGTGTAGTTAAGTTTTGTTTCATTTCAAAAAAATTGGATTAAGTAGTTAGGTTCCGGAAACGAGTCCCAACAGATAAGGACTGTCTCACACCAATAAAAGGAAGGAGAGAGTCAGTGCATTGTTGATGATAGGCTCATAGATCTTTGTAATGGATTTTTGAAATAGTAATGGAGTGACTTTAAGTCGTATGAAAACACTGTCTTCCGACCCTGTTCATTTATCTTCAACTTTGTCTATGTCTTCTTTACCTTCTAGTGTAAAGCGTGCGTTATCAAACAAAATCAAAAATCTTGTAGAAATTACTCATGTACCTGTAGAAAATCGTGTTTGTGAGTCTTCTTTACCTTTGTTGAGTCCGTATAGTATTTATTCTCGTGATCATTCTTGGACAAGAATTATTCGTAGTGTTTTGTCTACTTCTAGACCTTATGTGAAAGAAATCATCTAGAGTTCCACATTGGAACAAGTGTGGTCTTAGATCTATCACTGCAGAACAATACGTAAAGCTTGAAATCTCTAAAGAATTGATCTCTTTATGGAGGGAGCAAAATCATACACATTTTCATGTTGGAGCTATACGACTTGTTCCTACACTTTATAAAAGAAAGAGAATACATGCAACAGCCAGGATATCTCTTTTAGACATTGCCTATATAATGTACCAAAATGCTCTTATTGATACTCTGCTGACAACGCTCAACAATGGAAGTATCATTTTGACTATAGCACTTGATTTCAACATCAGGTTCAATGATCTTACTTTGTCTGAATGACTACAAGTTTAGATCCAGATCACTGGAGCATATTAAGTTCCTACAACCATCATGGCTACTCTACATCACCAGATGATCTATCATCTACAGAATCATGCTTTAGGCCTTAACTTTTTGAAGAACGGCGGTACAAAAAGAAGATTTGTTCGGTTCTTCAAAAAGTCCTCACATCGAAAAAAGCCTACTCTATGTTTTCTCTATGGACAACGTGGTCACTTTGCAAATAAATGTCCTTACAAAATGAAGAAAGATCTCAAGTTATTGAAACAACTCAAATCTGTTTTACCAATTCATGCTAACTTTTTCATAAGTCTACCTTTCAAAAAGGACGAGAATATCAATCATACGAAAGCCACACATCTAGGGATGATCCCTAAAGCTCGCACTTGATGAGTATGCAATCCTTTTGAAGCAAGGACTTATCGTGCCCACAAAATTGGATTAGGCTTGTCAAGCGCTCTATGTCAATAAACGTTCAGAGCAGAAACGTGGAAAAAAGAGATTAGTCATTGACTACAAACCGTTGAATGCTTTTCTGCAGGATGATAAGTTTCCTTTACCAAAGATAAGTACTTAAGTACTATTCTTTAAAGAAGTTGTTATCTTCTCAAAGTTTAATCTTAAGGCAAGATTTTGGCAATTGAGTGTTTACCCATAAGAACGACATAAGATTGCATTATGCATTCTCAATGCATAATACCAATGAACTGTTATACCATTTGGACTTAAAGTTGCTTCATCACTGTTTCAGAAATGCGTTACAAAGATCTATGAGCCTATCCTTAACAGTGCACTAATTTACATTGATGACATCTTACTATTTTCAAAGACTCATGAGAAATATACGACCCTTCTGAAAAGATTTTTGGATCTTAACTCAACAGTATGACATTATGCTCTCGGCATCGAAAAGCATTATTGGCACTACAGAAATTGAATTTTTGGGTATGCAATTCAAAGATGGGTTCTATCAGCCAAGTTCACATATTGCAAAAGAACTATTGCAATTTCCTGATGAATATTTCACTGTTAAGCAGATACAACAATTCCTTGGAATTGTTAATTACATTTGAGATTTCATATCACACGTGGTTGCTTATACTTCAATCTTATCTAAGTTTTTGAAAAAGAATCCACCACGTTGGACAAAGGAACAAACAGAAGCCGTCAAGCATCTAAAGCAAATTTGTCAGGATCCTCCGCCACTAAAGATTCCTGATAACGGACAACGTGTCTTACAGACTGGTGCTGACCTTACAGCTTTATTTACACTACTCCGACAACATCCTTTATAGCCACCAGATACATTTCTCACTTTAAGTATCATCTCTCTCTTCGGCCTAATAGCTTCATAGAGTCTTTTATTTTTTTCACAATTTTGTAATAAAAATCACAAAAACATGGCAAACCAACCTCTCTTTGCTTTCACAAATAAGTCTTTTCCTTTTATAGCTAGTAATCCCACTAGTGTGTCTGAAGTTGCATCACTTGCCCGTATTAGTTTATTCTATTACTTGAATTAGTTTTTGAGTGAATGTAATTCTCTTGGCAATCATACTATGTTCAACCTGAAAGCACCCTACCTTAATGTGACTTTCTTTCAAGATCTTATACTTGAAAACATATTATGGTATCTCTGGGTACTCTCTGCCCTTTATGCTTGTGTTATTACCATATCCCCTCTCCAGCTGTATCAAAATCTCTATGATCTAAACAATGGAAGCTCTTTATTATCGACATTTCTATAATGGTTTCAACTATTAGATTAATAGAAGCATCAATGTTTTGTAATCATTCAACAACATCGTCTATGAGCTACTTCAGCTAGACGATAATCTACACATTGCCTCTTAATTCTCCATCGTCCATACAGAGAAAAACATACTGATGTTCTTTACACAGAACAACATGTCCATCATTATCACATATCTTTATATTGGCCACGATATCAGGAGAACGTGCTTTAATCTCTGAGGGATTTTCTCAAGGAGATTAATCATTTTCCAGATACGCCAGTTCTTTCCACTTCTATTGGACCATATCTCAGTGAATTTATCCTTGGTGAACCAGAAGTACCAGAAGTTGACATACCTGGTTCCAATAGTCCTGAATATGACACAGAAGAAACAATCTTAGACATTACAGGACCTTCACAACCATCTAACTCAGCTTTTCAGGATGCTCAATATCTGAATGATGATCATTATAGTCCTAATAAAGATGAGTTAAATTAATTCCTGCATCACCTTTATACATATGAGCTCAGTCCTAGTAAAAAAATGTAAAACACATCAACAGGACACTGACAGCTCAGATGATCCAGACTCTCTATCCAATCTTCAAATATGGCATGAATCATTTCGTGACATAATTTATTGGATATTTTGGATCCTAATGGAACACAAGATAATCATTCCACTGAAGACTTTGAAGACATCTACGTGAGCACACCTTTTAAGACAACCATCGTTGAAGACTTTTGATGAAAGATGGTCCCACAAATCACATTAAGTCACTATTCAAGATTACATCTTATCATCGCACTATTTACTTTTTGACTTTTGCAAAGTAAGGTACTATTCACCTTTTTCCTTTTGTAAAAGTAGATTCCTTTTGATAAGTTTAGGTAGCATTATTAGTCTTCTTTTCTAAAGTAGTAATCATTGTACTTTAGCTTTCTTTTCTAAAGTTGTCATGAGTATGTCTTTAAGTAGATTTATATTTTTGCCTTCGCTTCGCCTATAAAAGCAAGGCTTCCTTTCAGTTGTAAGCATGCTTTATTCTAAGCTTGATTCTACTCTTTGTAAGAAGTTTGAACTTTAATGAGTTTGTTTTCTAAGCCTCTTCTCCTTCCTGAAAGCTTCGACGACCTGAGTCATATTTCCTATTTTGTTTAGGGGTAGGATGAGTATGCTCTACACTTGCCTCTTCTAAGGATCTTGTGTAAGAAAATCTATGACAGTCTAGTATTGTATCTAAACAATTTTCGCTGCTACTAAATTATTTAACGGAGAATGACAAGTAAGAGTATGTGAGAGAAGTAAGGGTTCCTAAGAGGAAAGATGAGAGTTGTACCCGTGAGCCAAGAGAGCTAGAGAGGGCTTTGTTGTCTCGTCCATCATACCTAGACCTTACTTAAGGTATACATACTTCCAATTCAACTCTGTATTGTCAATAGTCTAGTCCAAATGAGTTGTTTTCACCTGTGTGATGACCAGTTTGGTGTCATAGTTTTCCTGTGTGTCCTTCGGGGTCCCTGAGTGGTTAAGTCCATCTATGCACGACCCAATGAAGATCCATCTAGACCTTCAACATCTGGGACAATCCTTATGATCCAGCAGGTATTTTCACATACTGAAGGTAAATCTAGTCTTCATGTTCATTACTTTAAATCTAACGGAGATCTAATCTATGTCAGTCAGCATTGTGGACATTTTATATGGGACGTCGACCCATCTATGTACGAACTAGACTATGAGATCTATCTCAACCCTAAGTCAGATAGTGATGATGGTGATGATGACTATTCAAGAAGGAGAAGGAAGAAGAAAAAGCCAAACCTTGCTGTTAACCTTCTTGAGAGTATCATCCCCTTAGTGATGATCCAGATCTAGATGATTCTAGCTATTGTATAAGTTTAATGATAGAACAATTCAGACCTAAATCTCTACAAGAGATGTTGAAGTCATCTATATGCAGATCTACATACACATCTAATCCAGAAGTTCTTGTTATGACTCCTACTCCTATATCCTGTATGATGGCAAAGTCATACGAGGGAAACTTTCCTTCATTAACAGTAGTATTGATGATTCACAGCTTGTTGTCTATAACCCTTACATCCGAGCCACAGGAATTACTTCATAAGGAACACTTGTGTCAAATCCATTAGATGAAATTCTCAATTGGCAAACATCTAACGCAGTAGCACAGAACAAAGTTCTGAGAAGGATTGATTCTAAGCTGGATGGAATCAGACAATATGTCACTCAGAGACCCCGAAGGGCACACAGGGAAACTATGACACCAAACTGGTGAAAACAACTCATATGGGCTAGACTATCGATAATACATAGTTGAATTGGAAGTATGTATACCTTAAGTAAGGCCCATATATGATTGATGAGACAATAAAACCCTCTCTAGCTCTCCTGGCTCATGGGCATAACTCTCATCTTTCCTGTTAGATCCCGCTTATTTTCGGAATCCAACTCTTAACTGTCATCGATTCATAACTTGGCTTTGATACCAACTATGTTGGATCCCATTTCAGGAACCCAACTCTTCAGACTCATACATCCGTTGGATCCCGCTTGTTTCCAGAGTCTAACTTCGGATCATGAAACGTGAGCTTAATCCAATAAAATTTCCTTGACCACCATCGGTTCATCTTCATTCTTATCACATCCCATAAAAGTGGAGTGCATATCCCAAAAAAAATCCTCACAATTTGTTCAATGGCGTGCCCATCCAAATCAATAACCATACTCGGACTCAAATCTCCTATTTGTGAACAGAATTTGGAAGTATTTAAACCAGAATTTCAATTCTGGTTTCTTCAAAGAAATCATATCTCTAAGTCTCTAGTTTGTTTTGAAGAAAGAATCATCTCAATCGGAACTCTATAGCTCAAGATATGCTTAAAAACCCAAAGTACGTTCATAACCAAAACATGCTCTTCCAACCGATCCCTGATTTTCTTTAATGTAAACCTTTCAAAACAGCTCCAAAAGATACCAATTTTCTTGAGAAGTAGGACAATACGTTAGAAATCTATCGCTTTAAAAATCATCTTAATCAGAGGTCGGACGAAGACGTTATGGCCAAACAAATCCAACATGTTCATGTCCAAACTCACATTGTACATGCCCTGGTACAAAAGCCATAACTCTCACTACGGAGGTCGGATTTACTTTGTTCCTGGGCGGGTTGAAAGAAAAATTCTATGGCTACAACTTTTATGAAGACCTTAAAAGGAAATTTTGTTGTTTGGAGGGTCAAAACATGAACCGTGTAAACTAATACAGACAGGTCGTGTAAGTGTAACCTTCGGGTGAAATATCCTATGCAACATTACCTACTCAAACGGTCATAACTCTCAACTCCGACATCCAACAATTGCATGCTTTATATCGTTGGAAAGATAAAAGGACAAGATACAATTTCTATGCAGACAATCTGGTCAAATTCACCCTAGATCAGTACAATATTTCTCTTAAAGCCAGCTCACAAAATCCTACCCCCTATGGAAACTTAGGATTTGCAATGCAAAAACTTGAAATGCTACCAACAACCATAATGTATAAACATTTCATTCACATCAAAATAAGAGTTATACAACACTTTAGTGGGCATTTCAAGCCACTTTACAACAATAATCCAAAATACAAATGTTGCGAGAAATAAAAGTTCTCAAAATGCAACTAAAGCATTGTTTCACCAAATCTAGCTTCAAAAGATCAAAATATGCAAATAGGAGTGATGCCTTGACGTTCGACTTAATCACTCGAGCTGTTGCTCATCGCCTGCGGATGGGAAGGAATGAGGGTGAGCTTAACGCTCGTGGGTAATAGTTTTATAACGAGAAACAAGCAAAAATCATTGAAATACTTATTTTGATTGTAACATTTCACATTGTAAAATCCATGTAACAAATATTTCCCAAATTCACAACTTATCAAGCAATTCATAAACATCATGCAATTCATAAACATCATAAATCATGAATTCATCAAAACTTGTCACAAATCATGAACACATAATCACATCAGAAATGGTTTGGGTAGGTCCATATTCATGATGCACTACACATTCCCATATAATGGTCCTGTGTAGCCGTAAACTTGAGGGAGTCCTTGAAGGAGCTCCATGCCACTAGCGGGCAGGTTGGAGAAGCCTATTCTTGGGTCAACGTGCACATGACGGTTCTTGAGGGATTACCACAAGCCCACATAACATGAAATTTCATGACTTGAAATCAGATTGCCAAATGGAAAAATTTTGGAAACTTTCATGAACATGCAATTTTCGAAAAAAAACCCCTTCATGTAGCAATTCACAATTCATCATCAAAATTCCATACACCACAACATGTAGAAATTTCTCAATCAATCATAAGCAATAAAAGCAATATTTAATGAAGTCATTTAAATCATTTGACTTTCTTTATTTTGAAAACACATTAATGGCTCATTACTCAAATTATAAACATGAAACCCACCTTAGTTTCCTTACTTATACTTGTTCAAAAAGCCTCTACTCTTGCTCCTTTTTGCCTGTCTTACTTTCCTTCATAATGGCAAAATTCTCAAATCAATAGGAATTCAAATTGGACAACCCATAACATATAATCACAAAATTGATCTTAGAAAACTTAAACCCATACCATTTTTAAGCCATAAGAACCAAAATCTCTCTAAAAATCCAACAAGTCAAATATACTCTTACCTTGATCCTTCACCAAATGAAGAGTTTCTTGGCTTGAATGGAAGCTCTCATCTTCCTCTTCCTTTTTCCTTCATGAATAAACTTCAAAATCCATCTTGAAAACCAAGAAAAATCAAGACCTAACTTTTGTTTTCTTTCTTCTTTTTCTCTTCCCTCCACCGAACTCTCTCCTCTCTTCTCGCTTTTTTTGTTCTTCTTGCCTTTCCCTCTTCTAATTCACGTTTCTCCCCCTTCTTAAAAAGCAAGACCACCTTTTATTTTCAAGTTTGCCATTAATGAGTGAGTAATGACCTCTTTGCCCCTCCTTCATAGCCTTATAACCTTAATGCTTAAGTGTTCTTCCCAAAATGCCCTCATACATATGTACTCTTACTACTTAATTCAACCAAACTATATCTTAAAATCCAACCAACATTAACACAATAATTAACTCCAAATAAAATAATTAATCTAGCAAGACCTCAAAATTTATTTAAAATCATGCTTAACTCCTTCAAAAAATCAAGACCTTTTTCTAATTATGTAATTGAAGGAATTTGATAGCACTTCCTTCTAGAAAAATGTTCCTCTTTGTCTAAATTTTATAATGACACCAAAATCATTCAATCTGGTTCCATAGTCTAAAAGTTATACACCAAACATTTCGGACTGTTCTTATACTAAAACAATATTTTGTGCTCACTTTCCATCCAATTATTGAAATTCTTAGAGAATAAATTGAAACTTGATTTCATCAGACAATTTGTAGCCTTATCTCTCTAGTTTAATGCAAATTAAGAATCATCTCATTTGGATAACTAGAGCAAACGTTATGACTAAAATACCAGAGCATACTCAATGAACATGTTTCAAGTACATTTTCCAACTTTTGACTACCAACATATCATATATATAACCCATCTTATAACTAAACCATCTTTTCTATTTCATTTCAAATTCAAAAATTATCCTTTTCTTTACACATAAATAATCACCAACAATTCCTCAATTAATCGAAAAATTCAGGATCCAACAATTATGACCTGTTGATTGAGTACCATCTAGGAAAGGCAAATGTTGTAGCAGATGCCTTGAGCAGGAAATCCTCTATAGCTCATGTTTAAACAGTTTACCTGCCGCTATTAGAGGAGATGGCTAAACTTAGGATAAGTTTGAAGCAGGAGGAACCTGAATGTATTGTTGCTACTTTCCGAGTGAGACCGATACTCAGGGAGAAAGTTAAGGAGTTACAAACACAGGATGCAGAATTGAGTGAGCTCTGAGAAGAAATTCAGAATGGTAAGAAATCTGAAGTGGTAGTGAGAGATGATGGACTTATGGTTGTAAGAAATAGACTTTGCATCTAGAATGTCAAGTAAGTAAAGTATAAAATACTGGATAAGGCACATAATGCGCCTTATGCCATGCACCCGGGTAGCACCAGGATGTATAGATATTTAAAAGAGCACTTATGGTGGAAAGGCATGAAGAAGGATGTAGCAGAATATGTAAGTGTCTAGTGTGTCAGCAAGTCAAAGCTGAACACCAAGCACCTTCAGGAAAATTAAGGCCATTGTCCATTCTTGAGTGGAAGTGGTAAAGGGTAACTATGGATTTTCTGATGGGTTGACCCAAGACCAGTAGAAAGCATGATGCCATATGGGTTATTATGGATCGGTTGATGAAGTCAGCCCATTTTCTGGCAATTAAACAAACTGACTCTCAGCATGTGCTAGCCAAGAAGTATATTGATGGGATAGTAAGGTTACATGGGGTTCCAGATTCAATCGTCTCTGACAGGGATTCTCGATTCACTTCAAGATTCTGGGGAAGCTTACAAGAGGCTCTTAGAACCAAGTTGAATTTTAGCACGGCTTTTCATCCCTAGAAGGATGGTCAATCTGAGAGGACCATTCGGACACTTGAGGGAATGCTTAGAGTATGTGTTATGGATTTTAAGGAAGCTTGGGACGAGTTTTTGCCATTGGTCGAATTTGCTTATAATAATTGTACCATTCAAGCATTCAGATGGCTCCATATGAAGCACTGTATAGAAGGAGTTTTAGAACTCCGATATGTTGGGATGAAGAAGGAGAAAGGAAATTGATAGGACCCGAGGTAATTCAAATGACAGTTGATAAGATTAATCTACTTAAACAACGACTTAAGGTAGCACAAGATAGAATGAAGAATTATACTGATGCACACCGAAAGGAGATGGAGTATGAGGTCGGTGAGAAAGTCTTTCTTAAGTCATCCCCTTGGAAAGGAGTTATAAGGTTTGGAAAGAAAGGCAAGTTGAGCCTGAGATATGTGAGCCCATATGAGATTGTAGAGAGGGTTGGACCGTTAGCCTATAGGTTAGCGCTACCACCAGAATTGTCACAGATAAATGACGTCTTTCATGTATCCATATTGAGGAGGTATAGATCAGATCCATCCCACATCATTCAGACCACTGAGGTTCAATTGAGAGATGATCTGAGTTATGAGGAGATTCCAGTAGAGATTTTGGACACCAAGGAAAAGGTCCTCAGGAACAAGACAATTTAACTGGTCAAAGTCTTGTGGAGAAATAACTCAGTTGAAGAGACCACATGGGAGCCCATGGAGGCCATGAGGGAAAAGTATCCACACCTTTTCAATAACTCAGGTAAGAATTTCAAGGACGAAATTTTCTTAAGAGGGGGAGGAATGTTGGCCCCTGAAAATTTTCTTTACTATAAGCATGATTTGAATTATTTTGGGGTTTTGCTAGATTAGCCAAGTAGGAATTAATTAGCTTCTTAATATGGGTAAGCTAATATGGAATGGGCTAAAGGCCTTGAACTATTAGAGTAATGGGAGAGTGTTTGGCTAATTTTGGCAAGACACTTAAGTTTAAAAAACCATAAGGCATTAAAGTAAGGGCAAAAAGTGACTTTATGCAATCATTGATGGTGTAAAAGAGAAGAAAATGGGGTGTCTTGTATTGGGAAGAGAGAGAAAATGAAATTGAAGAAAGAAGGGAGAGAAAGAGTTTCGTGAGTTTAGAGAAAGAGAGAAGAGCAAGCTAGGTTTTGATTGTTCTTAGCTTTCAAGAGGAATTTTGAGAGTGATCAAGAAGGGAAAAAGGTAGAGGAAGATAAGAGCTTTCTTTTGAACCAAGCATTTCTTCATTTGGTGAAGATCTTAGGTAAGGTGTTTTTAATCTTTTGGATTTTTGAAAGATTTTTGGTTTAAAGAGCTAAGTGGATGTATGGGTAAAAGTATACTAGGATCGATTTCATGCTTTTGGTCCTTTAGGTTTTCCATCTTGATTTGCATTGATTTTTGGGATTTTTGTCAATGTTAAAGAAAATCAAGAAAGGCAAGAGGAAAGGCATTTTTGAACAAGCCATAAACAAGGACTTTCAAGGTGGGATACATTTTTATGATTTAGTAATAAGTCATTCATGTCTCTTTCAAGAAGTGGAAATAAATGAGTTTCAACTACTTCTAAATGTGCATTTATTGTTCTCTGAATGCTTTGAAAATGTGCTACATATTGTGCATTATGAAAATGATTTTAAAAAAAAGCTATCAAGTTTAAGAAATCAAGTTTCAGAAATGTGCCATTTTGGGCAACAAGTTTACAAGTCATTATATACATGTTATGTGGGTTTGTGGTGGTCCCCTAAGTTAAGTCAAGTGTACTTTGACAAAAAGGCTTCTCTCACCTGCCCGAAAGTGGCATGGAGCTCCTTCATGGACTCCCATAAGTTCACGGCTATGCAAGACCATTATATGAAAATGCGCAGTACGTTCTATTTTGGATCCACCCGAACCAATTTTGATGTGCTTATGTGTTCATAATATGTTGAAAATAGTGATGTATACATGTTATGCATTAATGTGAGTTTTTACAATGAAAATGATTATTGCATTGATTTTGCTAGTTACCAATTATAAAATTGTTACCCACGAGCTTTAAGCTCACCCCCACTTTCCTCCCCACAAGCAGGTGATGAGCAAGAGATTTGAGTAGCCAAGGTCCAAGGCTCCACTTTTGAAATGTGGTTGTATTTTAAGCAAATCTTGTAAACCAAGGCTTTAGTTGCATTTTGAGTAATTTAAGATTCAAGTATCTTTTGTAATTTGGGATTTCTTTGAAACAATTGATGTATTGGGGGCTTGAAATGCCCACTAAAGCTTTGTAAAACTACGATCTTTTGATGCTAATGGTTTATGATTTTGTTTTCTCCCATGATTTTCAAGGTTTCATAAAGGTAAAATTCGTGTACTGACTTCAGGGAAATATCTGAGTTGTTCTAGGTTGATTTAGGTAAAGTTATCTTCTAAAAAATTGTAGGTCTTTCTTTTATCTTTCTAATGATATATAGCATGAAATTTTTGGGCATCTAAGTCGAAAGTTATGGTTCTTATAAGTGGAGATGCTCTGAAGAGTGTAGATAGTGATTTAGAACTTTGGGGATGTGAGGAAGACCCAGTTGAAACATCTTCTTATGCACGGTGTATCGTCTTAGTTTTGCATCGTCTTAGTTTGTATCGTCTTAGTTTTGCATCGTCTTAGTTTTATATCGCCTTAGTTTTGCATTGTCTTAGTGAAGTGAATCACACGTTAGTACAACACTTAATAAGGAAGTATAGATGCATAAGAAGGGGGGGTTGAATTGTGATAAACTTTTTCGTTAAACCCCTTTTAAAAACTAATTCGTTAAATAACACTTATTTCTTTCACATAAACTACTTTAAGAACAATGTTGTAAAGTATTTTTGAAAACTTATATAAAACACTAAAATCGAAAGTTAATAGAAAAGAGAGATTGAGAGTTTGAGAGATTTTGACACAGTAGTTTTTATACTGGTT
>JANZLC010000007.1:22919281-22930361 GCA_026413385.1 Erythroxylum gracilipes | reverse complement strand
TCCGACCAAGAGCTGATGGGCCTAGCAGAATACCTCCCTGAGAGTGAAATTGCCAAAGTCAGAACTTTACAATGCCAGTAGTTTTCTGATAGAAGTCCTTAAGTGAATGAAACTAAATAATTTAATCACGCTACGAATCCTGTGAATTCCTGGACAGAAGCACGTTAATTTATCATGTGGGAGACAAGAAAGACAAAGTTCTCCGCTTACAAAGTTCTCTGCCTAACTATTTGAAGCAAGATTTTACTATTATCCAAATGGTTAAATCCATCATCCTATTAATTGAAACTGAAACAAATTAAGCTACAATTTAACTACAAGGATACGATCTTAAGATCTTAAGTTGAAGACTTAGAAGTTATAATTTGATTTTAGTTAATGGAATTTAAAGAATGATAAACTCTTTAAAACAGAAAACGAGAAGAGAGCAAGAGTCATACAATAATCTCGGCGATGACACGAGGTTGTCTGAGGGGGCTTAAGAACGAGGGCAAGAATACGAGTGAAACAAACCACTACGCATATTTGAATGATGGCAAGAGGCAATGCGTAATCTAGAGGATTTTCACCTTGAAACGCCCCGTTTGATGTTGCCTTCATTGGTGCAGGACAAGCTGTTCCATTGGTAATTGTCGCCATTTTTCCTACGTGAACACAGTAGTTTGAGAAAAATATTAGTTGGAAGAATTTGGAATGATTTTATAATTAATTATTAATGAGATAAAAGAAATGATTAATAATTTTAAGACATGAAACGTGAATGGTATAAGAAACAAATTAATAAATAGCTTTATGCAAAATCTCTTCAATCATGCAACACTTAATTGGAATTGCTAAAATCTATGAGTTTACCTTCTGAGTAGAGTAACTGCAATTTTGCAAGTCAATAAATTAGAAGGTATAAAGTATAAACTTTTTTATATGCAGATTAAAGACAAGTTTGTGTTGTAGAGGAAGACTAAATAGATTTGAATTTTTGATAAAATTAACTTAAATTTGGATAAGGAAATAAGTGTGAAATTTAAGCGCATTAATTAAAGTTCTGCCAAGTTTGGAATTCTCTGTTGGATTATGAAAAGGGTTAGTTAAAGGATAAAAAGTAAGGAAAATAAAAAGATTTTAACAAAATAAGAAAAGGATTAAACTCTATAAGGAAAATAAAAAGATTTTAACAAAATAAGAAAAGGATTAAACTCTATAAGCCAAAGCTGACAACTTTGACTTCAAAAACAACACTGGGCCACGGCGTTCCCATAACCGGGGGAGGTGGCATCATGTGTCACGTATAGCGCCCCACCAAAACCGACCCGTGGGATCAGTGCTCAGGTATATATTTATTAAGAACACCTACCTACAATAATTCTTCAAGTAAATAAAAAAAGAAGCTCATATTATTTTGATAATCCTAATAAAAGAAAAATTATATCGAAACTATGTTTTATGAAATAATTTTAAAAGTTTAGGTATGACTGTGATCTTAATCCACCAATCTAGAGATTCTAGACATCCAAAGACCAAAGTTAACAATAACACAAGAAGATTTGGATGGTGGCGTTGACATCGGAGACACACCTAATGGGATTTAACGAGTTGACAACTCGATGGGAAGCGAACTTCCGCCTCCATATCTCGCAGGTCGGCATATCTTGAGTTTATACCTTCAGACTCAAATCAGAAAACGATTGCTAATGAATCCAAAGACTCAGGCAATGCATGTAGTCTACGAAGAAAATGAGAATTGATATTATTATTATTATTATTATATTATATTATAATTAATTAATTATATAATTAATATTTTAATTAATAAATGAATTATATTTTAATTAATTATATTATACTTAATTAATTAATTATAATGTAATTAATTATAATATTGTAATTTTAATTAATTATAGTTTAATTAATTACAATATTTTAATTAATGGATGAATTATAATTTAATTAATTAATTGATTATAATTAATTATAATGTAATTAATTAACTAATAATAATCTTTTAATTAATTATATTTTAATTAATTAATATTAAAAATATTTTTAAAAAGTCACTATTAAATAATAAATTTCATTCTACGGAGTATTATGCGAAAGTGAAATATCAATAGAAACTATTGATCGTATAATAATAAGGATTCATGTGGTTGACGGTCCGTGAAAATTGAACAACTCCTAGTCCGCAGTTCTTCACTTTCCGAGTTCGATATACAAATACAAGTTGCTACCTACACGCTTTTTGTTATTCTCGTACCTTATACCGTAGACTAGTTGGAACTAGAAACAAAATTAAAATAAACTTGAGGACTCATATATCCAAATTTCACACAAGTTCAGTGGTAACTGCTTTTTCTCTTAAAAAATTGTATATTACTTTAAATATTCTCCTCCACTATTGAACACTTGTCCAACTTCCAAAACCCCATTAATGTTATAGTTCACATCTTGATTACGTTGAATTTATTTTTTTAAAAAGCATTCAAGCTTAAATTTCAACATTTATATGAAACTTCTATTTGTACAATCAACAATGTCAGAGAATGCCTCGAATGGATGGAAATTTGGAAATAGGTTTAAACAATAGAAACAAAAGAAAACACCGCAAAAAGATTGAGAACAAAGAAACTGTTATCCAAAGCATTTGGAGAGCAACGTCAAGTTTTTAGCTCTCGATGTATTTATATCCAAAAGAATAGCTAGATTAAAACACAAAGAAAACGAGACGTGCCTAGCTAATAGTAAACGCACTCTGAATTCACACTTGGAAATTACTACACCTGCCAAAAGTAGAAGAAAGATAGAATGAGAGAGACGAATCACCTGAATCTGTCTGCTGCGTGAGAGAAACCGACGTGGTGGTTCGGTAATCAGCTGGGTGATTGCCGAGAAAATCCTCAGACGAAGGAAGGAGAACAAGTCCACATGCTCAGTGGCTTTAGGTGAGCCAAAACAGTGGAGATCGAGAGCCAAGAGTGTGATAGTGATTTACTGGCGAAGGGACTTTCCATACTTATAGAAGCGCGAATATGACGAATACCTGGTATACCCCTGTACGAATTTTCCGCGAAAGCGTAGTTTATTTTATTTGAATGTAACATTTCCTTCTGATGTCGTACTAAGTATTTTATTGCATTTTAGCTAAGTATTTTAAAATGCAATTGGTTCAGCCAGATTTTGTTGAGGCTGGACGTTGCTGCTTGAATCCATGAAGTCGATAGATATTGTTTATGAAATACCTGCAAAATAACAAAAGGCACACCGGGGGTTGATTGCCGGCAGGCCCCTCGGATGCTTAAGTCAGTCTTTAGGTAAGGGTTGTGATTGCCGAGAATAGAGAAAAGCTGGGTTTCAGTATCGTACCTGTATCAAGGCAAAAAAGTACCTTATATATGAGATTCCGACTAGGTTTAGGTCTTTACGTATGCATGGGAAGTTACCACCTACTAATGGGTCGTCGATGTCTGGGCCTGGGATTGGGACTAACATGGCCGACCTATCTATAAGCCCCCCTACTCCTCGAGTCTGCTCTTAGAGAAGGGTCGAAGCAGCACTTTAGGATTGCGCAGGTCGTCTTTATGACGACCCGTGATGAGGTCGTTCGATCGGAGATCAATGCCCTATATGTAATAGGTCCCACTGGGACAGAAAACTGATCGGGCATCGACATCTAATGCGGTATAGCTCGGTCTAGGATAGGACGATCGATCAGCTCGCGCTATGCCAAGATGATCGATCGGACATCGATGTCTAGTCGCAACACTAGGTCTAATTATTACTTGACGATACGTATCTTTTGGGCGCCGTTCAAAATTTGAAAACGACAGGTCCTTTTAACTGTTGTGCAGTTGTCATGCACTGTCATACGTTGCCATGCATGTCCTTTCGACTGTAGCGCCGCTTCGGGTCTTTAATAACCCTAATTTACCATAGCTCAGATTTTGCCACATGTTCGACTCCAGCTCGGATTTCACCACGCGTCTAACGTCGATTGGTTCTCCCCGTTCAGTTGATGCTATAAATTTTAGAATCGACAGTCTTCCTCTGTTTCCATTTCTGCGTATTCAATTCTCCAGTCTCTGCTCTCTTTACTCTTCGTTTCCTTGCTTGCAATCACCGGAGTTTTGTTTTCACCGTCGTTCAAATCCCAAATCTCAATCACTAATTTAGGTACGTCCTCTTTCCACTCCTAATTCTATAACTTTCTTTCTTGCAATCATGTCGTCAAACAGTCGTAGTGGTGTGGTTAGTCTTAAGGATGAAACTACCGAGAGGGCGGTAGAAATAATGGCGGTGCCAGAAGTAAGGGGGTTTGAAGAAGTCACGTCGAGTGACCGGAAAGATGGGCAGGTTGTCGAGAACCTGCCGAGTGACCCATCGACGATGACCGCGGGAGAGTTGAGTCGGTCGGTCATTAGGAATAACATCCCTGTGGTGGGGGAACCCAGACTGGCCTCCGAGAGTGAGCAGATCCACAGCAGTTTCGGAGGTTACTTCGCTATTTCGGACAACTTTTTCTCGGTCAGTGGTATGAAGCTTCCGTATACCCCGATCATCAACGAAGTATGCAACACCTACTAGTTGAGGCCGAGCCAAATTCCTCCGAACAGCTGGAGATTTATTAACAGCCTGGCCTTGTTGTGCCATCAATTCGGGCGTCTCCCGTCGGTCAGAATTCTGCGCCACTTTTTAAGAATGAATCAGAGTTTAAGTGCCAGGGTTGGGCTCCCTCATCTTCAATATAGAGATGCGCGCTATCGCCCAGCTAGAACAGCCTCCAAAGTCCAAGCTTGGAAGACAAAATACATTTTTGTGAGGCCCTCAGGATCTACTTCTGAATCCAAACCGTGGAGATACCCCTTAGCTGAGCATAGAACGACTTCTCAAATCTGCTCCTTACTAGGGAGGAATGGGAGGTGGTCGATCGCATTAAGGCGCTCGACCGGTATGACTTCAATCGCCTTATTCTAGGATATGATGGGGAAGCCTTGGCCGATTCATCCTCAATTGACCCCCTGCCCCGAATTAGTGGGCTAGGAGAAGAAACTGCCCCCTCTGGTTAATTCCTAGTGGTTGAACAGTTTGTTGTATTTATAGATGCTGGTTTTGATTTCTGACCTATTTCTATTGTTGTACAGCCATGGCAAGGCTCGGTGATTTTAGCGGGTCCTCCAGCTCCACTAGAGGCTAGAGCAAGGCTGCTAGGCCTTCAAAGACAAAGGAGCAAGGCAAGAAGGGGGAGGCCAGCGAGGATGTCGCTCAGCCTACTGTTCCCAAGCCGTCTGCGGTGCTCGTTCTGGCAGCTATCCCCAAACAGCCAGCGATGGTGACTCGGTCGGCGAGTGAGGGCCGAATGGCCACAAAGGAGGAAAAGGAAGAGGTGGAGCCACCTCTTAAAAGGAGGAAAGCCGTTCGGGTTCTCGACCGACCACCCTGCCAATCGGATAAAGGCAGGGATAAGGAAAAGGAGAAGAAGGAGAAGGGCAAAAGGAAGGAACGGGCGCCCCGCTCTGGGAAGTGGGTATCCACGATCAGTCTGGATAAGACTGCGTCGATTAGGGACATCGACGTGTCCCACCAAATTGCTGAGAAGATTGCTCCTTCCCAGGACGTGGAGGTTTTTGATACTCTGGAGAATAAGGAGCTGTTGGGTAGTCTTGTGCGCAGCTGCACAAGGGTGCTCCCCTTTTTTTTAAAAGTATTATTCCTCTTAGGCTCTGGCGATCACCTTCATCTCGTATCAACGCCTTGATCAGCTCGATGGGGTCTCCCAATTGTTAGACCGAGAGTCTCAGGACAAAACCTAGCAGATCCGTGTTTTGAGGGCCAAACTAGCCGAGGCGAAAGAAGAGAGAGACTTTGCGCGAGCTCAACTTTCTTCTTTAGAAGAGGAGAAGAAAATTTGGGATGAGGATAGGAGCATTTTGGAGGCTCAGCTAACTTCGGGGGAAGAGGAGAAGGGCAGGGTGGTCGCGGCGAGGGACGAGCTGGAGGAAAAATGTCACGCGCTGCAACTCGATAACGAGGGTCTGAGGGGTGAGGCACTCGCTGCCAATTCTAGGGCCAAGATGGAACAAGAGCTCCTATCCAAATTCCTTCAGGATTGCCACGAGGCGGTGGAGGCCAAGATAAGAGCTGAGAATAGGCTGAAGGAGTTACAAAACTCTATCAAGGGGGAAAGAATCGTTGCGATCAAGCGATGGAGAGAGTGGCATTTACAGGAGGAGTGCTGAGAGTTTACTTGCGACTTGGCTCTTTCCATCCTGAAGAGCTGCCACAACGTTTGCGTTCCTGATGGGTCAGATCATCCTTCATTCGAGGATTACATCGAACCGATGCTTCCCACTGATCTCAGCCTTTCATTGGAAGAAATGAGGGAGATAATCGAGAGAGAACGAGAGGCAGTCCCGGATGAGGAACTGGACCTTAGCTATGATGAGGGGGAAGACCGGGCTCAAGGTGGCGTCTCTCCGGTTCCTTCCGTGGATCGTGATCTTGTCCCGGGTGCTTCGGTGACCTCCTCCCCTTCCAAACAATTTTGAATTGTAAAACTCCCCAAGCTCATCTGGTCGGGATTGTGACCAGAAGAGCATAAGGAAATAAAAACTTTAATTTTCCTCTGTTTTCTTCTCATTTTTGCGAATGAAGCTTTAACCGTCATTAGTTTCATACGAGGGGTTGCTTTTTCAAACAGCGGGTGACGAGCGAGTTGGTTTGATATGTATCGACCGGTCGTAAGGTTTAAGATAGTCACGGTTGACATCTTGGTACCCTGTCCGATCGATAATGAGGCCGAGCGATCTGAGATTATCTTCTCTGCATCGCATGGTTCCAAGATCCTGTCTTGGCAATCTGGCCGAGCGATGCTGGGGCCGAGCGATCTAAGATTCTGTTCTCAGCATCTCCTGGTTCCAACATCCTATATTGGCAACCTGGCTGAATGTGGTCGAGGCCGAACGATCCGAGATTTTGTTCTCGACATTGCCTAGTTCCAATATCCTGTGTTGGCAACCTGGCCGAACGTTTGTCGATGAGCGATCTGTTTGTTTCTTCGTTTTAACTTATCTTGATGAGACTCTTTCTGCCGAGGATCTTGAAACCCTTTATTGATGATGATAAGGACGTGGGCCGTTAAAAAACCTGACTGGCAAGGCCAGAAAAAAGGTACCCACAACAAAGGCTTATCTATTAATAAAAGTAGTAGTGATAAAGTACAAGATAAAGAAATAAATAAAACAAGGCTTATCTATTAATAAAACATCTTCAGGTTTTTTGAGTTCCAGGGCCTTGGTAGAATCTTGCCATTAATGCTGCGCAAAATGTAAGAGCTATGTCTAGCTTACTTGACTACTTGATATGGTCCTTCCCACACCTTTCCGAGCTTTCCTGGATGTTTTCCAGCAGCCTCGACCTTTCTTAGAACATAGCTGCCAATTTTTAGGTCACTCGGCCTTACCCTTTTATTGTAAGACTTCGTTACTTTTTGTCGGATGGCCTCTGAACGAGCGGCCGCCTTATCCCTGTCTTCGCTGAGAAGCACAAGTTCAGCCTTAGGAGCTTCGTCATTCCGTTCTTCATCGTAACTCGAAACTTTGTGGTTGTTCAACACCACTTCCACTGGGACTAGGCCTTCTGCCCCAAAGGTCATCCTGAACGGTGTTTCTCCAGTGGCTCCATTTGGGGTAATTCGGTAGGCCCATAACACTTCATCTAATTCATCTACCCATGTATTGCGCCCATCTAAGCGCTTCTTGAGGACGCTCATTATCTTCTTGTTGGTGTTTTCCGTAAGACCGTTGCTTTAAGGGTAAGCCACCGAAGTCAACTGGAGCCTTATCTTTAACCGGTCACAGAAATCTTTGAACTTGTCATTATCAAATTGCCAAACGTTGTCTGTAACCAACACCATAGGCATCCCAAAATGACTTAGTATGTTTCTTCTCACGAAATTTTCTATCTTCTACTCAGAGATGGTGGCGACCGCTTTCGCTTCTACCCATTTAGTGAAGTATTCGACCGCCACGATTAAAAATTTCTTTTGTCTTAGGCCGAGAGGAAAAGGGCCTAGTATATCGATTCTCCATTGAGCGAAGGGGATAGGATGGCTTATAATTTTCAACCGCTCGGTCGGCTGGTGGGATAGGTTACTGTTCCTCTGGCAAGCCTCGCATCGGCTAACTTTCTCTTGACAGTCTTTCTTCATTGTTGGCCAGTAATACCCCTGTCTAATTAACCTGTGAGCCAACATCCTGCCTCCTAAGTGATTTACGCACATTCCTTTATGTACTTCTGCCATTGCCTGCTCTGCCTCTTCTTCGTTCAAGCAACGTAGTAACGGCCAGTCATATGATCGCTTGTACAACGTATCATTGACGATTGCATATTCGGCCACCTTTACCCTTAGTTTCTTGGCCTCCAACGCTTCTTCAAGCTGTACTCCCTCAAGGAGGTACTGCCTGATGGGTTCCATCCAACCTGATCGCTCGGTGTCTACTTCAAGGACTTCATTAGCTTTCTGAATGCTAGGCCGGATTAGTCGTTCAACCAGAATGTTATTTTTGCATCTCGATTGGAAGCCATTTTGGAAAGCGCATCTGTCCGAGTTTTTTGCATCGTTTCTATCCTACTGACCGAGTATTCTTCAAAATTTCTCAACTCTTGCTTTACCAATTCCAAATACTTAATCATGTTGTTCCCTTTGGCCTCATACTACCCAGTAACTTGGTCGACCACTATTTGGCTATCACTGTACACCTTTAAGTGCTTCACCCCCATCTCTCTTGCCAACTGAAGTCCGGCTATTAAAGCCTCGTACTCTGCCTCGTTGTTGGATGCTTTAAATTCTAAGCGGAGAGCATACTCTACCTTTTCTTCCTGGTGTGGGCTGATCAATACCACTCCTGCTCCGCATCCTTCAATATTGGATGATCCATCCACAAATAGGCTCCAGGCAGGACGTTGTTTACCCTGTGAGTTAGGTTGACTCATTTCTGCGATGAAATATTTGGGCCTTGATCATCGTTCGTGGTCTGTAGTGTATATCAAATTCTCCTAGCTCTACCACCCACTTTACCAGCCGCCCAGAGGTTTCGGGCTTTTGAAGGCACTGCCTGAGAGGCTGGTCGGTCCATACCTCAATGGTATGACTCTGAAAGTAGGGCCTGATAGGGCCAGCTTCTCGATGATAGGGCAATGATAGGGCCAGCTTCTCGATGGGTGCATACCACGCTTCTGGTCCGTTCAGTACCTTGCTAACATAATAGATCGGGAATTGCTCCTTACCATCCGATCAGATGAGAACTGCACTGATCGCCCCCTCTGTGACCGCCAGATAAATAACCAGATTCTCTCCCTCAACAGGGCTCTACAGGATGGGCGGACTAGTCAGATATTGTTTCAAATGTTGAAAAGCTCTCTCACATTCGTCCAGCCATTGGAACTGGGTCACATCTGCCTTCCTTAAAATTTTGAAGAATGGGAGGCACTTGTCCCCCATCCTAGAGACGAATCTACTCAAAGAAACTATCCATCCGGTCAGTATCTGGACATCTTTCAAGCATCGCGACGAGGGCATCTGAATGATGGCTTCAATCTTCTCTAGGTTCACTTCAATCCCTCTCTGAGTGATCATGAACCCCAGGAATTTCCCAGACTCTACTCCAAAGGCGCATTTTTCAGGGTTCAGCTTCATCTAAAATTTATTGAGGGTCTGGAAGACTTCTTTAAGATTTTCCACGTGTTCGGCAGCCGTCTTACTTTTGACAACCATATCATCCACATAGGCTTCGACCGATCGACCGATCTGCTTCTTAAAGACTTCCATGACGAGCCGCTGGTAAGTGGCTCCTGCATTCTTCAAACCGAACAGCATCACTCGGTAGCAGTACGTGCCCTGGTCGGTTATAAAAGTCGTCTTCTCTTCATCTTCATAACTCATTTGGATCTGGTGGTAACCCGAAAAAGCGTCCAAGAAGCTGAGTAGCTCATGCCCTGATATAGAGTCTACTAGCTGATCGATTTTGGGCAGGGGGAAACTATCCTTCGGGCATGCTTTGTTCAGGTCGGTGAAGTCAACGCACATTCTCCACTTTTCATTTTTCTTATTCACGAGTACAACGTTTGCCAACCATTCAAGGTACTTGACTTCCCGAATGAACCCTGCATCAAGCAATCTCTCTATCTCCTTCCCGATCACCTCCTACCTTTCTTTACTGTGCCATCGCTTCTTCTGTTTGACTGGCTTGCAATCTGTTTGAATACCGAGGACGTGCGATGTTACCAATCGAGAAATTCCAGGCATGTCGCTAAGTACCCAGGCAAAGACTGATCTGTTTTCTACCAAGCAATCTATGATTTCTTTGACTAGGCCTTTTTCAAGCTCGGAACCTAGATTTGTGAACTTGAACCGGTCTGCTTCATCCAGTATGACCCGCTATGTTTCTTCTACGGGGTTCATTCTTTCTGTTTCTTCATCAGCTCTCACGTCGAGAGAGCTTGTCAAGACTACCTGTTGGACTCCGAAAATTTTTTGATAAATTTAGCATGATTTTAAATTAGGTTTTGAATGATAAATCGTTTCAGTTGGAATTGGATTGAGCATGATTGAAAGAAATTATAAGGTTTGACGGGATAACTTGAGGAGTTAATTATTCCTGTAAAGGTTAGTAGAATTTTTATTATTTGGTTTGATTGAAGTAAATGTTGTAAAAATTTGCACAAGGGCATTTTGGGCATGACACTTAGGATTGTTAAGTTATAAGGTACTAGGCTAAGGGCAAAATGGACTTTACACATTTGAAGAGTATAAAAAAAGAAAATAAGAAGAGAATTGTTAGAAAAATGGAGGAGGAGTCGTAGAAGGAGAAGAAGAAGAGAAGAGGAGAAGAGGTTTTGCAAGATCTTGAAGTTCTTGGAGATTTGAAGCTTCAATCAAGTAAGTAATGCTTAGATCTCTTGGTTTTGAGTGATTTAAAGCTTTGAATGTGTAAGAAAAGGGTTAGGTTAAGGTTGTTGCGTTTGATTTTTAGGGTTTGTGATTCAAGCTTGATTTTGATGTTTTTGTTAAGGATTTTGGGTTGAAATGAGG
>JANZLC010000007.1:22893652-22919181 GCA_026413385.1 Erythroxylum gracilipes | reverse complement strand
CAACTTACATTCAAGCTCAGGTTCAAGCCCTTCCTCTTTAAATGTTTTAAAATTGATGTTCTCCTACAAAAAAAATTGAATAACTTATTTTTAACTAACTGTTTACTATTAGAGTAAAGGAAATTAATTTAAATTGGAGAAAAGGGGATAACCTTAATCTTCAAAGTCCACCACTCCTCACTAACAGCAATTGTTCCTTTGTTATAATCCCATCCTAATCCCGTTTCTTTCCCTTTCAATTGTTTCCAAAGACTCCATCTAGTTCTCATCCAATCGAACTTATTTTTAAGCTTAGTTTTATCCCATGGTAAGTTTGTTGCTTTGTGAAACTCTTCCTTCACCTTTTTCCACGGTAACTTTTGACCAATAACTCCACCGTGTTTTCCCTTACTCCTTTCAATATGTTGGTTACAAATATCACAAAAAATAAGAAGAGTTTCTTTTGGCCAACGAATCGTACCTATATCATTTCCCCCTTGACTTCTTCCTTTATTTCCTTTTTGGGATGACGTCATCTAATCATATAATATGAAAAATAATTATATTCTAGTTAATTAATTTGCAATTGATTTCACAACTTAATTAGTTTTACTAATTTGAAATTATTTGATTTCTTAATTTAAAATAAGTAATATAATTAACCTATAAATATTATTAATTTAAACAAATTACTGTGTTCATAATCAAATTAAATATTAATAAATAAACATCTATTACTAAACACACCATATCAATAAAAATAATTTTTAACTTTATTTATATAATTTTTTTAAAAAATTAAATTAAAATTTAACAATAAATTAAAAGATTAAACATACCTTAAAAACTCAAAACTTCTTGGAATGTCTTCAATATAATTAACCTATAAATGTTATTAATTTAAACAAATTACTATGTGTTCATAATCAAATTAAATATTAATAAATAAACATCTATTACTGAACCCACCACATCAATAAAAATAATTTTTAACTTTATTTATATAATTTTAAAAAAATTAAAATTTAAATTTAACAATAAATTAAAAGATTAAACATACCTTAAAAACTCAAAACTTCTTGGAATGTCTTTCTTTACCCGTCCATCTTCCATTGGTTACATATGAAAATAATTATAGTTCTTTTGGTAACAAAACTATTAAATAATTAAATAATCAACAAAAAATTTTAATCGTCCAAGACAAGTTAACTCTTTTACTTTCAAATTATATGGTGATTGTCCAACTCTTTTTTCTTTCCCTTTTTTATGTATATCTTGATTTATATATTAATAAATGAATATCAACATTTATCATACTAAATATGTGCAAATAAAAATAGTTATGCGATATCCCATCCTAATTTGTACTAGTGGTAGCAGAATGAAAATATGGAGTTACTAAAAAATGAAAGCTAACAAAAGTTGGAAAACATCACAAAAAATAACTGAATAGGAATATGATCCTGTATAAGAGGAATAAATAAGAATATGCTCCTGCATAAGCCAAATAACAAATGACAACACTATTCTAGTGATAAAATAAATCTATAATAAATTGAAACCATTGTAACTTGAAATTGTACTATATCATGCGATACAATACTGTTGTTTTATGTCATACAATACTCTTTATATTAGTAACAGACATTTCAATATCAAAAAATACAAATCCTAAGTTCTAATCCTTACCACTCCACCCCAGGGTCTTCACACTAATTCAGAACCAAAAATGATCTCAACTATATATCTTGGGCCACCAATAACCTAAGCACCATAATCCACAAAAAACACAATAGTCACACTAAGGCACACAATTCATGAACACTCATAAAATCATTGACAATGTAGTGGCAAGGACAAAGGAATTTAAATATTAGTCAAAGTGTGGAAAATTTAAACTAACCAATCTTTGTTTTGCAAATGATTTGATTATACTCTCAAAAGTTGATGTCATATATATTTGCACCTTGATTAAAGCTCCAAATATGTTTCACAAAGTCATAGGACTACAAGTAAATTATTCCAGAAGTAGTATAGTTCTATCTAAGAGTGCCTTGGATCTTTAACAATTTATTTCAAACTTAATTAGTTTTCAGTCACAAGAATTACCAATAAAATACTTAGGCATCTCCATCTTTCCAAAAATATTAAAAGCAAAGGATTACACTAAATTGCTTAATAAAATACAAGCCAGAATTTTAGTTTGGAGCTCCAAACATCTTTCACAAGAAGGGAGAATACAACTCATTAACTCAATCCATTAATATTATGTTCAGTAAATTCTTATGGACTAGCAGTAAAGAGAAAATCCAAAAAACCATGGTGAAATGGAAAGATATCTACATACATAGGGATGAAGATGGTTTTGGAAAATTTTCCACTAAAATTATGAACTCAGTCTTGCTCACAAAAACACTTTGGAGATTATTGAAGGACAATCAATCTCTGTGGTGTAAATGGATACATAAGTACTTCATCAAGAACAGGAGTATCTAGGTAATAGTTTGTTCACTCATAAAACTCCAATTCTTGTAGACATTGCAAGATGGAATACCTCACCAATTAGCATATATAACTACTTCTTACCATTTTCCTTAAGAAATCAATAACAATAATGTAGCACCCCCTTACCATAGGACATGTATCGGGACGCCCATCGGTCATTCCGATACACACCCTACGATCTACTCTTAACCCGTCCCAATTTACTAAAATAACCTTCCCATCGGTGATGGGATTACAAATAAGGAAAGTACGTATGAGGTAATAAAGCTGAAAAATAACTAAGACAATCGAAAAGAGAACTTATAAAGGAAAAACCCATCAATAAAAGGAAAATCAGAGTATTAAAAAACCATGCGTGTAGACTATTGTTCTAAAAAGAAACACCCACTTGATAATTACATCCAGAAAATACTCTAAAAGCACTAAAAGAAAAGAAGATGAAAACATAAAAGAAAAGAAGTGAGGCATGAGAACATAGAAAGAACAAAACTTACTAATGAAAACAAAGAAAGATAGCATTGACATTAAAGAAAACAACAAACAACTCACCAGAAGTTAAAATCCAAGTGACCCACCAGGGATCGGTAAAGAATCAAAGTCACTGATCAGGTAATGTAAGATTGTGTTAGCCTTTTTATAGGTGAAAAACAAACAGTGGGCAGTTGTGATTTAACAAGTGGAGTTAAATACAATAAAAAAAATCAGATACAGCCTCACAAAAGATCTTTCTCAGATATACTATTAGATTTCATTTATGTCTCAACTACTATCACATTTCATTTAATGAAATATCTATCTCAGATATACTTTCATTAAGTCAACAGATAGTTTCATTAAATAAAAAGGCAGATGTGATTGCATACTGTAGGAGATAAATGCAATAAATAATAAAAGTTGCCACATCGCCCCCACAAAACATCAAAATGGTTAAATCAATAGATACAAAGCAGATACAATCATAATACTCTGCAGTGCAGTGATAAGATAAGAACAACAGATAAATTGAAGTCTCTTGAACCACATCCTACAATCCATAGTAGTCAAAAACCTTCCTTTGTATAACCTTAAAGCCAGTATCTAGATACCAAACTCCAAAACAAATACCCATAGAATAAGAGCAGATCCAAATGAAGAAAAAGGATCCTTCAAAATTTTGTTTCTTGTAATCCTTTTATTGGGTCCCCATAACTTAATAACCAAGAAAATACACATCAATTTCAACAATTAACATAAATTTCTCATAAACCAAAAGAACAAACAGATAATTAACTAAAAAGATAAGAAATTGACAGATCTTTCTCAGATATACTGTTAGACTTCATTTATATCTCAACCACTATCACACTTCATTTAATGAAATCAACAGATACAAAATAGATTGGTTAAATCAACAGATACAAAACAGATACAGTCATAATACTCTGCAATGCAGTGAAAAAAGAACGGATAAATACTTGACAAACCTCTGAGTTGACAAACCTCTGAGTTCTAGAATTTCAATGGCCGCCTCTAATTATCAATAGCTTTCATAGGATTGACAGGGTGCTTCAAATCAATTGGGGGGTTGGGGGTGTTGGCAGGGAGACATACACAACAATTTCAGCAAAATTTATCAACTTAGTAAGAACTTCAACTGCAATTAGGGGATTGTTCTCCACCAATTCCTGAGGAAAATACAAAAATGCCTTCAGATTTCAAGATCATGTGATGTTAACATTGTTAATTATGTGCAGACTCATCAAACTGCATACAGGAAGTTCCTTAGTGTCAATCCACAGTGATATGCAAGCTTAGGGTCAAGGGTCAACTCCACCATAACTTGCTGGACAAATAAAAGCTTGTAGTCACTCTTTTGTTTCATGTAATGATATAGACAAACAAAAAAATAAATGCAGAGTTTCTAAAACAACTCATTTTTAGCAGTCAAAAAGTTTAAAGCCTCGTATGTTAGATAGCTCAATAACTTAGCAAACAAACACTCTAATCAAAAGAAAAATTTTAACTTAACAAACCTAGTAGTTATTGCACCTAATCAAAATTTTACAATTATCAATCAATATCACAAGGACATTTCCTAATTCCATTTTGTGTAACATTCATGTAGTTAACCTAATAAATACCCTTTAAATCAGAGAATACTAACAAGCTTCTAGAAAATTGACCCAAATTGCACATAATTAAGCAAACAAGGAACTTCAATTTCTTTACCTTCTATTCCCTGACCTTGCCAACATCACCAGGAAGACCCGCACTCTGTAACTCGGAGTCAAAAGGATGATGTTTAGTTCCTGTCGGTGATGTGCTAAAAGGGCTTTCCTTATCAGATTCCATCTCCACCTTTTCCACGGGTTCCATCTGCATATAGATGGAATTGGTTGATCAAAAGAGTCTTAAAGCTCTTCCCAAGATTTCCATACCTACAGTTGCAATTGATAAAATGGAAAGATCATTAAAGAACGTAAACTATTCATCAAATGCAGTAAACAAAAATGCTTGCTAAAATAACGCCAAGATCTTACACATACTTTGAAACATCACAATCCACAACAGATCACACATCTATAGTTCTACAAGTCATACCATTAATCATAGTTCTGAATCTTTAAAAAATAAGAAAAGGGGCACTCTTGGTGATGCTAAAGGCGGGACCTTTTCTCATGATTCTAGTCAGATACTCGCTAATGAAGAAATGCCCTTTTCAGAACTCGTAAAACCCAACTACTTGTCATTGAATCTAGGTGGTTTCACATCCTTGTCTTTGTGTAAATAAAATGTGGATTCATGAGTCTGTAAAACTTATGGAAGCAAAATGGAGATAGTTATAGCCGACGACAAACCAAATGAAACTTCTGAGAAGCAGCGCATGCCTTGCATTATTTTAAACGTTAAGATACGACCATAACACACCCAGACAAACAAAGAGATGAGTTTTGATGGAAGTGAACTGAAGATATTACCAGGAAAATTTTGAGACGAAGGTGAAAAAGTGAAGATTGTTAGGATCGTTTTTAGCTCCATTGCCATGATACTTTCGCCAAAACCCTAGAAAGAAAGTACATAGAAGCGAAGAGATTAGAGTGTGAAATTCATATCAAAACTAGTAAAAAAACAAAGAAGGAAGAGATCAGAGAGAAAACGCGAGACCCTCTGGAGAAAACGAGGGAGACGAGCTGAAGAGGTCTGGGCAAACTTGACTTTTTGAGTTTGAGATTATCCCGAACGTTGGTGTGGAGTAGGTTATTGGTTTTGGCTAGTTGGAGGTTGGCTAATTCAACCAAACCAGCCAATTAACTAAACATTAGTCAAACAGCTAATTTTGGCTGATCAGATAAAAAATTATCCAAATACACTCCTTATGCGTTACTCACCAATCTACCACTAGAAGCATCACTTCCTTTCAGACTTTTATATGTTAAATATGATTGAATCGAAAAGTTAAAAATTGAAAAAAATTAAAATATTCAAAATTTTATTAAATCGGTTGAATTTTTTATTGGTAATTTTACTTAGGTTTTTTGCTTTGGATAAACCTAGTAAAATACTAAAATCTGTGGTCCTAAACGACGCGCCGTTGATGTTAATGAGCCACCGAACCGCGGCGACTGCCTCCTCGCGTGCGAATATCCAATTAAAGAAATACATCAAAATCTCCCTTTCCGGAGTCAACTGATTGGGTCCCACCTATCATGCGTTAACCAGTGACCACGGGCTCTGCCCCTGAACTGTTAATTTGTTGCTTGCTTCCTGAACAGTGAAATCTCTTCTCTGCCGATGATCGCCCTCCGCCACCTGACTGCGAAAACAGTCAGAATTTCGGCGGCACCACCACTCCGCCGATTCGTGCAACTATCTGTTTTCCGGTTCTACTCTTCCATCGGCGCAGCTCAACTGCAGCTCGACCCCGACGAGTACGACGACATTAACTGCCGCGATCCGCTTGGGAAGGTTGTGACGGACACGGAAGGAGATGTTCCGGTGAGAGTGAAGTGGTCGTTCATAGGATATCCACACACTAAAAAGCATGTGTTCGCAGAAAGACTCTCGAAGTTTTTGAAAGTTCCTCACATTTCCATGGCCAGTCTCGTCCGTCAAGAGCTCCATCCTCGCTCTTCTCTTTACAAGCAGGTTTTTAGCTCTGTTATTCATTTTCTTACAATTTGTTGTTTTTATTTTTTCTGTTATTTTGGTGTTATCATTTTTTTGTTTATGGAATTTCTTTTATATGTTAAGTCGCAGCTAACTGCCTTTTTGATTACGGAGTTGCTTCTTCCCTTTTGCTTAACTCTGTTCTAGTTCTTCCTTGGAATATAGATTGCAAATGCAGTGAATCGCGGAGAGCTTGTTTCAGAGGACGTAGTAATCGGCCTACTTTCAAAACGGTTGGAAAATGGGTGCAATGAAAGAGGTTTCATTCTGGATGGAATTCCGCGTACACAATCCCAAGCTGTAAGCTCTTGGATCTAAAATTTGACATTATTTAGCTAGTATCTATTGAATACTATAACCTTAGATAAGATAACATAGAAAAACTAACGTATTGTTGCCATGAGTGTCCCCTTTCTGGAGATTCTTTGCTTTAGATATAATTCATACTTGCTAAAACTACGGATTACAATTTGAGTTCAGTTCCGTCTAAACTGGTTCGGTCAAAATGATTTCGTCTGCACTCTCGGGCCTCGACCCGTTACCGTCCCAAAAAATTGATTAGGTTTTTTTTTTTTCTACTAGCAATATGTATAACCAAAGACTCCCTGTTTATGTGACTGCCCTTTTCATGGTTTCGCAGGATATCCTTGAACACCTTGTGGATATTGATTTGGTTGTGAATTTCAAGTGGACTGATGATTACTTGTTAAAACATCAAGAAGGTAGTCCCTTTTCTCTTATTAATCCTTGTGAGTACATTCGATGGCGCATTTACTGATGTAACCATGCAGTATACTTAGCAAGCATCTTGCTTTGCTATTGCAGAGGGTGCCTGGAAATATAAACTCGAGGCCTATGTTAAGCAGGTAACCTTTTCATAAGTTAACAGACTTAATATGATAATCGCACATAGATCTCCTGACGGTAGCCCCCTGAGTTATCTACAGAGTTGGTAAAGATTGATTAGAATTCCATCTCTTTAAAATTGGTTGAAGCTTTGAATTATTTGGCTCTCCTGTCAAATTAGTAGGGATTTGCAGTTTTGGATCATTATGTAATCATGGTTGAAGCCCTCATTTACATGGTGGCTTGCAGCAACACTGATGTCAGTTTACTTAAGAAGAAATGTAACTCAATGAAAGATGAAAATGCATAATTCAGCCCGCATAGTGGGAGAGGAAGTAGCCTGTTTATTGATTTGGCTTTAGATAATGTTTTACCCGGTGCTAAGGAAGAAAGACTTGTATTAGCTATTTGCGGTTCCAGATGTGGCAGTCGTGTGGATTACTGAAAACCAAGATTTTAACCCATTTGTCTTATCTTGCTTGAGGAATATGAACTAAGTGCCCTACAAATATGCATCAATCATTATGCATATACACAGATTTATTTATCAAGTGTCTCACAAATATGCTTACTATGCGGGTTAAATTTAAGAGTTGAGTTAAATTGTTATATCAAGAAAATTTGTTTGGTTTTTAATACATTATTCGTTACATGTTTTTCATTGTTAATTTGAACAATTATTTTAAAAAGTTTTTGAAACATTAAAAATTATGAATACTTTTTTCAAAAATTTTAAAAATTATGACTTTTTTTTAAAATTTATTTAAACTATAAAAAAGTTCACGTCTCTTACTTATTGAAAGAGAGTAGTTAATGAATACTGATGATCAATTTTTTCTCTCTGCAGAGCAAGCCTCTGGAGGATTATTACCGGAGACAAAATAAGCTTCTTGATGTTCAAGTGGGATGCGTGTTTGGGGACACCTGGAGAGGGCTGTTGGCCGCCTTATGCCTAAAACACATTGATCCACTGTTTTCCTCGAAGGAACTGGGTCTGGATGCACGAGCTACTCCCCTCAACACCTCATCTTTGCCATTTGCACGATGGTGTAATGAACTGTAAAAAGTACTAAACTTCATTCCAAATAGAACCAAATCAGAACTCTAACTTGACCTGATATGAGCTCATACTGCAAGTTCTAGAGGATGACCTCCAAAGATGGACTGCTCCATACCTCGGAACATTAAAATTTACTGTTAAACGGTTTAAAAAAAGAAAAGATAAACGACAGAGAGTGAAAAGATAGGGTTAAGCTAGATGAAGTTAGATTCGATTGACTTCAAGCATAATAAATTCAATATTTTTGAAAAAAATTTTAAATACAAAACTATTTTTTGGTTATATATATTTATGTTTATGTTTTAAAAATAATAATTATATATTTTTATATTAATTTGAGAGAAGATAGTCACATAGTTTGCTTCTGAAAGATGAAACAAGAATTCCTTCCATGCCAAGCGTTATATATAAGGTATAATCTTAAACTCCAAAACCCTTCTAAAGCCCTACTTTCTTCTTCCTCTCTAGCCGGTACCATAAACCCCTAAATCATTTGACAGAAGAAGAGACACAAAGTTGCCAACTTTTAAGTCTCTTTAACAATGTCCTTGTACTTGTTATATGAGGCAGCCTCTGGTTACAGCTTGTTTTTGGCTCATGGGCTCGATGAAATCGGGCAAAACACAGAAGCTGTGCGGAGCTCCATTTCGGATTTGAACCGGTTCGGCAAAGTCGTTCAACTCACGGCTTTTCAACCTTTTGATTCTGCTGTTGATGCTCTTTCTCAGTGTAACTCTGTATCCGAAGGTGAATAGCAAATCAGCCTGTCAAGTGTGTATCTTTCCTCTGGATTTCTGGGATATAAATGGTTTTCGAATGCCACTTTTCTGGGTTGGATTTGGTTTGATAAGATTGTAATGGGAATTAGGCAGAGTTTGCCTGAGGTTTCGTGCCTTTTACCTTCAGGTATGTTTATGAATTTTTGGTCTAGTGTTTGATATGGCATCAATTTGTATTTGCAGGCATTATGACTGATGAGTTAAGGAGCTTTTTGGAGCTTAATCTTCCAAAAGTCAAGGAAGGTAAGAAGTCAAAATTTAGTTTAGGCGTTGCCGAGCCTAAGCTCGGATCACATATCTTTGAGGAGACTAAACTCCCTTGCCAAAGTAATGATTTTGTTCTTGAGCTTCTCCGTGGTGTACGTCTTCATTTTCCGCACTTCATAAAGGACCTAAAGGTTCGGAATTCTTGTATTTTTCAACTCCCTGCGCTCTCCTTGCTCAAGATACTAAGCTTCCTTCTCTGATTTGTCCTGTTGTCTGACATTATATAGCCTTGTGACTTGGAGAAAGCGCAACTTGGTCTGGGGCATAGCTACAGCAGGGCAAAAGTCAAGTTCAATGTAAATCGAGTTGATAACATGGTTATCCAAGCAATTTTCCTTCTTGATACTCTTGATAAAGATGTTAATTCATTCTCGATGAGAGTCAGGTATATTCCTCGTAATCTGGATATGATATTTTTGTCTGGATATGATACTGTCGTGGTGCTGAGATGTGTAAATCTTGAATCTATCTCATTTCTTTCCACAGGGAATGGTACTCTTGGCATTTCCCTGAGCTGGTGAAGATTGTCAATGACAACTACCTCTATGCAAAAGTTGCAAAATTCATTGAGGACAAGTCAAAACTATCTGAAGAAAAAATCCCCGAGCTAACAGAAATACTGGGAGATGAAGACAAGGCAAAGGAGGTTGTAGAAGCTGCAAAAGCTTCAATGGGTAAGATACCCAAACATTGTTCTCAATGCCAACTGCCGTACAGATTTTATTTATCTATGTTCATCTTATCTTTCCATTTCTTTCAGGGCAGGATCTATCCCCAGTTGATCTAATTAATGTACAACAGTTTGCTAAAAGGGTAATGGACCTTGCAGAATTTAGGAAGAAGGTCCATGAATATTTAATTGCTAAAATGAATGACATTGCACCCAATTTAGCTTCATTGATTGGTGAAATAGTTGGAGCTCGTTTAATATCTCATGCTGGCAGTCTCACAAGTCTGGCCAAGTGCCCCTCTTCTACCCTTCAAATTCTTGGGGCTGAGAAGGCCCTCTTCAGGTGTGTGATGCCTGGAATTAATTTTGTCATAATTTGTTTTCTGGATTGTTAATTATTGTAAGATGAGATTATTAATTCTTTCTAATGTTCATAACATGTTTTGTTATTCAAACATATTGGTTATTCACGGCCTGAATTGATTCATCTGAATAAAAGAACATGACTTGTACCATTCACTTGCAGCCTTTTCAAAAGGATTTGTCCAATTTACTTTCCAAGATTAATGTGTTTTGATATTTTATCACCAAAATATGGTTTGATTTTCCATTCATCTTTTATTGGTCGATTTGGCAAATAAATGCTCCATTGCATCTCGTATTGATTGTTTTGCTGGTAAATTCTAGTATTTAGAGAGTTTTATTTGTTGCGTCTGTCTTGTTGAATGTACTTTCATGCATTTAAAGTACATTCCAGAAAGTGGTACTACTGTTTTCGGGGAGACACTGAGGAAACAAGTAGAGGAGCGTCTTGATTTCTATGACAAGGGAATTGCACCTCGGAAGAATATTGATGTGATGAAATCTGCAATTGAAAGTGCTCAAAACAAAGGTGTGCAGTTATTGAAAATTATACTTTAGATAATTTAGCAAATGTAGCCAATTTTTTTTTGTTAAATTTGATTAACTTATTAATAATATCCTTTTTCTTTCAGTTATTTTGGAAAAAAAAAACTATTAAACGATTGTGTAGCGAATAATATTGAAGTGGAGATTATAATGTTGGATTTTGCAGCTGAAGATATGGATACAGAATCAGAAAAGAAAAGCAAGAAGAAGAAATCAAAATCAGAGGCTGCACAGGATGGTGAGCCTTTGGATGAGGACAAGGCAACAACTGCTGATGCTGCAGAGGATGCAAAATCAGAGAAGAAAAAGAAGAAGAAAGAGAAGAGAAAATTTGAGGGGGAGCAGACTGTTGAGAACTCGGATGGTGTAAACGGGATTGCTGCTGAACAGGATGGTAGCAAGAAGAAGAAGAAGAGCAAAGACAAGGATAGGCAAGATGTGCCAGCTGCAGGGAATGTTAAAAAGAAAAGGAAAACAAAAAGTCCAGATGATGAATGACTTCATGGTGTGTATGACAAGTTGGTGTTAATGTCAGTGTCTTCCAAATACCATATTACAAACGCAGCCTCATCCGTTTATCTATCAGAAAGATGATATATTGCTTGTGCCAGAACATCAAAGTTTTGAACTTTCATCCTAGCTTTAGTTCTCTTTCCTTTCTTTTTGTTATTTTTAATACAATGGTGAGTTAGAGAATTACTTTGGCCAAGCAATTATATCATGCCAATAGCCATTGGCAACCATTAAAGGAATTGCATGTTGGTTTTCAACTTCGCTCAAGTCCTCTAACAGTGGTAGTAGCTGAAATGTTGGTTGGTTTTTAAATTAAGAGAATTTAAGGATTGGTTGAAATTTTTTGTTTAATTTTTTTATTTTAAAAATTATTATTTATTTCTATGTTATTATTTAATTGTTATATGACCATAAAGCGAACATATAAAATTTCAAGATTAAGAACTAGAAGGGGCAATGCAGTCAGTCATAGAAAAAATCTGGTTTTTGGTAAGACCGGCATTTGCTTGAGTTTGAAGCCAAACTCCCAACGTTCGAGGGTCCGAACAAAGGAAAGCATCTATCTTTACTTGACCCTTTACCTATCTCTCACTGCTTTTAGGCCCCGCGAGAAGGATTCACCGGAAAAGGAGCCTCGGATATGGCTACCACGTCAACGGTCAACTTGGAGGATGTGCCGTCGATGGATCTCATGACTGAACTCCTCCGTCGCCTGAAATGCTCAACAAAGCCCGACAAACGCCTTGTCGTCATCGGTAATCACTATCTCCATTGTGTCTCAATCTTTACTAGCTTGAATGCTCCGCTCGCAAGTGTAAAGTTTTGAGCTTTTCGGTTTACAAGAGTCAAATGGGCAAATTCAGATCCGAGAACTCTTTTTGGTCTTGTGCAAATTGTTGTTGCTTTCTTGCTTTGAGTATATCTCTCTTCCGGATTGTTAGGGGAAACGGGAAACATAAGGACACGGACTATTTATCTACTCTGTGCTTTAGTTTTTTTTTTTTTTCTTCTGGATTTTCGTTTTGAGGGGTTTGCACTGTTGGTGGAACTTTAGTTCAAGCTTCTGTTTCTTTCTTAGCTGCAGTGCATTTTTCTGTTGGACTTTTGCGGGTTTACACTATATGGATTGAAATTTAACTGTAGTTCCTTTTAATTTTGGTGGGAAATCTTAGCCTCCACTTTGAACATTTGATTCAAAACACTTTTTGACAGAGAGGATTTCACCCCAGATTTCTCCTCAATTCATTTGAATTTAATGAAAATCTAGACTCTCTCCCTCTTATCATATGGCATGGATGTGGCAATTGCTGTTGTGTCTATATATGTTTGGTTAATCAATACTTTGTTCAGTCTTGAACATCTCCAAAAACCCAGTTTTGTGATAGCTATTGCAGGCAGATCTGTGATTGAATTGACGATTACTTACCTTCAGTCTTGTCTAGTGTGATGTCTGTTAGCCTATCAGCAAGACATATATAAGGAACATTTGCATTGCTGTAATTCCTAGAGTTGTCCGATTTGCAGGTCCGCCTGGATCTGGGAAAGGTACTCAGTCACCAATCATCAAGGAGGAGTATTGCTTGTGCCACTTGGCTACTGGTGATATGTTGAGAGCTGCCGTTGCCGCTAAAACACCTCTAGGAATCAAGGCTAAGGAGGCTATGGACAATGTATAAACCCTGAACCATTCCTGATCTTTAATCAATGTTCTGCGTCATACTTGTGGTGTTTCTTAATCGCCTAATGGATACTCATGTGTGGTTTTTTCCCAGGGACAACTTGTTTCAGACGACTTGGTTGTTGGCATTATAAATGATGCAATTAAGAAGCCGTCATGTCAAAAAGGTTTCATTCTTGATGGATTTCCTAGGACTGTGGTCCAGGCACAAAAGGTGTTATTATTTTATATAACCTTCAGAAATATATCTCTTGTATAACTTTCAGAATTGGTGGATTCTTTCTAGGTGTGCTTTAAACCTTGTTTCAACACCTTCATGCAGCTTGATGAGATGCTGGATAAGCAAGGGGTTAAAATTGATAAGGTGCTCAATTTTGCAATTGATGATGTAATTTTGGAGGAGAGGATTACAGGTCGCTGGATCCATCCTTCTAGCGGTAGAACCTATCATTCAAAATTTGCACCTCCCAAGGTTGCTGGTGTTGATGATGTAAGGCAACGTGATCATATTTCCCTCCTATCAGTTATCCATCAATTTAAAGTTGCTAGGTTGATTAGAACGTTTAGATAACTAGTTTGCTAGATGCCGAGTTGCACTGCATTCTATATTATAAAGGTATTAACAATTTCAAAAACATTAATCAGCACACCTGATCAACTTTTTGTAGTGTTTTCATTTTCCTCGGTGCTATGTTACTGGGAATCTAATCCAATTGCTTTTAGCTCAGGCTGGAAATCCAGTTCTATATTTGTTATGATGTGAGGTTGGCCAAGGAGCACCGTTTAACTTACAATTAGATGAAAAGATGTTAGAACTTAATACTTGTTTTTGTTTTGTTGAAGGTAACTGGAGAACCGTTGATTCAACGTAAAGACGACACTGCAGCAGTTCTTAGGTCGAGGCTTGAGGCATTCCACAAGCAAACTGAGCCAGTGAGTCTCCTGTTTTCTTTCTGTTACTACAAGTTGACCTTCTTAAGAATTAAATTCAACCTTCACAATGACTTCAGGATTTGTCTTACTGTTCTATTTATGATGTTTCTTTGACATTCAAATACAGGTAGTTGATTATTATAAGAAGAATGGTGTTGTTGCAGATATTCATGCAGAGAAACCTCTAAAAGAGGTTACAGTTGAGGTTGAGAAAGCTCTTTCCTGATAGAAGAATACTCTTCATAATTTGTAGACAGGCTTTTCTTGCAATCTTCATGAAACTTTCTTTATCAAACATACCGATTCCTTTGTTTCTCTTTTGTTTTGACTGCAAATAGCGATACTTTCTGTTATTGAGGTTTTACCTGAGTTCACAAAGAAATAAAACCATCAATTACAGCTTTACAAAAGTTCCTCTTCAGTTTCGTTGTTGGCAGAGGGTCAAGTAATGCTAGGGATACTAACAATTGGACTAACTTGTGCTTACAATTGATATTACAAGTAGAGGACTGTTGGTCCAAGTGAGGATGTGCGAGAGATGGCTTTTTGAACCCACGAAGAGTATTATAAATTCATGGTTATGACCTTTGGGTTAATGAACGCACCAGCCACCTTTCAGTCATAAATGCTATATTTAAACCAATAATGAGGTAGGGGTGTTACTATTCTTAGATGACAAACTGTTTCCAGTGCCTCACTAGACTAGCATTGATGTCTAACTGGTTGTTATCGCTGATTTGTTGTCGCAACAAATTCTGAGAACTAGCTGGTTGTTATCGCTGATTTGTTAGGCATTGATGAATCAACGGACAAACTATTGAAAGCTTCACTAAGTCAGCTGGATTTACTGTCATCTTGGTTGTAGTGGATAGATTCAGTAAATATGCTCACTTGTCACCTTAAAACCTTCATTTTATGCTATTGTGGTTGATGATGTTTTTGTAAAAGGAAATGGATGTTATGCTCATCAGGATTCTCTGTAAATGGTGAATTTTACGTTTGCAACGAGACTGACAATGAACATGCACCTAGTTTGGTCATTCAACGGATCCTATAATTGTTTATTACACATACTTCAGCTTCAACAAAGGAAGTACAACTTAGCATTTAACATCAGCAACTGGTGATGAAGACAAAGGAATTGATCCTTTCTTCTAGTCATCCACAGAAAACTTAGCATCCAGATGAGAGAATTCCTTGAAGAAGGCCTTGAAATGCTCATAGGAATACTTGACATCATCAACAGCACACATTTCTCGTATGCTGTGCATTGACAGTTGCGGCGCACCGACATCTACTGTGCGAATCCCAACACCGCTTGCCAGGATCGGACCAATGGTTGAACCGCAAGCCATGTCATTGCGGACAACAAAATCCTAAAGTCATAAGATTTTCTAGTTTAATGTTGATTCAATTAACAAAGTAATAGGATCGGAGTGATGACTACAGTTGTATTATGAGATAGAGAGATAACAGACTTGTGTGGGAAGGCCATGCTTGAGAGCTATCTCCTTGAATATTGAGGAAGTGACCGAATTGGTTGCATAGCGTTGATTTGCATTGTGTTTCACTACAAGCCCCCTGTGTAACTTTGGTTGATGATTGTCCTCATGTTTGTCCTGAAATAGATGATATAACAAGGTAAATACTAATAATTCAGTAATAGATCTAAATCCAAACTGTAAAAACATGAGCAGACATACCATATAATTTGGGTGTAGGGCATGAGCCATGTCAGCAGAAACTAGGAAACTCTTTTGTATTGCTTTTGGAAGCAACTGCAAAGATGGGGAAAGATGGTGGACAAGTCTAGCAATGAGAACTGAATTCTAATAAAACTCTTTCAATCTAACCAGAGATCAAACCTACACTCCCAGCTAATGTGGCATTACTTGTCAAGAAAAAGAGGAACCGAAAACTATGGTATTTTGAATCAATTTTACAACAATAAAAGACAAGAAAAGTGATATCATCATCCAGTTATTAACATGCCAGTCCTACCAGTTAATTTTTTCATTCCAGATCCCAACAGCGATAAAAAAAGATGAACAATAACCTCAAATAACCTTTCTAAGAATAGATAGAACACAAAATAGCAAATTCCCCAAAATTAGATACAAAGCTAGAAAAACTAATCACCTGGGACTCTGAGTTGAAGGCGCTGGTGATGCGTGATAGAGCATCTAACATGACAGGAGAGCCAGCTCCTTGGGCTGAATCAGATCCAACCTCCTCATGATCAAACAATGCCACCATTCTAACACCAACCTCATCTTCGAGGTCACTTGAAGATGTAGAATCTATCAACCCCTGATATAAAGATAATGACAATCAGAAGCCATAAACTGTTACTCATGAAGGCGTATTTCCCACTTAAGCAATGACAATGGTCCAACAAAGAAGACGGTTCCAGGTAGTTAACTCCAAAATGTATAAAAGTAGAGAGCTAATTGAAATCTTAAAACATCAAAATTATGAATTATACTCCAATTAGAACCCAACGAAAAATAACAGAAGAATAAAATAAAATGACTTACGTTTTTCCTTTCATAGCTCTTATCATTCTCAACTATGCTTTGATACATGAATTGCAAATTATGAGAACATTTTGCTCATAGATTATGATGGTCCTTTATATTATTCAAAAAGCAAAGTCGAAAGAGTTTACGACAGGAAATGTAGGCAGCGATGTGAATTAACTACAGGAACTAACATCAGAACGAACAAGACTACATTCCACATGATATTTGCTTAACTACAATATATTCATTGAGTGATACCTTCAGAGAACAAAATGAACTGCAGAGATTGTCAAGCCTTCCAGAGAAAATAAATTCTTTTGCAGCACCAGCTATTAAACTTGGTTGAGTATCACAAGCTTGCAATTCAAAGTCACATATATCTTCTGGCTGGCATCCGATCTGACTTGCAACCATCTAGAACGAAGGAATACAAAAACACATAAGAAAAACAGTTCAATCACCATCACATCAGACTAGAGCTTACCAAATGGTGGAGGTCAGAAAAAGGAAAACATGATCAGCAAGAACAAAAAAAATGACATCCTCAGGTTCAATTAAATTACTAACATCTAATAGAAGCGGGTGATGCTTGGAGCTGTTTGCAGTTGATCCCTTATCAGATTTTGTTGCATCAGCTTCACTTCCTCTAGGACCATTTTCAGCAACATTCTTATTGACTTCTGCCTGGGAGGAGAATTTTATTAAATAAAGAAACTGTACTAAAAGAATGGAAATGCCTAACATGATTGATAGACGATAACATATTTCCTTTTATTAAAGTTCAGGATTCTTGGAGAACATATAATTTTGTCAAGAATGTGCAACTTTTGCAGCCTGTGTCAAGTCTTTCTACATGTCTTGTGGTCCAGGACTAGATTTACTTAATAAAAAACGTACCTATTAGGAAAGAATGATAACAAAGAACATAATACACAAATTTTCCAAGTGTCTAAGAAGTCGAAAAGCGGTAGGATTGTGAAAAGTTGAAAAATGGGAAATGCTTCTAGTTTAGGATAGGGTTGGCCAATTTGTTCTAAAGGAAAGTTAATGATGAAATCATGAAAGCGTGGGTGCCTCAAATCCAAGTAAAGAGGAAACAAAATCAGCTGAATTAAGTTTGTGGATAGGAAATATAGGCACAAAATTAAAAGCTAAAAAGCTTGTACAGTTGAAAAAAGTACCTTAACTGATGTTGCCAAAACGGGGACTAGTTGAGTCTGAGTGTTCACTTTAAACCCATCAGTATTAACTCCCCTATCCAGAGCATAAAAAGGCATGGAAATCATAACCAAGTTCAACTGAAAGAAAGAGTACACTATGCAAGACTCTCAGTTATGACCATATCACCAATCTAACAAGCAAGCACCAGTTTAATACAAACCAACCTATCTAAGTGAATTGCCAGGGTGGGAACACGCATGATGGGCTCCTGAATTCTAACTAACTTATGTGAGTACGAAACAGAACCATCTTTTTCTTCCTTCACTACGATGACTCTTCCTGCTACTGTCAAGTCACGGTCGAACCAAGTATGCCACAAACCACCTCCATATGTTTGGACTCCCACCTCCAAATATCCACCTTTCGTTACCTGACCAGTCCATCCAAGTCTAAGAGCAGTCAATATAGACTCACATAATATACACAAATAATAAGATTGAAGGAAACAAGATGGGAAAAGTTTAAATGCTATAGAACCTTAGAAAGAGGCTTCAACTTGAGGCAAGGACTATCAGTATGAGCACCTATTATGTAGAACCCGTTCCCAGCAACATATCTATGCGCAATAACAAAGTATCAGAAGCAAAAGACCGCAAACTTCCGATATTGATCCTGTAAATCAACTGAAACGAAAACCAGAAAAGAATTATTGAGGTAGATATTAGCTAAACACGTAAAGATACAAACTTTTTGCCAATAGCGAAAGCGACAATGGTGGAGTAATTCCTCGTGAAGAAGTATCGCTTGCCGGCCTCCAATTTCCAGTCTTCCCTCTCAGAAACTTGCTCGTATCCCGCATTCTTCAATCTTCTCTTTGCTTCGTCTGAAAAAAATAAATCGATCAAAAAACACTTTCACACAGAAGCTTAAATTGAAAAGAAAAAAAAAGAGAGAGAGATAGATGAAATGCAATCACATCCTTTTCCGTTTGTAGGAGAAACGGATGTTATGAAAGCAAGGGAAGTGATAGTTTACCGACGGCGTGAAAGGCGGTAGGAGAAGCGTTTAGGAAATCGACGAGTTCGGCGGCGACGGAGATTGCTTCTTCCTTTGCCATTTTTCGTTTGCCTAAGACTTTTCACTTCAGCTTTTTGCACTGGAGTGAATATATATATATACGCCGGTAAAGAAATAATCGTTTTTCTGTGATTTAAGAAATTCTTTAGAAACTCTAATCTTTAAATTTTTATTTTATTTAAATTATACTTCAATTAATGTAAAATATAAGTCACGCGAATACCATTAATTTTAACTAAAGTAATTAAAATTGACTTAGCTTAATAATTTATTATAATTATTTTAAAATATTAATTTAAATTTAATTTAATTAGTTTAGATCGAATTTAAAAACTCAGTAAATTTGCTATATTAGTGATATTTAATTTATTCATATCTAATTTTTATATTGTATATATTTTATCATTATATTTTAATCCAAATTTAAGATACAAATTTTTAAAATTAAGAAAATTTCTAAAAAATTATAAATTAGAGGGTGTTATGTTTTTTTATCTTATATATACGTAAACTTATCCCAAAGTTAGAATTTTTGATCATTTACAAAGTGAAGACTTATAATTTTGACCATAATTTACTCTTTTGTTAAGTTATTACTTTAGAGGTGGTTAATATTGAAGGTAAATTAAGATAAACAAAACTTAAGTAATTTGAACATATTAATGGAAGACATTAATGTATTCCGTAAAAAGTACAAAAAGATTATACTTAAGAATTGTAAGAAAAAGAGAGGAAGACCTAAGAGGAATTATGAGAAGATAATCAGATATCAAATGACCCTATTAGAGCTTACAAAGAACTTAGTCCTCCATAGAAAATTTTAGCAATCTAATACGGACAGAGAATCTTATATAGAAAGGACCTTCTTTTGTACCTTTTTTTTTTTAATTATTGTGATGTGTATTTAACTTAAATGCTTTTGTTTGTAATACTTACTCATCTAATTATTTTATTTATTTATTTCATCTTTTTCTTTTAATTACTTGTTTGTTTTATTTACTTTTATTGACTTTTACTTCATTATATTTTATTTTTACTTTTATTGTTTACTTTTAACTCATTTATGCAGCTATTTGTTTAGTATTTGACTATTGTTTTTTTCAAACCGTTTTTAAAAGGGACTATGGAAAATAATTTCTTTATTAGCTAAGAGTAAAATTACCTATTTTTTGTCTTCCTTAGACTTTGCATCTAAGCAAAATTTTTAATGAAATGTTGATATTAATACTATTAAGTTATCGGGTACTTGTATAAAAAAGTTTGAGTATAAATAGTCATGTTACTGTCTTAATTTTAGAATTTTTTTTAAAAAAGTGCTTAAATTAAACTTTTTTAAATTCTTCTATAACTTGTAATTAATAATATGCAAATTTATAAAATTTTCACTTAATTTTAAGAAATAATTGATGCTATGGTTTAAAATTATTTAATTGATGTTATGGTTTAAAATTATTTCATGTCGTTACTATTTGTTATACCAATAAAAAAATCAGTTAACAAACTTAATTAAAGGAATCAAAACTCTTGACCTCATGGATTATAAGTTTTTTAGAATATTTTCATCACTAATTGAACCACCCTTGGGACATTTAATAGAAATTATAATAGGTCAAATTCGGGTCTAACCCTAAGATTTTTTGCGATCATTTCTAGTATAGAATGAGTCAATCATCTACTTTAGTATCTTATTGATCTGGTTCTATCCAAATTTTTCTAGTTCACCCCAACATTTTCTACTTATTCAACTATTGCTGATCAATTTTTAGATATTAAATACTACTTCACACCCAAAAAAAGGGAACTACATATGAATATGAGTTCAACTTTATAAATTTAAGTTTGATCAATTTTAAATAAGTATATTTAAATTTTGTTTTGAATCTCTTTTTAAAATTTAAAAATGTTTATTTCATTTTTTAGGCTAAATATCAAATTTAACTTAAATTTTTTATATTTTCTGAATTACATAAAATAAAAAAAATTATTTCAAGTCAAAATTTGAATTCTGATACTCAAATATTTAAAATTGGGATCAAATTTTGTTTACTTATCCTAATTGCTAAATTTGTGTTCCAACTTAGTTTAATCATATTTAGTTGGTTATATTTGGTAAGTATAAGATATTTCTCTATTTCCCAATGTACAAATGAATAGTAATTATATAAATAGTCATAGTTAGGACGAATATTTTTTGGAGTGGCATCAGGCATGGCGTGAGATCCACTCCAACGTAGAATTAAGGGAACTAGAACCTTTGAGCCAACTTGATAAAACGTACAGACAATTTTAAGGAAGATAATATGCTTTCAAGATCAAAACATTCTTTTTACTGTACTTTAAAGTTTTGGCAATAGATTGGATGGTGATTGAATCTTTTTATTCAAGATAACATGCTTTGATTATCATATAACTTTTTTAGGAATAACAAGTACTTAAACTTTTAATATTGAATCTTTTTAAAGAAGACTTATCATTATGAGGTCATCATCATTCAAATTCAATATATCAAATAACACGTGAATGCTTTCTCATTTAAAATTATCTTCCAAGTCACTCACTTCTATTAAATCTGATTCCTTAGAAACTCAATCTATCAAAAGATCAATATTATCAATGTAAATTGGATCTACTGAACTACTTGTTCTATTAAGAGTTTTTGTAAATAATTAAATTTAATTATTAAAAAATTATAAGAAATTAAATCTAAATTAATAATAATGAACGAAGATGAAGTCATTCAATTTCTTGTACTCCAATCTATTCCATTTCTTGGAATGGATGAATTCAAATGTGCTCTAGTTCCTTTCACAACCTGCTGCACTCACACATTGACTTAAAAATTTGAATTGCAAACCTTTGCAATTCTGGAATACCAGTTCTGAATTAATCATATCAAGAAACTGTAGGTCTTAAGACAACAAAAGTGGCGTTATAAACAAAATAAAGTAATTTTCAACAAGTAACAAAAGTGAAAAATATACACTTGGAGAAAGTTTTGCCCTTTTTAGAATAGCAATTAACATCCCAAAATCTCCATAAGACTACTTATAAAGCTCCATTTGTGAGTTCAAGAGATCTTGCATCATCTCATATGTGGTAACTATTGTAATAATTAATAGCATTCTTCTATTAACTTCAGCTTTTTTAGTAAAACCTAGTCTGAAATAGACACTAGGATTCAAACAAACAATGGAGAGTAAAGTTGTCTTTTCCACATGTCATTGATAACTACAAGATAAGGTATGTATAAAGAAAACTTATTTTTTAAATTGGTCTTGATTACTTCCTTTGCCCTCTCTGTGACATCAAAAAACAACCCGTTGATTGGGAAGCATTGAATGATGCACCTATATTATACCACCATTTAGTCATTGCCATATATATATATTGTGAGCCACATCTCTTGATTACATGACACTCGAATTGAAGGCTAAGCTTCAGGAGTTATTCGTGGCCCAAAAAAATCATCATCTAGCTTTTTCTTTTCTTAACATGAGATCCAAATGCAACATTCATTTCTTGTTGGGAAGGAACACTACCACTACCACCTTCAACATTTTTATTATCATCATGAATACCAGCAAACGAACTTCCACTACTAGTTTCATAATTGAATTTCTCCCTTCTATCTTTCTCGTGTTGATATTCTTCGAGCAAAATTTTCATTTGTTACATCACATCATAACTTACATTTTTACAGGGTTCCATATCTCCATTAACCTCAGCTAAATGCTTGTTACAAAACAAGCAAATAGTATGATTCTTCATACCGGGGACCAATACATCATAAGCCCAATGTATGCTAGATCATTGTATCTTCCTGAAGCGGTTAAATGTTCCGAAGTACTTGAACTTCCTTTCACTTATCTATAAAAATAAATGAATATATATATCAAAATAAAGAACACATAATTTCATTACACAATATGCATGTCTATCTTATATAATATAACTCATTTTGTCTGAAATAATTCAATTTCATCCAAAACAATTTACCATAAGTCAAAAACTAACAATTCAAGTATTTAAGATATTGACCATCAAAACATGAAAAGTTGGCTATACAAACTTTTAAGAGTCCCATATGAAGAGAAACAAAAATTTTCTTATATCTCAGTTTTTAAATATTTTCTATTACTTATATAAGTAGCATTGTAACATTATTAATATTAAAAGTGAGAGTTAAAACAATATCTACTTTAATATGAATCACTAAAGGTAACATAAGTAATTAAACCTAACAAATAAATAAAAATGGTCGAACAGATAAAGACAAAAAAATTAACATGTAAAATTGTAAGGAAAAGTATGAAAAAGGTTAAATACTTAATTAGAAATGACTCTTTTGTGGATTTATGTGTAAAATTGTACTACATTAAGATGCTTTGAATTTTTTCTTTATATATCTAGATAAAATTGAGTAATCAAATTCTATACATAAATATGTAAATGAGCTATCATATGAGGACTTTTAACACTATCTTCATTGTCATTTTATAACTTAAGATAAGTTGTCATCAAAATATAAAAAAATTACTAAACAAAAAATAGAAGCAATTCCTACTAAGAAATATTTTGATAATGAGTATCTTGTTAGTTTCATGTATGATTAAAAACTTTTTCTGCACATATTTAATAATATCCGTATAATGGATTAAAAAGAGGACACATTTACAGCCATATATTATATGAGTTAATAAATTATATAAGATGGACTAATTAGGTTAAATATGTTTGGTTATTCTTTACCGGTTTCATCACATTAATTGATTAACATCATCATATAATATTTGGTTGTAAATGTGTTCTTCATATAATATAAGATAGACTAATTTGGTTAAATATGTTGGGTTATTCTTTACCAGTTTCATCACATTAATTGATTAACATCATCATATGAAGGAAATTTTTTCATTTCATTTTATTAGATTAAAAATTTACTTACATTCCTGTTGGATTTAACCATCATCAAATATTTCTAACTTTAAAAATTCAAACTCAAATTTCTTAAATGTTACAACTCCAACAATTCCAACAATTTCAACTATTCACAACCATTCATAATTCAACGTGTTGAAAACGACCATTCACAATTCAATTCCAACCATTTACAAATGCAATTCAATAGTTAAAAAAACAATTAAAAACACACCCAAAAAAATCACAATTTCAATTTGGTTTAATAGGCCTGGTTAGGTTAAAAACCAAATCTAGAAAATTTGGTTTCACTTTTCGACTGATCAGTCGATGGTGATGGACTAGTGGAGGAGAGCAGTTGAGCAGCTGGTGGAGAGGAGGGAGAGGCAAAGAGTAGTAGGAGGAGGAAGGAGGCTTGGGTGGAGAGGTAGACCGCAAACCAACAGGGGCAGGGAGGCGTGGTAAAGATAGGTGGTGGCATCGCGATGGTGGTCTAAGGTCGACGGTGATAGTTAGAGCGACGAGCAAGAAGTAGAATGGTAGTGAGAGAAAAAAATGAGAGTGAGATGAGAGAGTTGTATGTGCAACTAGCAGGGGTTTTGATTTTTCTTGGCAATTTAGTCCTTGGATTTGTCAAATTTTACCGTACCGATAAATATTTTAAACACCGATTGATACCAGGTGAAACTTTTGATACTGGTTGGTACATAAAATAGGTACTAAAGTAGGAAATATTATTCCATTTTTAAGTCGGTATGGTACCTTCTGACCAGTATCGGTTGGTACAAAATGATATTCCAAACACTATTAACAACTATTTATAACATGTAGATGTCTACTAGAAAAATAGTTACCAAAGTTAGAATGGAGTAAAGAGAACTTTTTCAAGTGAACACCTATATATCATGAATAATAAAGATTTCGTTAGCTAAATTTACTAACGAAATTAATGTTTTGAATTGAATTGTTAAAGTCTTAAAAAATTGAACACTCAACTGAAAATTTTAAAAGCTCCACTATAAGAATAAAAAAATCTTAAAATGTTGACACTTTAGTAATGCTTACCTTTTTTTTTACCATCAATTTTGAGGGGTCATGAATAATATTAGTAACGGGTGGAGTAGTTATTTCAACTTTGATTTCTTTTCAAAGTTAAACTTAATTTTAAGTTTAAATTCAATCTAACTTCAAATTTATCCCTTGATTTTAGAATAATTAAAGCCATCCTAAAATGCAAAGTGTAGTCACGAATTTGAAATATTCTCAACCTTTGGTTAAAGACGTTAAGATAGATGATCTTTTTTACAATATAATAGTATATGCAATTTAACTACCATAACATTGTATTATTGATTCTCGTGTTTAATTGCTTAAAGTCAACAAGTCTGATTCGAGTTGACTAAGTTCCAAACTAAATTCGAGTTTTTTTATGCTTAAAATTTAGATATTAGATTGAACTCGAGCTCAGGCTGCTCGACTCAACCTAACTCCTAAAGCTTAAATTTTTTAAGCGAAAAGATATTGTTTTTAATTTAATTTAAAAAATTTAAGCTTTAGGAGTTAGGTT
>JANZLC010000007.1:22847170-22864819 GCA_026413385.1 Erythroxylum gracilipes | reverse complement strand
CAAAAATATTGTTATGAATTCTTATAACAAATAAATACCCAGAATTTCCAGACAACTTCCAAAAATTTACCAAAATTTCGTCATAAAATAATGACTGTCAATTAATTTTAAAAAAATATAATGGACTTCACCAGCAATTTCTAAAAAATCTTCGAAGTATACAAAAATTACAAAAATATCTTAATACAGTCCGAATCAATCTGAAGTTTCATTAAACCAATTTACCTAGAAAATGTCATGAATGCATGTCAAGATCCAAATAGAAATCATAAAACGTACCAATTTTTTTTACTATTCTAACCCCTAAAATGGGGCGTTACGAGTAAACCTAATACAAAAACATGGGATTACAGATGTATATGTAACTCATTATGTAGACACACCTATCCATGCTATTGATGATGATGATGAGAGCATAGAGGGGAAGGGTGCAGAAAGGGATGAGAATGTAGAGGGAGAAGGTGCAGAAATGGAAGAGAATTTGGATAATCTTGTAGAGGTTGGACATGAGTGGAGGTTGGGAATAGATTACAGGATTGCAAAAGAATTTAAAGATTATATTGTCAATTATGTAGTACGTATAGGATGCAATGTTAGTTTGAAACAATGTGAGAGTACTTGGATTAGGTATGTTTGTATGGGCGGATGCCAATGGTTTTTTATGCTGCATATATTAAGAATGAGCAATGTTGAAGAGTGAAAACATATAATCCTAATCACAATTGCTTCACTACAAATAAACCTAAACTGGTTTCTGCAAAATTCTTAATAAGACACTTCAAAGATAAAATTTTAAAGAAGCCCAATATAACAACGCAGAAAATGGTGGAAGAATGTAAAGAGAAGCTAAATCTTTTTGCAAATTCAAGCATGTGTAAAAGAGCGAAGAAAAGATTAAGGAAAGAGAGAACAATGGATTATATTTCTGAATATGCAAAGATGCAAGGATATATACACGAGTTAAAGGTAAGCAATCCTAGGTCAACAATTGAGTTACAATGATCAAGAAATGAGCAGAGCTCATTGCTACAGGTAAGTTATGTTATAATGTCTATGTTGTACTTCATTATGTCGTGTTATGCAATATATTAATAGTTTTTATATTTTCTTGTATTTTATTGCAGTTCAAACGATTATATATTTGTTTTGATGCCATGAAATGAGGATGGAAGCATTTGAGACCAATTTTTGGGATTGATGGACGCTTCCTAAAGACAAAATTTCAAGGGCAATTGTTAAATGCAGTTGTTAGAGATGGTGATAGAGGAATGTTTCCATTGGCTTGGGCAATTGTTGAAGTGGAAAACATAAATTCATGGACTTGGTTCATAAATTTGTTATCATATGATTTGGAATTAGAAGATGGTCAAGGGATTACAGTTATATTTGATATGCAGAAGGTATGTAAACAAATTTGGGATTGAAGGTAATTATAGGAAATATGATTTGATATCTTTTGTATTTGTTGTAAGGATTAGTTAGGGCGGTTGAGGACACTTTGCCCAATGCGGATCACCATATGTGTGCAAGACATATAAATCACAATTGGTCTGTGAATTGGAAGAGAAAAGATCTAAGAAAGCAGTTTTGGAATTGCGCTTGCTCAACATATGTTCAAGATTTCGATGAACAACTAAAAAGGCTTGACAGAATAAGCCCTGGATATGCTGCAATGTTGCTTGAGAATCCAAAAGAGAGGTGGGTCGAATGTTATCAATCCTTTCAAAGTAAACGTCCCATTGTTGACAACAACATGAACGAAACCTATAATGGGTGGATTCTACCAACTAGGGAGAGGGCAGTGATTAACATGTTGGAGACTATTAGAATAGTGATTATGAGGAGGCATGCTGAGAGGAAACAATTTGTTCTTGGGTGGAAGCATGATATAGCACCAAACATAATAAAGAAGTTGGAGAAAAATAAGAAAGAATCAATACAACAGAGAATTATATGGAATGGAGATGGTGGTTATGAAGTTTCAAAGGGTGATGGGCAGCATATTGTCAAGATCGGTGGACAACATACATGTAGTTGTTAGGTATTGGACCTATATGGATATCCATACAAGCATGCAATTAGTGTAATCCATCACTCAAGACAATGTGTTGAGACATTCGTTGATTTGTGCTATCAGAAGGCTCACTTCTTGAGTTTGTATGAACATGTATTACAACCAATACGAGGAGAAATTTTTTTGTCATTCAAGTGATGCTGAGTTGATACATCCTCTACCTAAAAGGGTTATGCTCGGTAGACCGAAAATTGCAAGAAGAAAACTGATGAGTCGAAGAAGATGAAAAATCCAAACAAAATGAGTCTGAAAGGATAAGTGCATAAATGCTGAAAATGTGGTCTTCAAAGTTATAACTCCAAAAAACAATAATACATTAAGTCATAATAATGAGGCTTTTTCACAAGTGTGTACAGGGAACTTCAATCATATGAATACGATTTTATAAACATGCAGTTACTAATGTATATCATTATGTCAATCAGGTTAGAACAAAGGGATCTTCAAAGGTATGCAGTTTTTTTATTTTTATATTACTTATTGCTTGAACTAATTACTGACAAACATGTTTTTCATTATAATATGAGAATTTGGTTAATGAAAATGCTGGACTGCCTCAACTAGGCAATATTGTAAGTTTTTTTACCAATTTGTCTAACTTGTAATAATTACAAAGTGTGTTTGTAATATTTTTTTTCTTCCATTTTGTAGGTTAGTACACCTGCAAATGCCCATATAGACCAATTTGGAGATGTTGACCTATAGACATTTCAATTGTCATTTCAGCCAAGGGGTATATGATTCAAATGATGTCCCAGTATTACTTCACAACATTTACAAGTTGAAGCAAATACAAGGAGAAAATCATTGACTTCATCATCACAACCTGATCTTATATAGTGTAGTATAAATGAAGGAAATATCGATTAGTTGTGTATATATATAATGTAAATGATTTTGTGTTATACATATATGAATGTTTATGTTATTTAAATACAATGTAAATATTTATGTTAATTAATATGATCTCTCTCCCTCTCTCTCTTACATTGCCTTTTTTCATATTTGACAACATATGCAAATTATTCATTGCATATTAATTTAAATACCAATTTTATTATTCATATACAACATATTCATTATATGAATTGTGAGTTGTTATACTACAACTTATCCATTATATATTGGTTATCTATAGTAGATTTGTTTATTCAATTCAGTTACATAATTAATTTCCACATTTTATTATTCATATAGAACATATTCATTATGATTTGTTATATAACATTACCATTTTTTATTAGATATATATTCAAAATAAAAATTTTCATAACCTATATGAATTAATATCAACCATCACATTGTTCAAATTCAATACAATATCCTTATAACATATTTACAAATAAAAAGTAGTACAACCCTAAGTAATCATATTACAATTACAATGTTCATTAACATACCCTTAACTTTTTTTTCTTCTTTTCTCAATAAATATAAGGCCTCCTTTAAAAGATTCATTATTCTTCAAACTCCCTTGTTGTGCTTCTTTTAACCTCTTCATTTGACATTGATAAATCACTCTTTAAATTTTGAATCACTTCAATGGCTCTCTCACTAAATTCTTCACCGTACCATTTGAAAAACTTGCATCTCCCAACCTACAACATGTAATTCAATTTCCTTAAACAACATACCTTAAACAAAGTTTAACATTCAACTTTATTAATCTAATAACAATAAATTTTCACCGGATAATTGGGGCATCCATAAAACCTTATGGTAGAATTATGACCACTCCATGAAGTCCTCAATGGGGCCTTTAGCCCACAATAGCAAGTGACATTGCTAGACTTTGAACTCACTGATGTATTCGTCGATGATAATGATTCCATTTGCATATTTAAAAGATGATAATAAGATAATATATTATTAAGTTAAAATGCAATCTTCGACCTTCAATGTGTATCAAAATAACTTAGGAAGATGAAGATGGGGTTGATATGTTAAAATCATATATCATGACGTTGAATTAATGAGGACAAAGACAAGATAAGGGAGGAGGTGAAGATGATTGCAACATACAAAGAAGCAAAAAATTTGCAATTTTTTGAACCACAATAACTAAAAGACCTACTTTATTTGCATGGTGCAATGTGTGAATAACTAAGACTCTCCTTTATTATTTATCAACAACAATCTGAGTCCATCGACCAAGATCAGCTGCAAAACATTAAAAGAGAGCATTTGTATGGTTAATATTGAACATTATGGCCACTTGATTAAGGAAGCAAAATACAATCTGCTTGCTTAGATAAAATAAGCATGCTATTTTATTCCTGCATATAAAAAATGGATATACTAATTGTCTTTTGCTTCAAAGGTGTCGAGAAAAGGATAAAGAAAGCAAAATGAGGAAGCACACAACTAATTTGATTAGTTAAGTACATTAGTGAAATTGTAAAGAACCACACATCAATCCATTGTTTAGTAAATTATCCCTACGTTTCTGATCATAAGTTATTGTAAAGGAAGATATAAACTTGTTTACCAATAGCCAATTCCAGCAAAGCAACCCCAGTAGAAATATACACTTAACTTTGCTTTTTAGTAACTCCTAAGAAATTCTATATTCATCAGTAGGGACTGGAATGTCTTTACAAATAAAATTCTCAAAACCTTACAAGAAGTACTTTCGAAATTAACATATATCATAACTCTGGATTGTAAGTGATAGACTGTAAATCAGTTGATGAAACTACTGCTTCAACTTTACTTCTGTCAATCCAAAATAATGAAATTGTTAATTAAACGTGGTTATCCATGACATTGCCTCAAGTTATCATGTCAGCTGTAATCCTAAAAGATTGTCATTTTAACATCTCACATGACTCTCCTATCATCTCACTAAAACCTCATATGCTTGAAACCCTAAAATGAATATCTAAAAATGCAACTCCTTTATCCATTCCATTCCTTCTTGATGATGCAAGAGCAAAATATCAATTAACAAATTTCTTCTACAGTAGATTCCACTTACAATTGAAAGCTAGAAAATTACATGATGTCTCTCTCTATTATCATCACATAATTGCAAAGCTAGTTAATTGCCAGAGACCATAAAACAAAATGAACACTATCTTACAGCAAGCATCTTAAAGTAAAATCAGCATACCATTCTATACATTTTTACAATAGGCTATATAACAACACGGAACATACTTCTTACAAGCAAAATTGATAGTTAAGAGTGAAAAAATACCTATGATTTATAGGCTATATAACAACACGGAACATACTTCTTACAAGCAAAATTGATAGTTAAGAGTGAAAAAATACCTATGAATAAAGCAATTGCTAGTTCAAGTATGATGATAGTTACCCACGCACATAATGAAATCTCATCCTAATTTCTCAATAGTAATACAACGCTTAATTTTTCAAAATCAGTAATTCAATCACATTGCATAGCCACCACGTTTCCGTCTTCTTTATATGATGCAGAAATAGTCATATCAAAATCAAGTAAATTAGAAAACTACTACGTTATTTTCCTATCAATGAAAACTAGCTTATGATCAAAAAAACTAAGACACTCACCTATGAACCACGATGCTTGTTACGGCAGATTCTCTTCTAAACAGAAGATGACGAATTCTGCACAGAGAACGAAATAAGAGAGGCGGCAAAATGAGGAGAGGTGGCAAAATGAGTAGGGTCAGACAAATGACTCACTTATGAACGACGATACTTGCTACGACGAATTCTCTCCCAAACCGACGGTAATTCATCTATGAACGACGATGCTTGCTGCAACGGATTCCACAAGGAGAACGAATTGAGGAGGGTCGGATGATGGGTAAACAAAACAATAAAACCTTCATCGTTTTGTTTACCTGCCATCTAATCCCTCTGCTTAACAAAATGATGGGTTAGAGTCACTCTTAACAAAAATTATCGTCAAGGTTAATGATCATATGAAAGTGGGACCCACTTATTTATTAAAATTTAATTTTTTAATTTACTTAAGAAGTGAGCCCTAATTGTCCTGTAGCAATGACGTGGTGAATGGGGCCCACTTGAATAAAAAAAATAATTAGGTTGACTTAGCAATTAATAGACCCATTTGAATTTTTCGGTAGGGTTAGATTATAATGCAACGCTTTTTAAATATTAAAGTTAAGATTGTTAATGTCCGAATGTTTAGGATAAACTTATCGATTTTGGGTCAAAAGTGACCCTTTTACTTATACCCAAATGAGAAAGTCTGATGGAGAACACACGCAGACCATGGAATAGAAACTTCACATGAACAAAATACTAACATATATATTATTCATATTCTTATAATTTTTTTTAAAGTCATGTCCTCATAAATCATTTTACACATAAATAGTTAATACTAAATAGCTAATTTTATCAAATATTAAATAACAAACAGCTAATGCAATCAGTTGGTCAAATCAACTAATAGAATCAACTATCAGTTAACAACTAATGCAATTAGCTGATTACCAAACAGGCTATTATCTGAAGCGACTCTCATTTGAGTTGATCAGAAAAGCTTGTTGAAAAGTCCCGTTACTTCTGAGATGAGATCCTCTTACTCAGGTACTACTCTGGCCTTATCCTGTGCCAGAGGGATCCTGGGTCAGAGGATCTGAAACCGTTTCTTCTTGACATACGGCAATATGGCATTCACTTTAGTAACCAATGACAACATTTAATAACGGTAACATCACAATCCCTTGTAATTTTGACCTGAAAACTCTATCTTGTCCCTGATTCGATTGCCAATGATTAATTATTAAGTAATCTTTATATTTGTAAAAATGCAAAGACTGAAGTTATAGGACTTAGGATCTGGGTAAGACAAGTTGAAATATATTCTATGCAAAATGCTTTGTGACTAATTTTTTTTTTGTAGTTGTTATTGGTCAATAGGTAATAATATTTTTTCATTTAATAAGATTGATCACTGATTATCATCAATAATTGGTTATATGGTTGAAAACTTCCTATTTGATTTTTAAAAATTAAAAAAAATCTTTTAATAGCACTAAAAATTATTAATTAGCAATTTAGTATAAATTTAAAAATGTGTTAAGTAGTGATTTTTAAAATTTAAAGAAGTATATTTTGAAAAGGATACTAAAAAAATTATTAGTTAGTAATTTAGTATATATGATAATTATAATTATAATTATAAGTTTTATTTTAGACTCATACTTAGCTTGAATTATTATATTTGATTTATCATTAGTTCATCTTATAATAATAGACAATGATATTTTTTAAATAAAATATTTTATTTTTACTTACTCTTATAATTTTTATTTTTTATTTATTATAAACTGGTTTAATACTGGTAAAATTTTTAAACCTTAAGCCTTTTCTTTAACCTATTTAATACTTGGTCAAGTTTTTAAAACATTGCATAGATCTCGTATATAAAAGATGGAGAACATATACAAAATATGGATTACATAAGCATCCATCCATATTTGGTATCAAGTATGCAATTACTAATAAACAAATAAACAAATAAATAATACACATAACAATAACAATAATAACAACTAAGTATAAATTCTGCTAACAAAATAATACGCAAAATTTATTCAATAATTTATTCAATATGCATTCAAAATTATAAATAGATGCATTCAAAATTATAATTTATTAAGTATGCATTCAAAATTATAAACATAATTTATTATAAATTAATAAATTCTTATAAACCAAAATAAATACACATTTTCATGTAACAATTTTTTTGTTCTATTAAACTTTAAAATTTTATATGAATAGTTATAATTTTTTTAATCATATTTTAAATTATTTATATTTATTTATTTTTTAACTAATTTTATAGCAGTATAATACTGATTAAATCTTTCAAATCTAAACTCTTATTTTATCGATTTAATTCTCGACTAAAACCTCTATATGGTGAAATTTGGTTGGCTTTTAAATCAATTTCCATGTGATGTTAATGTTAATGAATGCCGTATGCCATCAACCATGATTTTCCTAATATATTTATTCCATGTTCACACTCAAAGTCAAACTGTTCAAATTATAAATCCTTAGCCGACAACCGTAACATATTAGTCCTCATACACAAACATAAACAAATAACTTATTGTATATATTATAAATAATACTAATTTAAATAATATTATCTCTAATATAATTTTATATTTTTTAATCAATTAAAAATGAAAAAAAAGTTGATTTAAGACTTAGGAGGTCATTACTTATAATTTAAGCCATTAATTTCAGTCGGTCAACCTGAAAATGATATCTTATTTAATGTTAATTTTGGATTAAAATGAAAATTTAAACTCGGATATGATCTAATTAATGTGTAAAAAGTTATTATTTTTAATATTTTTTATTTAAAATAAATATTATTTTATATTAATTTTATGTTTTTACTTTCAAAATTAACAACTTAATTATATAAATTATATTTTTAAGATATTAATTAATAAAAATATATCAGATATTTTATTAATTTTTTTAATAAGCATGTATTTTAAATAATTGTTTTAAATATGAAGAAGTATTAATTAAATATTGACATTATTATTAAACAACGATTTGACATTTCACTGTCGGTCAAAAGCAGCCATCAAGTTTCTAAAGTCAGAAACAAAACACACCACAGAATATAACACGACTCTTCCTGGGCGTGAGAGTAAAATATCCAACAAAAGCGGACAACCTCTATATGTACCCTTTCTTCTTCCAGTTTACGTCGACCACTGAGACTCCAGAGACATCTACATCTTATCTCTCTCTTTATAATAAGCTTCACGTCAATGGCGACCCTTTCTGTTGATCCCAAAAATGGCTTCTGCAAAGAAACCAAAACTTTTTTCAGTTTGCGACCGCCAACCCCTATGCCACCCATCGACGAGCCTCTCTCCATTACAAAATACGTTCTCTCTCTGCTACACTCTGTTATGGACACTAAGAAACCGAGCTCCGATACTTTCCTCATCAACTCATCCACCGGTGACTCGCTCTCCTACCCCGAGTTCCTTCGCCGAACACGGTCTCTATCTCTCTATCTCAAAACCCACTACGCGCTCTCCAAAAACGACGTGGCTTTCATTCTCTGCCCTCCCTCGCTCAACATTCCTGTTATCTACTTCTCTCTTCTCGCTCTCGGAGTCACAATCTCTCCGGCGAACCCGCTCGGGTCCAACTCGGAGGTGGCTCATCAGGTTCAACTCTGCAAACCCAAAATCGCTTTTGCGTCGTCGCAAACAGCCCACAAGCTAGCGTCGCTCCCTCTCGACACCATTGTCGTCGACTCGCCGGATTTTGTCTCATACTTGTCGACGACTGTAGCCGGGTCGGGTGGTGTACTTGACCAGGTCGAGATTAAACAGACCGACCCTGCAGCGATTCTATGCTCCTCGGGAACGACGGGAAAAGTCAAAGGCGTGTGTCTGACTCACCGGAACTTAATTGCTTTGATCGCCGGGTTTCACCATACAAAAGAACAGCCCGACCTGGTCCAACCGGAGCCCCACCCAGTTTCACTCTTCACGTTGCCACTGTTTCATGTATTTGGGTTCTTCATGTTGATAAGAGCTGTGTCGATTGGTGAGACATTGGTGATGATGGAAAGATTCGATTTTGAAGGGATGTTGAGAGCCATAGAAAAATATAAGATATTGTTCATTCCGGTGTCGCCGCCGTTGATTGTGTTGTTGGTGAAATCGGAGTTAACGAAGAAGTATGATCTGAGCTCCTTGATGGGTCTTGGTTGCGGCGGTGCTCCGCTCGGTAAGGACGTCGCCGAGAGGTTCAAGGAAAAATTCCCGCACGTTGAAATTGGACAGGTACGCCATTTTTGCTATCCTTGAGTCACAGATCTTATGGCTAATATTACGGTGTCTTCTGTCAAATAAATCTCAACTATTTGATTATATGAGTTTAGTATGAGTAGGTTGTGTAAAATAAATGTATGAGTAGGTTGTGTAAAATAAATGATTGAGATTTTATAGAATAAGAGAGATTAATATTATAAGATTTTTTGTCTAATATTACTCTGTCTTATAAAATTTCAGTCATTTATCTTTTCTCTTATTCTGACTAATATTATGGTGTCTTATTATGTCAAATAAATCTCAACTATTTGTTTATATGAGTCTCATGAGTCTCGCGTATTTTTCGTAAAATAAATGACTAATATTTCATGAAATAGAATAAGACAGAGTAATATTAGACAGAAGATTTTTACTTTTGATTAATATGCCCCAAAGTGGGAAATTCCCATTTTAAGATCTTTTCTATATTTAGTGTTTTGGAAAAAAGAATTTATATATTTGATAATCTACTAATTCTTTAGTAATTTGTTATATTTTTTTATTTGTTAATTTATTGTACTAAAAATAGTCTCTTTATTATATAAGTATAAGGTTATATACAGTGACGGATTCAGGATTTTAGTCTTGGGGTTTCGGACAAACTTTTTTAGTCTTGGGGGCAAGGACAATTTTTTTTTAAAGGGAGCTGGGTTTTAATTAATAAAGAAATTTTTTAATCTGGGAGGCTATAGCCCCTGTTAGCCCCCTAGATCTGTCACTGGTTATATATTATCAGATCTCTTTAGACTCCGCTTTATTACGGGATTTCAAACTGAATGTGATGATGACAATGATATATATTTCATAAAAAAATTAATATTACATTATTTTAAATTAATTATTATAATAAAAAGATGAGTAAGAGTTCTAAAAATATAAGGACAATATTAAAAGAAATCGTCAAATCTATAGGCCCCATGTACCCTATTTTTATAGTGGTTGATAAAGTTTTCATACTTTTGCATGTAAAATGATATGGTGTGACATTCTACCAAATGCATTGCTTGATGCTCCCTCTAAGTACTGCCAGTGGTCCCTCATCCCTCATCACTCATTACTCAAATCTTTTAGGTCTTATTGTTATCCATTTCAGGATTAAAACATGTATACCTTTTCTTTTGTTTTATCTTAATCAAATGTTGAAAAAATTGAATGGTATAGGAGCAAAAACTTGAAACGAACTCACTTTTTTATTCGATTTTTAATTTTCTAATTTGATTTAATTTAATAATCTTTGTTATTAAAAACTGATTAATTTATTAATTAATCTGACAATTTTTATGAATTAATCAATTTTTATAAACTGAAATAAATCGATTAATTTTTATTTAATATTCTATTTTTTAATTAAACTTTAAATTTTTTGATAAGGATAGTTTTCTTCGATTAATTTTCAATTTTTTTAGCTTTATTCAATTTTTAATGATTTGATAACGGTTTTATTATTAAATAAATATTTTAAACCTTAAATCTCTTTTTTTTTTTCAGTTTAACTTTTATTCAAGTTGAATCAGTTTACCTTGTGAAGCTCGAGGCAAACTCAAAATTAAGTCAATTGGAAGTTAACTAGTTGATTTGAGATTATATAGGAACGGGTTTAATAGTCTTAAGTTTTTTGAGTTAAGAGTACCCTTTCTGGGATTGTCTCAGGGATATGGTTTGACGGAGACAACAGGAGCAGCTACTAGAATGATAGGACCTGAAGAGACGAACCAATATGGTTCTGTTGGACGATTGGGGGAGAACTTGGAAGCCAGGATTGTTGATCCTGTGACAGGAGAGTCTTTGCCTCCTGGCCAGAGAGGAGAGCTGTGGTTGAGAGGGCCTACTATCATGAAAGGTACTTGTTCATTTCTGCTACTTGGTTTGCTCCAAGTTTTTCCCTTTTTGGTTCTGAAGTTCTAACTGATAATTGGGGTTCTTGCTGTCTGTACTGCAATTTCTTTACTCCTCCTCCTTTTTCAAATCTCATTAATTTGCATCAAATTATAAGATCAGATGCTAACTACTGAGAGTCTTAGATTTTACTGGTCAATCTGATGGAGAATCTGATAAATAATACAGCCCCACTTGATTGAATAACATATGTCCGAAGCTTTGATGCTTGAACCAAAAGCTTGTTCTTTAGCGGGAAGAATGGTTGTCCCTTGCAGGTTATGTAGGGGACGAGAAGGCAACAGTTGAAACATTAGATTCAGAAGGATGGTTAAAAACTGGAGATCTTTGCTATTTTGACTCTAATGGCTTCCTCTATATCGTGGATCGGCTAAAGGAATTAATAAAATACAAGGCATACCAGGTAAGTTTTTGGTTGTTTCAAGCCTATGCATAATGAAAATATAACAGTTGGTTTCTGTTAGGTAGTCAGTAAAATATCATATATTTGATGAATTTTCAGGTACCTCCAGCAGAGTTGGAGCAGTTACTTCATTCCAATCCTAAAATTGCTGATGCTGCTGTCATTCCGTAAGTGTTGTTTACGATATCTCAGAAAGTTGTTCTGGTAGACATAACAGTTGCAATAGTTTCTTGATTGTATCTTAACCTTCATTGTTATGCAGGTATCCTGATGAAGAAGCAGGACAGATTCCTATGGCATATGTGGTGAGGAAACACGGAATCGATATTACAGAAGCTGAAGTTATGGATTACGTCGCAAAACAGGCACGCTTGCTTGTCACCAACTATTCACATAATCTGAAACATTTCTTTGACAGATATAGCAGTAACTGGTTGATCTAAAACCAAACCTTTTGGCAGGTTGCACCGTATAAGAAGATAAGACGAGTGGCTTTCATCAATTCTATTCCCAAAAATCCTGCAGGAAAGATCTTGAGGAGGGAGCTGATCAATCATGCTCTTTCTGCTTCTTCATCTAAACTGTAATTCATCTGCAGAAAATGTTAGTCATACTATCACAGGTCTTTTTTTCCTTAACCTGACAGGCACAGCTGCTACAAAGCCCTTCTTTGATTGCTTTTGTTAAGAAATGTTGAAAGTGAAACCTGACAGGCACAGCTGCTACAAAGCACAGCTGCCACAAAGCCCTTCTTTGATTGCTTTTGTTAAGAAATGTTGAAAGTGAAATCAATCCAAGTATATTATACCTATAAGCTGCAATATAGTTATTGCATTTAGCTCCTGAAGATCAACTACTGAGAAATAATTTGTAATAAAATTATAAATTAAATGAAAGAAAGGAACAAGTCACTTAGTGTTGGTAATATTGGTCCGATTCATATGATATCTCGTATCTTCACCTATAAATTGTTAGGTTGTGTTCATATAAGAACTTTTAAAAATATATATTTTTTAAAACACTCCAAAATTATACATAATAATGACAATAATAGTTCGGTCTAACTCGAAATTAATATATTCAATTTGAATTGACCAAGTTTTGGACCTAATTTAAACTTTAAACCGAATTTGAGCTCAAACTTTATGGCTTAATCTGAAATTTGTGCATCATTATACATTAACAAAATAACCACAATATGATTAAAAAAAATAAAACCTAAAAACTTTACCCCGGTTCACTAAGGTTTAACATCCTTCAACTACCTCCACCTTCACTCTTCCATTTTCAGATCCAAGGTGAGTTTTGATGTACTATTCTTCTTCTTCATAGGAGATCCAAAGGATGCTTCTACTCTTTCTTCCATTAGGCTTGTTATTACACGATCAGTTCTATACTGTCAGTATAGACATGCATTAAAAGTTTCAAGTCGCAGAGTAAGGCAAGTTTCATTGTTCAGGATTGTTGAAGATTAGCAGAGCAATCTGATTAAAGGATCTGTTACATATTTGGATTTATTTGAGTTTTCATTTTCTGGTGGTGAGAGCCTTCTTGTTGTTTTTTGTAAGATAATGAAGGTATAGACACAATTTTCTTCTTTGGTTTCTAAGGATTTGGATGGAGACTTGGACTCAATTCGATCAAATTTTGGACCACTAAAACCTAATCGATCTCTGCTCGAGTTGAATAAACCAAATTTGATTGGAGTTTGAACTACATATGAATCAACTACTTGCAAAATGATAATTGTTGGTATGATCAAACAACAACATTGAATGATGTTGCTTCTGGAGAAACAGACATTGTCTGAACATGGTGTATATTGTTTCAGGTATTGGTTGAAGCTGTAAATGGTTCTTTAGACCAAGAATGTTGACTTCAACTCAAACATAAGACACAAACCTAACTGTCAAAAGAAGCTATTAACAGTAACAGCCATTTCCCAAAAAGGAAGTGATTTCATTTTCATTAGTTCCTCCTCTTTTCAAATCACTAGAACCACTCCTAGAAGGCATCATGTCTCTTTTTTCTTTCTTTTACTAGGTATTTATTCCTTGCTTGATATACACTACAAAGAACTAAGATTAATCACATGGAACCTATGTTCTCTGTTCTACTTTCACTCTAGTTACTGTATAACACATGTGAAGGATCTACCAAACCTCAAAATAGTGAAAGAATCAACAAAACCAAAGCACCATTTTCTTTTTAACTTGCCAAATCTAATAGCTATTGCCATTAAAACTGCTGTTTTGAGGTCCCTCATACCTGTACCTGTAGCCTCCTGCTTGCTATAACTATTTACCTACCACTCCATTGCAACTTGCAAGCGATGTCCGAATGGTCGTTGCCCTAGAAAATCAAAGGGTCAGTCTGTTGAGTTCTGTACTTTCCTTCATTGGCCTTCCTTAAAAAAGCCACAACATTCTTACTCCTCTCTCCGTCTCTGTGCTCTTTCTCTCTGTTCTTGTTTTGCTCCAAAAATGGCAGAACCAGAAGGTTCACTGGCCTCAGCAGAGACACCGCTCATGGAATCGGGCGAACAAAGCGAAACCCACCTCGAAAATTCTCTCAACCACTTAGAAAACTTCCTCAAAGTGTTTGGGTTTTGCCAGTTCTCATTTCTAAGCCTCGCTCTCTCGTGGGCCTCGTTTCTGCTTCTGGTTGTTGCTCTTCCACTCCTCATCATCGTTTATCGTCGCTGTTCTCACTGTGAACATTACGTTATCAGGAAGTTCGAGCTTCAGGTGCTGGTGTTACGCTCTCTCGCCGCCGCCGTTTCCCTAATCCCCATATCCAAAAACCTGAGGAAGTACGGTCTTAGGAAGTTTCTCTTTGTCGATCGATCCCATGGCCATAAGGATCAGTTCCGTGATGAATATATCAAGAAGATCCGTGTAAGATAAACCCATAAATCTTTCTTTCCCACTTTGCTAAGATAAACCCATAAATCTTTCTTTCCCACTTTGCTCCATTTGGCCGAGACTTAGATGTCAAGTACCGAAAGATTCAATCTTGGTTAAATTAAACTCAAGAAGATAAAACAATAGGACGATTTCTTGGGGGAACTTAACAATTTCTCTCTCTTTTACTGGTCGTGGTGAGAAAAAGAATTGATCTGGAAATTCTATTTGTGCAGGGTTTCTTCAAGTGGTTGGTCATATGGCTATTACCCTGTCTGCTCTTGAAGGTTGTTCGTGAAATCGTTCTGGTTCTACACTTACATCAAGAATGTTGGTGGCGGTCTGTTGCTGAGCTTTTTGGTTTGATCTTTTCGTGGACGTATTCTATGACCATCTTCTTGTCAGGATGTGCTTTGTTCCATTTAGTTTGCAACTTGCTGGTGATACACTTCGAAAGCTATGGCAAGCTTTTGGAAAGTGATTTGGAAATTTCAGAGTACATCGAAGAACATATTCGCTTAACTCATTGTCTATCGAAGATAAGTCACAGGTTCAGGATATTTTTTCTTCTTGTGCTTTCGGCTTCCACGGCTACTCAGTTTGTGGCTTTACTTCAGACCACAGGGAATGGTCAACTTGTCAATCTCATCAATGGTGGCAATTTTGCAGTAAGTACGAAACTAGTATGCATCTTCCATCGCACTTCATATTAGTTGTGACTGTTGAGGAGGCTCTGAGTCTATTCTGGATTCAATATGTTAATATAAATTACTCATGAGTCTTTATCCATATATAGATATTATCTTCTTTTAGCCAATGGTTCGCACTGGTTGCTTTCTTCTGTTTGAGGGCATTGGAATGTACAGACTTGTGGACTCTCTTAAGCATCATGTTCTATTCTGTAACTTTTGCAATTGCTGCAGGTGACTGCCATAGTTGAGCTTGTTGGGATTATCATTTGCTTGCACGCAGCTGCAAAGATCACTGGGAGAGCCCAAAGTGTTGCAGCAGTGGCTAGCAGATGGCATTCTTTGGTCACATGTGGCCCTACCGATCCCTCTCAAACGACGATAACCATCAACGGCAGCAGCTCAGAGCCTGATTCATTGCCAATAAGCTATTCAGAAGCCGACTTGGAGTCGTTCGTCTACATGCCAGTGCCCACTAATAGCCAACTAGCTTCATACATGTCTGCATACCACAGGAGAGAAGCTCTCGGTATGTATAACATGAACTGTTCCAATATGATCTTGCCCGTAGACACGGTACATCCTGAAAGGATGGCTCATTTTCTTTCTTCTTTTTGTAGTTATGTACCTCCAGTCAAACCCTGGGGGATTCACAGTTTTTGGATGGACAATAGACAGAGGACTCATCATCACTATCTTCTTCTTAGAAATGTCTCTCGTTCTATTTGTACTCGGTGAGACATTAACTGTGTCCTAGACTTCCCTTCCCTTCCCTGAATCCAACATCACTGACAATTAGCCGATGACAAGCAACTGATTTCCATCGCCCGACAACTTGATCATACGAGATTTATCTCTAGATACTATTAGTGTGAAAGCACTCGATTGGCATAGCTTGTAGCTCGAAAGGATGCACTGGTGCAAAACTATTTGGTAGCCAGGATATGGTTGTAGCAACTTCATCTTCGGTATACATTTCAAAAAAACTTTGACATGATCCAAACCAGACCTACATGACTTGGAGGAATGTCAAGAAAGTTTGTCCGAACATAAATTTGATAGATTCTCCAAGAATTTAAGCTCTCTATTGATCTCAATAAATACATTCTGAAACTAACATATGTAATTGTCATGTTAAGAGAAACGATACAAGGTAAATGAAAAAGACACAAGTAACAGCGATCTATTCTTGTGAACCTTGGGAATTCGAACATTCTCATTGCCGTCACCTTCAACACGATGCCAAACATGCCAATGCCTTACATCTCAAATAAGCGTAAGGATTCATTACAATGGCAAGAACAGCTCTGTTTTTTCTCAATACATTCACTGAAGCATTTGTTTACTCCTTTCTACATTCCATCTTTTTTCCTCCTGGGACCTCTACTCGGGGTTATTGAGATCTTAATCCTTCTATGAATTTGCCAAAGAACTGCAACATAATTAGAACATAGCTACATAACGACAAGTTGAATGAGGTTTCAAAAGTCTTGTTCAGTATGCTGCTCATATTTTACCAGATCAGCTACCTCCTTTTAGATTAAAGATTATATTTTGTGTTCTACAAATAGCGAATATCAGTAAAATTAAAAAAAGAATATCATTTGCAAAACTGATAAGCACAAAAATGGAAACATGAAGTTACAAGAGCCATTCATACGTAATTGCTCACCTGTACCATATAAGAACCGAGTTCAATTCCTCTGTCCAGTTTTATGGTGTCTTATTGTGTCCAGTGAATCTCAGCCATTTATCCAAACATCAGCAAACAACACAATTTTATGCCTAACACTTCAATAGAATCGAATCTCAATACCCAATGCATTCACATCGATACCATAGCACAATAGTGATATCGTAC